>JAVALU010001503.1:0-14925 GCA_030770095.1 Gila robusta
GCCGTGGCGAGGAAACGAATTTATGGCGAATAATGGAAACAGGAAGTGTGTTATAACTTCTGCATACATTGACTGATCTTGATGAAACTTCAGCAGTGTGTTCGCTGTAAGAGGCCGATCACATGGATGTGACTATTGTGAGTCAAAGTTATAGCGCCACCAACTGGCAGCAGGAAGTGTGTCACTTTCAAAATGCTTTTAAATCACCCTCTTATTTTTACCCGATTTGCTTAAAACTTTATGTGTATAATGTAAACACACGGCAGATTTAGACCTGTGAAAGGATTATTGATATCTTAGATACTGTTGCCGTGGTAACGCATCAAACTTTAAGATTCTTTTTTGATGCTTTTGAGACTCTTAGCATACTTGAAATTGCATGAAACTCGACAGACACATCACATTTATTAGCCAGTAGACATGTGCAAAGTTTCAGAAACGGGCGTGGTGCAGGGGCTCAGTAGCGCCACCTTTTGACAAAAGAGGGGGAGTTAGGTCTATACTTTTATCTACAATCTTAAAACTCAGTATGTATATTGTTCATATCGAGCTGGACAACTTTCTAATTTACAGTTATTAGCTCAGACCAACAGGAAGTCAGATATTTTGGTTTGAATGTGGATGTTTTGGAGAATTTTCTCTTCCTCTCTCTCTGACCCTACGTCTCTCCGTGTGTTTGGGGGAGGGGGATTTGTCTGCTGAGTGAGAATGCTTTTATTTTTGTTTTTCAAGGTTTTGGGGCCCTTAACGTGCTCGAAAACTCTTGAAACTTTGCACACAGGTCAGAACCCGCGGCCATCAGGGCCGGGCTGAAGCTGGTACCCGGGCGTGGCAGGGGGGCTCGACAGCGCCCCCTGGAATGCGATTCGAACACTTGTCCATATATCAAACATGCTTGCATGTAATAATATGAAACTCGGTACATATTTAGATCTCATCGGGCCGAACAACTTTCGTGCTCTAAGTTTAACGACAGCTCAACAGGAAGTCAGCTATTATGGGTTGTTTGGAAAATGCATGCTTTTATTTTTTATATACTTCTCCTAGAGAATTAATCCAAACACCACGAAACTCGGTCAGCATGAAGTCAAGACATTGAGGATGCTAAATTGCGGACGGATTTTTGATATCTCGAACGGTTTGGCCGTGGCGAGGAAATGAATTTATGACTAAAAAAGGACACATAAAGTGTGTTATAACTTAGTTAGTTTTACCTACAGTTACAAAACTTGGCGTGTATATTGTTCTCGTCAAGCCGAACAACTTTCTAATTTACAGTCATTATCTCCGACCAACAGAAAGTCAGATATTGTGGTTTGAATGTGGATTCTGAGAATTTTCTCTCCCTCTCTCTGACAGAGAGAGTGTCCCCTGCCATTCTGTGTGTGTGTGTGTGTGTGTGTCTGTGTGGGGAGGGGGAGAAGGAGGGGAAGGGGGTCTCTTCGGGTGATAGTTTAAACACAAAATCATAAATAGGGCTATACTGCCCTCTTGTGTCCAAAATTATATTTATATATAAATATATTACGTATGTGACTGAGGATGTTGTGTTTTATTGCGAGTGTACACAAATATAAGTAAACAGTTTGCAGTCTGAATGATGTCCTGTATGAAAAAAATGACGGAGTATGTTTCCACTGTTCACACACACACACACACACACACACAGTTCGATCGCGCCCGCGCCTCTCTCTCTCACACACACACACGCGCGCGCCACACACACACACACACACACACACAGTTCGATCGCGCCCGCGCCTCTCTCTCTCTCACACACGCACACACACACAGTTCGAACGTGCGCGCCTCTCTCTCTCAAGCTGGAGTGTGTGTGTGCGTGCGAGAGAGACGCGCTGGCGCGAGCGAACTGTGTGTGTGTGCGTGTGTGATCGCGCTGGCGCGATCGAACTGTGTGACAGAGAGAGAGAGGGGCGCGGGCGCGATCGAACTTTGTGTGTGTGTGTGTGGGAGTGAGTGAGAGAGAGAGAGAGAAGAGAGAGAGGGCGGGCGCGATCGAACTGTGAGAGAGAGAGAGAGAGAGAGAGAGAGAGGGCGCGATCGAACTGTATGTGTGTGTGTGAGTGAGTGAGAGAGAGAGAGGCGCGGACGCGATCGAACTGTGTGTGTGTGAGAGAGAGAGAGAGAGAGAGAGAGAGAGAGAGAGAGGGGCGCGGGCGCGATCGAACTGTGTGTGTGTGTGTGTGTGTGAGAGAGAGAGAGAGAGAGGCGGGCGCGATCGAACTGTGTGTGTGTGAGAGAGAGAGAGAGAGAGAGAGAGAGAGAGGCGCAGAAATCATTTTATACGGAAATCAATTATTTATAATTCAGATGAGAATAAAGTTAGTGTTAATTAAAATTAAGGAACATTTAGTTTTTCTGTTCTGAATATCATTAAAACAGAAAAGGCAGAGACAACATAATGATGAATAATCTTAAGATATTATATCGTATGCTATGTGTTGTGAATACACCCATGTTAAACATTAAAATTTACTTCCATTGCATATCATAGAACACATAAGCGTAAAATATAATTACATTAATAAACCTGTACAAAGACCTCCAGATAAATACTGGGCTTCTATATTTACACATTTAAGTGCTGAAAAACATATTGAGCTATGACATCCTATGACATTAAAAATTATTCTATATTTAAATTATCTCATATATGTGGCTTTTGTGGTTCACGATCATAGGCCCTGTCCCAAATGGCACACTTCATATGAATACTCGGTCTTGTGTACTTATTTCATGTGTCTGTTAAATCCATGAGACCCATGGATGAGGTGTCTCATTTTTCATTTTAGGTTTCAGAAGGTTGCTCACGCATACTTTGTGGTTGATATGTGCCCTCGATGCGCACTTGATGCACCCAAACTGATGCAAGCTCTACAGCACACTTCTTTTCGACAGTCAAAGCAGGGTTACGTTTTTGCACGTCGTGCACAATAACCCTAAAGGCACCAGGGTGGCGGTGCCACCGGCTTCTTATATATATATATATATATATATAAATATAGCTGCGAGCAGCGATGAAGGGCCAAAGCCGGCGGCACCGCCACCCCGGTGCCTTTAGGTAACTAAAGGAACCGGGGTTGCGGTGCCACCGGCTTGGGCCCGTAATCGCTGCTCGCAGCTATATTTATTATTATTCTTCTTCTTATTATTATTTTACTACCTTTTGGGCACTTTTGGGGGCCTTAACGTGCTCAAAAACTCTTGAAACTTTGCACACGGGTCAGAACCCGCGGCCATCAGGGCCGGGCTGAAGATGGTACCCGGGCGTGGCAGGGGGGCTCGACAGCGCCCCCTGGAACGGGATTCGAAAACATGTCCATATATCAAACACGCTTGCATGAATTAATATGAAAATCGGTACACATATAGATCTCATCGTTTCATATATCCTTCGTACTCTTACTTTTTACGCCAGCCCAACAGGAAGTCGGCTATTATGGGTTGTTTGGAAACTCATGCTCAGGAATTTGAAACACTTCTCCTAGGGAATTCACCCGATCGTCACCAAACTCGGTGTGCATGAAGTCAAGACATTGAGGATGAAAAATTGCCAGGGGATTTTTGATATCTCGAACGGTTTGGCCGTGGCGAGGAAACGAATTTATGGCGAATAATGGAAACAGGAAGTGTGTTATAACTTCTGCATACATTGACTGATCTTGATGAAACTTCAGCAGTGTGTTCGCTGTAAGAGGCCGATCACATGGATGTGACTATTGTGAGTCAAAGTTATAGCGCCACCAACTGGCAGCAGGAAGTGTGTCACTTTCAAAATGCTTTTAAATCACCCTCTTATTTTTACCCGATTTGCTTAAAACTTTATGTGTATAATGTAAACACACGGCAGATGTAGACCTGTGAAAGGATTATTGATATCTTAGATACTGTTGCCGTGGTAACGCATCAAACTTTAAGATTATTTTTTGATGCTTTTGAGACTCTTAGCATACTTGAAATTGCATGAAACTCGACAGACACATCACATTTATTAGCCAGTAGACATGTGCAAAGTT
Source organism: Gila robusta (assembly GCA_030770095.1). Classification (NCBI taxonomy): domain Eukaryota; kingdom Metazoa; phylum Chordata; class Actinopteri; order Cypriniformes; family Leuciscidae; genus Gila; species Gila robusta. Next base: position 4,038 of record JAVALU010001503.1, read on the forward strand.
TCAGAAACGGGCGTGGTGCAGGGGCTCAGTAGCGCCACCTTTTGACAAAAGAGGGGGAGTTAGGTCTATACTTTTATCTACAATCTTAAAACTCAGTATGTATATTGTTCATATCGAGCTGGACAACTTTCTAATTTACAGTTATTAGCTCAGACCAACAGGAAGTCAGATATTTTGGTTTGAATGTGGATGTTTTGGAGAATTTTCTCTTCCTCTCTCTCTGACCCTACGTCTCTCCGTGTGTTTGGGGGGAGGGGGATTTGTCTGCTGAGTGAGAATGCTTTTATTTTTGTTTTTCAAGGTTTTGGGGCCCTTAACGTGCTCGAAAACTCTTGAAACTTTGCACACAGGTCAGAACCCGCGGCCATCAGGGCCGGGCTGAAGCTGGTACCCGGGCGTGGCAGGGGGGCTCGACAGCGCCCCCTGGAATGCGATTCGAACACTTGTCCATATATCAAACATGCTTGCATGTAATAATATGAAACTCGGTACATATTTAGATCTCATCGGGCCGAACAACTTTCGTGCTCTAAGTTTAACGACAGCTCAACAGGAAGTCAGCTATTATGGGTTGTTTGGAAAATGCATGCTTTTATTTTTTATATACTTCTCCTAGAGAATTAATCCAAACACCACGAAACTCGGTCAGCATGAAGTCAAGACATTGAGGATGCTAAATTGCGGACGGATTTTTGATATCTCGAACGGTTTGGCCGTGGCGAGGAAATGAATTTATGACTAAAAAAGGACACATAAAGTGTGTTATAACTTAGTTAGTTTTACCTACAGTTACAAAACTTGGCGTGTATATTGTTCTCTCAAGCCGAACAACTTTCTAATTTACAGTCATTAGCTCCGACCAACAGAAGTCAGATATTGTGGTTTGAATGTGGATTCTGAGAATTTTCTCTCCCTCTCTCTGACAGAGAGAGTGTCCCCTGCCATTCTGTCTGTGTGTGTGTGTGTGTGTGTGTCTGTGTGGGGAGGGGGAGGGAGGGGAGGGGTCTCTTCGGGTGATAGTTTAAACACAAAATCATAAATAGGGCTATACTGCCCTCTTGTGTCCAAAATTATATACATAAAAATATATTACATATGTGACTGAGGATGTTGTGTTTTATTGGGAGTGTACACATATATAAGTAAACAGTTTGCAGTCTGAATGATGTCCTGTATGAAAAAAAATGACGGAGTATGTTTCCACTGTTCACACACACACACACACACAGTTCGATCGCGCCCGCGCCTCTCTCTCTCACACACGCACACGCGCGCGCACACGCACACACACACACACAGTTCGATCGCGCCCGCGCCTCTCTCTCTCACACACGCACACACACACACAGTTCGATCGCGCGCGCCTCAAGCTGGAGTGTGTGTGTGCGCGTGAGAGAGGCGCGCTGGCGCGATCGAACTGTGTGTGTGTGTGAGTAAGAGAGAGAGAGAGAGAGAGTGAGAGAGAGAGGGGGGGGCGCGGGCGCGATCGAACTGTGTGTGTGTGTGTGTGTGTGAGTGAGTGAGAGAGAGAGAGAGGCGCGGGCGCGATCGAACTGTGTGTGTGTGAGAGAGAGAGAGAGAGAGAGAGAGAGAGAGAGAGAGAGGCGCGGAAATCATTTTATACGGAAATCAATTATTTATAATTCAGATGAGAATAAAGTGTTTAGTGTTAGTGTTAGTGTTAATTAAAATTAAGGAACATTTAGTTTTTCTGTTCTGAATATCATTAAAACAGAAAAAGCAGAGACAACATAATGATGAATAATCTTAAGATATTATATCGTATGCTATGTGTTGTGAATACACCCATGTTAAACATTAAAATTTACTTCCATTGCATATCATAGAACACATAAGCGTAAAATATAATTACATTAATAAACCTGTACAAAGACCTCAAGATAAATACTGGGCTTCTATATTTACACATTTAAGTGCTGAAAAACATATTGAGCTATGACATCCTATGACATTAAAAATTATTCTATATTTAAATTATCTCATATATGTGGCTTTTGTGGTTCACGATCATAGGCCCTGTCCCAAATGGCACACTTCATATGAATACTCGGTCTTGTGTACTTATTTCATGTGTCCGTTAAATCCATGAGACCCATGGATGAGGTGTCTCATTTTTCATTTTAGGTTTCAGAAGGTTGCTCACGCATACTTTGTGGTTGATATGTGCCCTCGATGCGCACTTGATGCACCCAAACTGATGCAAGCTCTACAGCACACTTCTTTTCGACAGTCAAAGCAGGGTTACGTTTTTGCACTTCGTGCACAATAACCCTAAAGGCACCAGGGTGGCGGTGCCACCGGCTTCTTTTTTATATATATATATATATATATATATAAATATAGCTGCGAGCAGCGATGAAGGGCCAAAGCCGGCGGCACCGCCACCCCGGTGCCTTTAGGTAACTAAAGGAACTGGGGTTGCGGTGCCACCGGCTTGGGCCCGTAATCGCTGCTCGCAGCTATATTTATTATTATTATTATTATTATTATTATTATTATTATTATTTTACTACCTTTTGGGCACTTTTGGGGCCCTTAACGTGCTCGAAAACTCTTGAAACTTTGCACACGGGTCAGAACCCGCGGCCATCAGGGCCGGGTTGAAGATGGTACCCGGGCGTGGCAGGGGGGCTCGACAGCGCCCCCTGGAACGGGATTCGAAAACATGTCCATATATCAAACACGCTTGCATGAATTAATCTGAAAATCGGTACACATATAGATCTCATCGTTTCATATATCCTTCGCACTCTTACTTTTTACGCCAGCCCAACAGGAAGTCGGCTATTATGGGTTGTTTGGAAACTCATGCTCAGGAATTCGATATACTCCTCCTAGGGAATTCACCCGATCGTCACCAAACTCGGTGTGCATGAAGTCAAGACATTGAGGATGAAAAATTGCCAGGGGATTTTTGATATCTCGAACGGTTTGGCCGTGGCGAGGAAACAAATTTATGGCGAATAATGGAAACAGGAAGTGTGTTATAACTTCTGCATACATTGACTGATCTTGATGAAACTTCAGCAGTGTGTTCGCTGTAAGAGGCCGATCACATGGATGTGACGATTGTGAGTCAAAGTTATAGCGCCACCAACTGGCAGCAGGAAGTGTGTCACTTTCAAAATGCTTTGAAATCACCCTCTTATTTTTACCCGATTTGCTTCAAACTTGATGTGTATAATGTAGACACTCGCCAGATGTAGACCTGTGAAAGGATTATTGATATCTTAGATACTGTTGCCATGGCAACGCAGCAAACTTTAATATTCTTTTTGGATGCTTTTGAGACTCTTAGCATGCCTGAAATTGCTTAAAATTGCATGAAACTCGACAGACAGATCACATTTATTAGCCAGTAGACATGTGCAAAGTTTCAGAAACGGGCGTGGTGCAGGGACTCAGTAGCGCCACCTTTTGACAAAAGAGGGGAGTTAGGTCTATAGTTTTACCTACAATCATAAAACTCGGTACGCATATTGTTCAGATCAAACTGGACAACTTTCTAATTAACTGTCATTAGCTCAGACCAAGAGGAAGTCAGATATTTGCGGAGCTACCGGAGCAGCGGGTGTGTTGGAGTGGTCTCACTACCTTACGGTCAGTAGTGTGGATTGCTTAGTTAATCAAGAACATTGAAGGATAACGCAATCATGGCTGGTCGCGGCAGAAATGCAAACAAAGCAACTTTAAATGATGATCCTGAATATGTGACAATGGACACTCTTAAGGAATTACTGGACCAGCAGAAGAGCTTTTATGAGGATCTGTTGAAGAGGCAGGAGACTGCATTTAGAAGTTTTACTCAGATGATTCTGGACTCAGCCAACAAAAGAGTGGACTCAGTGTTGGGTGAGTTACAAGAACTTAAAGTGAGTCTGAATTACTCTCAAAAAGATATTGACGATGTAAATAACTGTCTTAAGGCACAACAGAGCGAGTGTAAGACTTTGTCCAAGGTGGTGAGTGAAATGAAATCTGAACACGCTGTAGATAGACACTATGAGCAGGTGGATTACCTTGAGAATCAATGCAGGAGAAATAATCTTGTAATTGATGGACTTAGACTTGATAAAGCTGATGAAACCTGGGCTGAAACTGAGTCTAAGGTGCAAGAACTGTTCACAACAAGACTCAAGCTGGAGTCTCCTGTGGAAATTGAACGAGCTCACAGGAATGGAAAATTCAGAGGAGAAAGTGAAAGGCCAAGGCCAGTGGTAATTAAGCTGCTCCGTTTTAAGGATAAACAGCGAATCCCGGCAAGGGCAAAATCCAACTTGAAAAATACCTCAATTTATATCAATGAGGACTTTTCCGAACGGGTGAGAAAGAGAAGAGCTGAGCTACTACCTGCAATGAAAGAGGCTAGAGCAAGAGGGGACTATGCCATCATCAGCTATGATCGATTAATTGTAAGGCCAAAGAACAGGGAATGAGAGTAGAGAAGGCCCCAGTCAATGTTTTTAACAATCTTTCTAATTGTATGTGATGTCATGGGTTAGTAGTAACTAGGTGACGGCATGGCGATAAACTTACCAAAAAAAGGTGTGAGAATAGCTCATATAAATGTTAGGAGTTTAAGAAATAAAGTTCATGAGATATCTACTTTAATTAAAAGTGAAAATTTAAATGTACTTGCTGTCTCTGAGACACATTTAGATCAATCCATAACAGACATGGGGGTAGCTATCCCAGGGTATAACATTTTTAGAAATGACAGGAATACTTTTGGGGGAGGTGTTGCAATATATATACAAAGCCAAATTCCTTCTAAGGTTAGATCAGACTTCATGGTTTCTAGTATTGAAGCGCTGTGGTTGGAGGTTCATCTTGCTTATTGTAAACCGATTTTAGTTGGCTGTGTCTATAGACCCCCAAATGCTAATGTGCAGAATGTAGATTAATTATGTTCTGTTCTAATTAAGGTAACGGATACTGGTAAAGAAACATTTGTTCTAGGTGATTTCAATATAGATTGGCAGTCAAATTCATGTCCACTGAGGAAAAAGTTATACAGTACTGCGCTCACATTTAATCTATCTCAGATGGTAAAAGAGTCAACTAGAGTATACTGTAGCTATGATGGGCAAACATCCGCAACCTGTATTGATCACATATTTACAAATAATTGTGAAATGTGCTCTAAAGCAGTATCTGTTCCTGTAGGGTTCAGTGATCATAATTTAGTGGCTATTGTTAGAAAAACTCAAACACCCAAAGCTGGACCTAAAGTACTTTATAAGAGGTCGTATAGAACATTTTGTGAGAGGGATTTTGTTAGAGATATTAAGAATGTTGACTGGAATCAAGTACTAGCTTTAAACAAGGTTGAAAAAGCCATCGAGTTATTCACAAAATTGTTTCTTTTTGTGGCTGATCAGAAACAGCAGAGACAGTCGCCGGCGAAATTGAAGGATCATGAACAGAGGGCTGAATAGAAGATCTAATACGAGCAATCTTATCCATAAAATGTGTGCGAAAGGTTTCACAGGTTTGTACAGAGACAACAATACCATCTGAGGCTGGAGGATGTATCACAGCATTCAATGTACTAAATAAAACTCTAGAGTTATGGAGATTTTTTTCAATAAGATCAGAAAAATATTTGTCCCAGGGTGTGACCATGTTTATGTGTCGGGCCTGTCACAGACTGGACAAGATTAAATTAATCAATAAGATTTAAAAAATCTCTTGCCAGCACACTTGAGGGACAACACACATGAATATTAAAATCCCCGATCATCAAGAGTCTATCATGCTTCGTCATGAGCCCCCCTAAGAACTTAGTGAACTCCGAAATAAAGTTCTTATTTGTTTTAGGTGGTCGATACACCAGCACACATAGCATCGGATTTTGTAAGTCAATTTGCATCAGCTGAGCTTCAAAGCTTGTGAAGATGTTTGTCTTCATGTTTCGACAGTCAAACTTCTTTTTCAAGACTGATGCAATACCTCCTCCACGGCGACCAGTGGTGCGGGGTGCGCTAAGGAAATTACAGTCCAGTGGTACAAGCTCTGTGAAAGGGCTCTGGTCGCCAGCGTTGATCCATGTTTCAGTTAAAAATAAAAAATCCAAACATTGTGAGTTGAAGAAATCCTTCAATATAAAAGTCTTGTTTATTACCGATCTCCAGCGAAATCGCGGCTCCACGCAGTGCCGGAAGATATACCAATCCGAAACCGAAATCCGAAAGATATACCAATCTACAGCCAGGAGCGAGGCACCGCCAGAGACGCCATGTACATCCTCCTTCTAGTAGAGATCCCGCCTCGCTTTCCGCGTCTGCGTCGCCGTTTTTTCCCGGAGGTGGCATAGGATAGCCGGCGAAGACTCTCTGGTATGGAAAACTCAAATGGAGGAGCAAAGGTAGTCGACTCTCTTAGATCCTGTTTGATCAGTTTTTCAACAGAGTATCGAATAGTGAGTAATGTTTGTTTGTCATAGACCAAGGAGGTTGAGACGTATTGAAAGATAAGAGAAAAACATAAAACAATCACAAACAGCCAGGCAAACTGCGAACGGCAGGCCATACACACCGGCGCCATCAACATCCAACGCTTGTAAACAATGGGGCGGTACTTACACCTACGTTATGGTTATCAAACTGGGGGCCACACAGAAGTTGTTTTTTAAAGAATTGAATTGAAAATATGTAAATTAAATGTTGAAATGATATTTATCTGCATTTACTGTGAATAGTAAATGAATGATCAACAATATTTACTTTTGTTAATGGCTGTGTCCATCAGCGTGATAACTGGCCCACCGCGGTGGCCAAGTACCACCGACAGTGGTAAGCCAAAACTCATTTTTGTGCCTGTGAATGCTGTTGCATGGATATCAGGACACGAGTGAAGTACAAAGCTTTGTTTACTAAAGAAATAATAGGTTAGCAACCAAACGGAAATGACCGAATGGTCATTGGATTCGTGCCGAATGAGAGAGGTACGTGAGAGCCCATAAACGTCTTGGTTAATTACGTAACCTCGGTTCCCTGAGATATCGGGGAGATGCAGCGTGTCTGCCTGAGCCATAGTTTCACGCCATAAGAATCAGGTTTAATTCGACTGCAGCGACGAACGGCAGTCGAGTAGAGACATAGCATGGCCGTCTACGCAATACTCCCTCCCGTTATCTCAGGGACCCGAGGTTACGTAAGTCTTTGCTAGACACTTTGGGGAACCAATCCAATCACGTACAATGCTATGTAAGCAGAACAACATGTTCTATGGCCCTAGCCTTCTATGCTTGGGTAAGGGTCCCTAGGCGGTAGGGCTAGGGAAGGGCAAGTTATGCCCAGCAAAAAAGGTGCTCAGACTTTTGGTCGGAGCCTCCAGAGAGGTAATAGTGGGTTGAGCGCCCTCTGAGCTCAACTCGAACTAGACAGAGAGGATTTGTGCTCTAATAGCTTGGAGTAGAGAGCACTTTGGGCACGTAACCATGCCTTGGAGTCATTAGACCCAAACCCGAGGCAGGAAGCGCTGACGGAGAACGCTCACAGGTCGCCCGGAGAGCCTCCATGCCCCTTTCAGGAAGCGATTGACTAGGTCGGTCACTGGCCGGTCACAGGAGTGTGGTGTGCTGCTATGGCCGCCACATAGACTTTGAGCATGGAAGGGGGTGCGAATCTCGTCCATTAGCTCTTGTAGGAAGGAAAGTACCAGAGGTACTTCGCATGACAAAAAGTCCTGGTTCCGGACTGAACACCAGTCAGAGAAAAAAAAACACTTAAGAGCACAGGTAGCCTTCAGTTACCAGTCTATCCCACAGTCCTCTAAAATCGCAGAGCGGGATATACGACGAAATACTTTTCTTTGTGGGGAAAAATAATTAGGGCCCAAGCCTTGAAAAGGCGAAGGCCCTATTGTTTTCCTTAGGATTATTATTATTATTATTAGGGCCCAAGCCTTGAAAAGGCGAAGGCCCTATTGTTTTCCTTAGGATTATTTATTATTATTATTATTATTCTTTATTATTATTATTTTACTACCTTTTGGGCACTTTTGGGGCCCTTAACGTGCTCGAAAACTCTTGAAACTTTGCACACGGGTCAGAACCCGCGGCCATCAGGGCCGGGCTGAAGATGGCACCCGGGCGTGGCAGGGGGGCTCGACAGCGCCCCCTGGAACGGGATTCGAAAACATGTCCATATATCAAACACGCTTGCATGAATTAATCTGAAAATCGGTACACATATAGATCTCATCGTTTCATATATCCTTCGTACTCTTACTTTTTACGCCAGCCCAACAGGAAGTCGACTATTATGGGTTGTTTGGAAACTCGTGCTCAGGAATTTGAAACACTTCTCCTAGGGAATTCACCCGATCGTCACCAAACTCGGTGTGCATGAAGTCAAGACATTGAGGATGAAAAATTGCCAGGGGATTTTTGATATCTCGAACGGTTTGGCCGTGGCGAGGAAACGAATTTATGGCGAATAATGGAAACAGGAAGTGTGTTATAACTTCTGCATACATTGACTGATCTTGATGAAACTTCAGCAGTGTGTTCGCTGTAAGAGACCGATCACATGGATGTGACTATTGTGAGTCAAAGTTATAGCGCCACCAACTGGCAGCAGGAAGTGTGTCACTTTCAAAATGCTTTGAAATCACCCTCTTATTTTTACCCGATTTGCTTAAAACTTTATGTGTATAATGTAAACACACGGCAGATTTAGACCTGTGAAAGGATTATTGATATCTTAGATACTGTTGCCGTGGTAACGCATCAAACTTTAAGATTCTTTTTTGATGCTTTTGAGACTCTTAGCATTCTTGAAATTGCATGAAACTCGACAGACACATCACATTTATTAGCCAGTAGACATGTGCAAAGTTTCAGAAACGGGCGTGGTGCAGGGGCTCAGTAGCGCCACCTTTTGACAAAAGAGGGGGAGTTAGGTCTATACTTTTATCTACAATCTTAAAACTCAGTATGTATATTGTTCATATCGAGCTGGACAACTTTCTAATTTAAAGTCATTAGCTCAGACCAACAGGAAGTCAGATATTTTGGTTTGAATGTGGATGTTTTGGAGAATTTTCTCTTCCTCTCTCTCTGACCCTACGTCTCTCCGTGTGTTTGAGGGGAGGGGGTTTGTCTGCTGAGTGAGAATGCTTTTATTTTTGTTTTTCAAGGTTTTGGGGCCCTTAACATGCTCGAAAACTCTTGAAACTTTGCACACAGGTCAGAACCCGCGGCCATCAGGGCCGGGCTGAAGATGGTACTCGGGCGTGGCAGGGGGGCTCGACAGCGCCACCTGGAATGGGATTCGAACACTTGTCCATATATCAAACATGCTTGCATGTAATAATATGAAACTCGGTACACTTATAGATCTCATCGGGCCGAACAACTTTCGTGCTCTAAGTTTTACGACAGCTCAACAGGAAGTCAGCTATTATGGGTTGTTTGGAAAATGCATGCTTTTATTTTTGATATACTTCTATTAGAGAATTAATCCAAACGCCACGAAACTCGGTCAGCGTGAAGTCAAGACATTGAGGATGCTAAATTGCGGACGGATTTTTGATATCTCGAACGGTTTTGCCGTGGCGAGGAAATGAATTTATGACTAAAAAAGGACACATAAAGTGTGTTATAACTTAGATAATTTTACCTACAGTTACAAAACTTGGCGTATATAATGTTCTCATCAAGCCGAACAACTTTCTAATTTACATCCTTTAGCTCCGACCAACAGAAAGTCAGATATTGTGGCTTGAATGTGGATTCTGAGAATTTTCTCTCCCTCTCTCTGACAGAGAGAATGCACCCTGCCATTCTTTATGTGTGTGTGTCTGTGTGTCTGTGTGAGGAGGGGGAGGGGGGGGGTCTCTTCGGGTGATAGTTTAAACACAAATTCATACATAGGGCCATACTGCCCTCTTGTGTCCAAAATTGTATTTATATGCACTTTTATTTATTTATTACATGTATTACGCACACACACACACACACACAGTTCGATCGCGCCCGCGCCTCTCTCTCTCTCTCTCTCTCTCTCTCTCTCTCACACACACACACAGTCTCTCTCTCTCTCTCACACACACACACAGTTCGATCGCGCCCGCGTCTCTCTCTCTCACACACACACACACACACACACAGTTCGATCGCGCCCGCGCCTCTCTCTCTCTCACACACACACACACACACACAGCTCGATCGCGCCCGCGTCTCTCTCTCTCTCTCTCTCTCTCTCTCTCACACACACACACACACACAGTTCGATCGCGCCTCTCTCTCTCTCACGCACACACACAGTTCGATCGCGCCCGCGCCTCTCTCTCTCTCACACACACACACACACACGCACACGCACATACACACACACACACACAGTTCGATCGCGCCCGCGCCTCTGTCTCTCTCTCTCTCACACACACTTTGCAATGATGTTGTCCTCTATGAACAAAATGACGGAGTATGTTTTTGTTTCCACTGTTCGATCGCGCCCACGCCTCACACACACACACACACACACACACACACACACACACACACACACACACACACACACACAACATATAAACAGTTGTGTACTTTTTTTTTTTTTGAATTCTTTGATGAACATAAAGTTAAAAACAACAGCATTTATTTGAAATAGAATCTTTTGTAACATTATAAATGTCTTTACTGTCACTTTTTATCAATTTAATTCCTCCTTGATGAATAAAAGTATTGATCCATTTTATTTATTTCCCCCAAAAAATAAAATAAAAATTCTTACTGACCCCAAAGTTTTGAACGGTAGTGTTTAATGTTACAAAAGATTATTTTTCAGATAAATGCTGTTCTTTTGAACTTTCTATTCATCAAAGTATCCTGAAATAAAAATGTAAATAACTGTTTTCAACA
>JAVALU010001504.1:0-142024 GCA_030770095.1 Gila robusta
CGGTTCCCTGAGAGGAGGGAACGAGTATTGCGTAAGTAGCTTACGCTATGGGAAAACTCCTTTTCTCGAGAATATTGAAGTCTTTATGTAAAACGCATTGCAGCTGCACAGCTGACAGCAATGAGCGAAGGCAGCTCGGTCATTGGCTGTGCTGCGGCAACTTGCTCGAACCAATGAGGGGGCGACTCTGAATGCGCGACCAATGAGCGCGCTTCGCGCCCGTGCGCGTCAGAGCCCGCCAAGATGGGCGTGGCCAAGAGCTATATATTGGGCACCCCGTCATGAGAGTTCTTTAGGTTAAAACGACTGAAGCGAACTAACCAAGCACAAGCACGGCAGCTTACGCAATACTCGTTCCCTCCTCTCAGGGAACCGAGGTTACGTTAGTCTCTCCTATTGCGTAAGTAGCTTACGCTATGGGAACACCATGCAAAACGCCGTGCGTGCTAAACTTCGCCTTATGACAGCCAGAGGCAGGTGCCTGAGCTGAAAAGCAAAGTTATCATCCAACTAGCCGGCAGAGGCGAGCTTTATATGTGGGAGAAAAATACAGAGCGGCTAGAAGGCGCTCAGTGTGACACAAGCACATACATAATCTAGAGACGAACTCGTAGTTCAACTAGCATCATGCTGATAGTACATTGGAATGCAATGTCGGGACCTGTAGGTTGTAAAACCTGATAAATGTGGACGGTGAGGCCCAGCCTGCCGCCGACCATGCCCAGGAAGAAGCCACACTCCTGGTGGAGTGTGCTTTGACTCCCCAGGGGCATTGAAGTCCCTTAGCTTCATAAGCCAGCGCTATAGCCTCAACTATCCAGTGAGAGATTCTCTGCTTTGAAACGGCGGAACCTTTCGTACGGCCGCCAAAGCATACAAACAGTTGTTCTGTCTGTCTGAATAGGGCAGAACGCTCCAAATACACTCTGAGAGCCCTAACGGGGTAGAGTAGATTAGCGTCGTGTTCGTCTGCTGGAGACGATAGCGCAGTTAGGGAGATAACCTGTGCTCTGAAGGGAGTGGTGAGCACTTTAGGAATATACCCATGTTTTGGCCTAAGGACGACCCTGCAGTCGTTAGGTCCGAATTCTAGGCAGGCAGCGCTTGTTGAAAGCGTGTGCAGGTCGCCCACTCTCTTGACCGAGGCGAGTGCCAGCAAGAGCGCAGTCTTGAGCGAGAGCTGTTTAAGGTGCACGGTTCGGAGTGGTTCGAACGGGGGCCCTTTAAGAGCGTCTAGGACAGTAGCTAGGTCCCAGATCGGCACTGAGGGGGGGCGTGAAGGGTTCATCCTCCTAGCGCCCCTTAGGAAACGAATAATTAGGTCGTTTCTTCCCAATGGACGTTCCATTACAGGGTCGTGTGACGCTGTGATGGCCGCCACATATACTTTGAGCGTGGAGGGGGTGCGGCCCGCCTCCAGAAGCCCTTGTAGAAAAGCGAGTACGTTCGTAATCTAGCATGTCTCAGGGTTCAGGCCCTTGGCATTACACCAGTCACTGAACACTTTCCATTTCTGGGCATATAAGCGTCTCGTGGAGGGCGCCCGCGCCTCAGCGATGGTTTTTAGCGCTCCGCTCGTGAGGTTCCTGGGAACCCGTTGAGGGGCCATGCATGAAGGGCCCACAGATCGGGGCGGGGATGAAATATCATCCCGCTGGCCTGACTGAGGAGGTCTGGCCTCAGTGGAATCGGCCGTGGTGCAGATTGCATTTGCATCAGATCTGGAAACCATGTTTGGTTTTTCCAGAGTGGGGCTATCAGAAGCACTGCGTTTTTCTCCTCTCTGACCCGACTGATGACCTGTGGCAGCATCGTGATCGGGGGAAAAGCATATAAGGGGCGGCTCGGCCAGCTCTGGGCGAGCGCGTCCGTGCTTTTCGTGAAGAAAAGAGAGCAGTGCGCGTTCTCCATGGAGGCGAAGAGGTCGATCTCCGCTTTGCCAAAGGTTTTCCATAACCACTGAATCGTCAGCGGGTTGAGAGCCCATTCTCCTGGGAGAATCTTGTCTCTGGATAGTATGTCTGCCCCCTGGTTCAGGGCGCCTGGCACATGCGCTGTTCTCAGCGAGCGCAAGTTGTGCTGGGACCATAAGATGAGTCTCCTGGCCATTGAATGCATGGAGCTCGACCTGAGTCCACCCTGGCGATTTATGTACGACACTACCGTCATGTTGTCCGTTCGGACCAGGACGTGTTTGTTTTTTAGATGTGGAAGCAGGGCTCTGAGAGCCAAAGCGACCGCTTTCATCTCCAGACAGTTTATGTGTAGGCGCTTCTCCGAGTTTGACCAAAAGCCGGAGACAGGCCTGCCCTCGTAAAGGGCCCCCCAACCTATTTTGGAGGCATCTGTCGTGATCATCTTTCTCCTTGTGTTCACACCCAGACTCACGCCTGACTGGTACCAGTCGGCGGCTTTCCAGTGCGTCAGGGCTTTTATACAGCCGTGGTTCGCTCTGATTAAAAAGTGGCCCGAACGCCACGCGTGAGTAGGGACGCGGCTCTTGAGCCAGCGTTGGAGAGGGCGCATATGCAACAATCCTAGCTGGAGTACGGCCGATGCTGAGGCCATGAGACCGAGCATCCTCTGAAACCGTTTGACGGGGGCGCGCGCGCCCGCCCTGAATGATGTTGCAAGGCGCCGGATGGTGAGCGCGCGCTCTGATGAGAGACAAGCTGTCATTTGCATCGAGTCTAGAACTATTCCCAGGAAAGAAATCCTCTGGCTGGGAGATAGTATGCTTTTTGCAAAATTGATTCTTAGACCCAGGCATTCTAAATGGCTGATAATCCAAGATCTGTGTGTTATTAACTGACTCTCTGATTGTGCTAGGACCAGCCAATCGTCGAGATAATTCAGTATTCGCACTCCCCTTCGCCTCAAGGGGGAAAGTGCTGCATCCATACATTTCGTGAATGTACGGGGAGCCAGGGACAGGCGGAACGGAAGTACTGTGTACTGGTAAGACTGTCCCTCGAAAGCGAATCTCAGAAACGGCCTGTGATGAGGCGCTATTGGAATGTGAAAGTAAGCATCTTTCAGATCCACTGAGAGAAACCAATCTCCTGGGCGTACTTGCGCGAGGATATGTTTGGTTGTTAACATTCTGAACAAGCGAATCATTAGTGCTTTGTTCAGGTGTCTGAGATCTAGGATGGGGCGGAGACCGCCATCCTTTTTTGGGACAAGAAAATAGCGGCTGTAAAAAACCTGCCTCGCTCATAGAGGGGGGAACAGTTTCCACAACGCCCTTTTCTATTAGTTTGCACACCTCGGTGCGTAGAACATGTGAACACTCCTTTCTCACTTTCGTCTCGACCACAGTCGTAAAACGTGGTGGTCTGCGAGCGAACTGGAGCGAATATCCGTGCTTTACTATATTCAACACCCATTTCGGCATATCTGGAATGTTTTCCCATGCCACTGTGTGCACAGATATGGGCTGAATACAGGCTAGGGGCGGGCCGCTGTGACGTAGGGACCCGGCCAGCGAATCGCCTGAGCTCGTAGCTCTCAGAGGCGCGGGCGCGCGCTGAGCAGCTGAGTGAATGGGCACGTGTGTGATTACAACAGCGCGCCCTATGTCTGTAAAGCTCGCAGCCTGAGCTGGGGTTGTGTTTGACACTGTAAGGACAGTGTTTATAAGTGGAGGTGCATAAACAGTGGTAGGCACACGCGTCACTTTTATAATGTTTCCCGCTTTTACTGGGGATGAATTCATAACTGTGTGAACAGTGCTTGTGTGTAGTGGTGCGTACATGACCGTAGGCACGTGATCTACATTCATGGGGCGCGCAGCCTGAGCTGGGAATGAATTTGGCACTGTTTTGACAGTATCTGGGAATGCACATGGACATGTGAACCCTTAGTGACACAGGCAGAAAAAGACTCTTTTTGTGTTTTCTGTGTGTCAATCTTGGGCCGAGGACCCCGTCGCTCAGGAGGCGACTTGCGGTTGTGGGAGCGCGAGCGGCGTCGAGCGTCAGCCTGAGGCGCGGGCTGAGAGGCGGTGGGAGCTGCTCTAGCCCGCTGCGGCTGTGGCGGTCTCTGTCTGCTCTGCGATGAGCTGGAGCGCTTAGGCAGGAAATGGCGCATAGCTTGTGAAGCGTTCTGGGCCTCAGTGAAGCGTTCGGCGAAACCTTTAACCGCCGGTCCAAACAGCCCGCTGGTGGAGATAGGCGCGTCGAGAAACGGCGCCTTATCCGCGTCCTTCATCTCCGTCAGAGTCAGCCACAGTTGGCGCTCGAGAACAGTCAAATTAGCCATGGCGCGGCCAATAGACTGGGCGGTGGCCTTCGTGGCTCGCAGAGCTATGTCAGTCGCGCTGCGTAGGTCCTTGAAGGTTTCGGGTTCGGGGCCAGACCCGTCCATGGAGCGGAGAAGCTTGGCTTGGAACACTTGAAGTACCGCCATTGAGTGAAGCGCTGATGCAGCTTGGCCGGCGGCGGCGTAGGCGCGACCGGCGAGAGCAGAAGTAGTGCGGCAGGGCTTCGAGGGGTGGGAAGCCTTGGCTTTCCATCCGGAGGTGGAGGGCGGGCAGAGATGATTGGCCACGGCCTCCTCGAGGGGCGGCGTTCCCTCGTAGCCTCTTTCCTTCGCGCCGTCCACAGAGGAGAGCGACGAAGAAAAAGAAGGCTTCAGACGCGCAGAGTGGGGGGCTTTCCATGACTTGGTGAGTTCGTCATGAACTTCCGGGAAGAAGGGAGAAGGCCTTTGCCGAGGGGCCTGCTGGCGCCCCTGCAGAAACCACTCATCCAGTCGGCTTCGGGTTGGTTCTTCGGGAGAAGACCAATCGACCTCGAGGTCCTCCACGGCCTTCGAGAGGATGCGGATAATCTCCGTATCCATGGTGGAGCCCGCACTCGTGCTAGCTAGCGTCGACGGGGCGGGGTCGAAAGTGGAGCCCGGCCAGTCGTCAGATGCAGCGTCGATGGACAAGCTGTCATCCACTCCCCCGTCGTCCTCGGACGCGCCGAAAGTCACAAGGCCCACCGCTCTGCTAGAGGGGTGTGGGTCCGGCTGAGTGAACTGAACCGGCGGTGGGGAAGGCAAGAGCGGCGGTGAAGCACGCGGAGACTGGCTCGGCGTGACGTCACTGAGCTCAGGTTCAGGAAGCCTCTGTGAGCGGTGCTTTTTCTTAACGCGCGGCTCAAACAGAGGGGTGGCGGCGATGGGCTCGCTCGCGGCGAAAGCGGCGAAGCGAGCCCGCAGTGTGGAGAGACCCAGGTCGTCACATTCCGGGCATCCGCCCTTGGTCAAAGCAGCTTCTGCGTGGTCCCGGACCAGGCAGCAAGCGCAGATGATGTGACGATCCCCGTCCGGGAGAAGGTCTCTGCACGACGCGCAGGAAGGCATTTGAAACAACGCCTCAGAAAAATTGCTCTTTTACAAATGTCGCGGGGCGAACAGGTGTAAAATACTTGCGTGTGTGGCACGCCGGATGGCTCAGTAGGATGGCGTTCGAAGGCGGCTGAAGGTGCCGACGTCCTCGTAGCAATCCCGCTGGTATGCTTTTTGACGGCGGCGAAGGCTTTCAATAATCCGGAGGATCCAGCGAAGAAGGTGTTCACTGAAGGAGATTAAATCTAAAGAACTCTCATGACGGGGCGCCCAATATATAGCTCTTGGCCACGCCCATCTTGGCGGGCTCTGACGCGCGCTCATTGGTTGCGCATTCAGAGTCGCCCCCTCATTGATTCGAGCAAGTTGCCGCAGCACAGCCAATGACCGAGCTGCCTTCGCTCATTGCTGTCAGCTGTGCAGCTGCAATGCGTTTTACATAATGACTTCAATATTCTCGAGAAAAGGAGTTTTCCCATAGCGTAAGCTACTTACGCAATAGGAGAGACCTCTCGAAAGGGAACAGAACGCGGGTCAATATATTGTGTTTTTTTATTTTATTTGGTGCTATTATGCACAGCTGAGTGAACAACACCGGTTTACTGTGTGTCGCATTTGGCTTTTTGCTGATTGCAAATGCAGGAGACAGTGGATTTCCATTAATTTGTTGCCCTGAGTCCACGCGCTATGTGTGTGCGAATACACTGCAGACTCACTCTCGCTCTTATCCAAGGTAAATTATCAACACTATCATCCCTTACATGTGTTTTATTTAACTAAATACATCATAATCAGCTAAAAAGCATGCGCAGGTCCCTTACTTCCTGAACAAGTGCACACCCGAGTCCGTTCACGCGGCACGGTTCGAGTGCAACCGAACTCACCGCTCCTCCTCATGCTGTAAGAGGTAGGCTCATGCTATTAAGTGTACTGCACGTGTTAAGTGTATTATTTACGTTGCAATACCCATAAATGAAAACATAACTTAATTTATTAATATTTCTTTATATTTTTTATTTGTAAATAGATGTTAGTAAGGATGTGAGGTCAAATGTCCAGTTTGGGATATGATGATGTAACCCTTTCGAATTTAACATTCAGAATGAAAGTATATTTATTTGTAACTACGGTTGACAAAAGGCGGGCGTACACGGTGCGACTTTTTGCTGTTTTACGAGCTCGCAGATGATTTTTTTCACTTGGGAGAAATCCCGTGTAAATCGGTTATGCTCGCATGTCGCGGCTCGTATCGTGTGCGAGGAAGATACGAGCCGAGCCCAATATTATCAAGCTGCAGACTCGGAGCCTGCATCTACAGTCCCCCACCGAGAGTCCCGCATTCTCAGACCCCTCGTTTTTCGAACACAGCGCCTCCTGCTGTTCGAAAGATCGTATAACACCCGCACACAGAGTACAGCGCACGCTTATCCAAATGCAATTAAAAACAATAGGATGCAATATTACGGTCTCCAAATAAATGATCCAATAAATATTTGCGTTCCCTGCTTAATGCATGTGCCAAAAAAAAACCTCATTGCGATGGAAGGGATACAATTACAGATTGAACTATCTTCTGAAAAATAGTATGTGATATTATATTGCTACAATGTTTTTTTATATTTTTTTTTATTATATTTAATTAACATTACCATGCTAACATTACAAAATCTGTTTTTTGATATTTTGAATGCGAAGGAAAACAAATCAGAATAGACAAAACACCAATAATAAACAATTCTGTACTTTATTTAATGATCACCTAAACATCATCTTGCTGTAAAGAAAAAAGGAAGAAAAAACTGTGTTCGTGACTTTACTTTTCGTCTTCAATTGCATTAAAAAACTAATTTATAAGTCGCTTTGCATAAAATGATATGTTGCTGGGTTCGGCAGGGGCGACTCCATCGATGTATGGTGTACCCTGGAATAGCCTACAACAGTATAGGCCCGATAGCACGTCTTATGATGTTTCAAAAAGAAAGAAAAAAAAGAAAAAAGATGTTTGCAAATGTTACCTTCATGTTGCACTGCTCTGTTGAAGTGTCCCTTGAAATGTTTTTGAACTTTGGACAACTTTGTGGGTTTGAAATATATGGGGGCACAAAATGGGCAGTGAAAATCACTGCAGCATTTATGACATATCTACAAAAAGTCCAAGGTTAAAGGCTAACGTTAGCTATCAAAATATTTTCGGGGGGAAGAGGGCGAAAAAACATACATTAACGGCTCAAATCTTGTTACAAACTATCTTTACAAATATTAAATGGACTATTCATATGTTGTATCGATGAGCTAAATTAGTTTTATTAAAAAATAAATCAAACGAGTAGGCCACTACGATTCGCTAAATAAAATTGAAGATAGCCTACTCACGTTTTGGCTTAAGTTCTTCACATGTTCTTCACATGTTTATCCGATACAATTTGATAGGAGGCGCTGTCTCGAAAAACGAGGGGTCTGAGAATGCGGGACTCTAGGTGCAGGGGGACTCTAGATGCAGGTCTCCGAGTCTGCAGCTTCATACTACTCGCCGAGCCGAGCACCTCTCGACCTCCCGATAATTTTTAAGCATGTCGAAAAAGTTCGGGAGCTGTCGGCTTGCATTCGTGAGGTGTGTGCGGTTGAATGGGCCGATTTGTCGATCTATCTGAATTTGACCAATCAGGAGCAGAGGAAATCCACAGAAGAAAGACGAAAATGGTGTGGACTACTAGAAACTAGGGGTGGAACGGTACACAGAAGTCACGGTTCGGTTCATACCTCGGTTCAGACGTCACGGTTCGGTACGATTTCGGTACAATGGAGTGAAAAGCAAAACAAAAATGCAGAAGGCATTTTTATAAATGTCTTAAGCCTTGTATTTTTTAAATAAGTTTTATTAATAAAGGCATAGAACCAGTTTATTTGTAGTGCACTGACAATAGTTTTATATAATTTAATTAGTTTATTAATTAAATTAATAAAAAGACAAAAAGACCTTGTGATATGTTTGGTAATTGTACCTGAATGAATTTAAAATTAATGTGCTATATTTCAGATCAATATATTTGTTTTTCTTAATTTTAATTAAGCCTAACTTTATTCTCATCTGATTGATTTCCGTATAAAATAATACTACCATTAAAAACCACATTTGATTTTCTTTTTTAATCAATGTAGAATGTGTAACTTAAAAATAAAACTGTGTGTGTGTGTGTGTGAGTGATTTTGGTTGGGTGACAGTTGTAGGTTACAGTTTGACAAGAGTTTAGAGTGTGACAAAAGCACAATGTTGTGTTTTATTGCGAGTGTACACAAATATATTTAAACACTTTGCAGTTTGAATGATGTCCTGTATGAACAAAATGAAGGAGTACGTTTTTGTGTTTCCACTGTTCGATCGCGCCCGCACCTCTCTCTCTTACTCACACACACACACACACACAAACACACACACGGTTCGATCGCGCCCGCGCCTCTCTCTCTTACTCACACACACACACACACACACAAACACACACACACGGTTCGATCGCGCCCGCTCCTCTCCCTCTCTCGCGCGCACACACACACAGTTCGATCGCGCTCGCGCCTCTCTCTCTCACACACACACACACACACACACACACACACAGTTCGATCGCGCCCGCCCGCGCCTCTCTCGCTCACTCACACACACACACACAAAAACACACACACACGGTTCGATCGCGCCCGCTCCTCTCCCTCCATCTCTCGCGCGCACACACACAAGTTCGATCGCGCTCGTGCCTCTCTCTCTCACACACACACAGTTCGATCGCGCCCGCGCCTCTCCCTCTCTCTCTCGCGCACACACACTTTAGCATTGCAATATTGACTTCGCAGTCTGCTCATTATGCTGCGTTCAGACCAAACGCGAATTGAGCGAAATTTATCGCTATTTAGAGTTTTATTTATTTTTATACCGTGTATTCTCCGTGCAAATTCGTGCACCGAACCGTGACGCCCGTACCGATTCGGTTCAATACGAATACTACCGTTCCACCCCTACTAGAAACACTGCTTCAATTAATGTTTTTATGATGACTTTGTGAAAGGTTAACTAAACAGCATCTGGCGTGTTCCTGCTGGCCAGTATTTGGCATATTTCATTCTGTAACATACAGATCTGTATTATTGTTTTTGATAGTGTTATACATTTCTTACAGATTCTTACACGTCACGATGATCATTACGTTTGTATCTTCCTAAAAGCAATTACAGTTTGTCTACAGCCTAAGCTTTTTTTTTTATTAATGCCGACAGAACAATGTTGCCAGATATTGCTACGAAAAACAAGCAAAAACTAACAAAAACAAAGAAATTATATAAAAATCCGAAATAAGTTCAAAGCTTAGATTAATATATCACGAACCACTTTAATAACTTCCTAAAGTGTGACATTAATCCAAAAAACAAGTCCAGAATACTACTGTCACCTTTCCATTATGTGGATCTGGCAACAGGGGATCTGGCACTCGCGCCCTCACTCACAACGCGCTCAAGCTCACTCAAGTATGGAGTCAAAATAATATCACATAGTTTTGCAAAAGAATAAAGTTTCGCAAAAGAAAATAAAGTTTTGCAAAACAAAAATAAAGTATTGAGCAAAGAAAAAATGTTTTACTCACAAAAATAAAGAATGGCAAAGGGGGAAAAAAGTACTGAGAACAAAAAAATATTTTTGCAAACAAAAATAAAGAATTGCAAAAAAAAAAAAGTAGGCTACTGCAAAAAGAAAGATATAATTAATTGCAAAATAAATGACAGCTGTAATCCTATTTTATCTCTGCAACATATTTTCCATACTCACACCTAACTAAGTTATTTGCAATGCTGCGTTTCAGTCAAGCGTGTGCTTGCAATACCGGGTTTCCTTTGCGCTTCACTTTTCTCTGCGTTTCTCTTCATGGCGCAGTTTTGACGTGGGGGTGGAGTCTAGAAATCCCGCGAAGCTGCGTCATCAGCAGGAGACGCAGATCGCAACAGTCACCATGGCAGAGCAGATGCTGGTGGATTCCAGGTATGTACAGTTGATTGTTTCCATTTATTTCACCAACATTAATATATATATATATATTAGTGCTGGGCAACGATTAAAAATTTTAATCGCGATTAATCGCATAATTTTCTTGCGATTAATCGCGATTAATCGCATTGTTATGTGCAAAATTAAATAATGACTTCTAAAGTATAGTGTATTGCGCACTTTTGATTTAAATGTACTGCTATATACACAAAAGTGCAATAACTTTAAACAAATAAGGTGCTTTTATACCAGCAGTATTCCCTTTACACAGTAATCTCAAATCTCAACTTAAACATTAATGTAATCGAATCAAATATTTAAACAAAGCTATTTGCCACTGCCAGGGCATTACCTTTTATCTAGTTAGTTAAAACAAGTCCAGTTTTCTTTTTTTTCTTTTTTTCTAAAAAAGGTATCAACAGGTATCTTTTATCAGGGAGCAGCAGAAACAGTCTATGTAGTAGTCAGAGGTCATGATCACTACCACAGATATAAGTTAACCAACGTTACTTATAGTAGCTTAGGTTTGGTCATGCCATGGTTTCCCACGTAAGATTACATTAAACAGAGTAAAAAAACAATTTATACTTTATACTCACGCCGTAGCTGTGTAGTGCGCGTACACTTCGGCGTACCCTGACGTGCACCTCTCCAAAAATGTAACGTCAATTCTACGCGTACCGCAAGCGCTGTGATTGCTAGAACCGCTCCCCGGGTTTCACATGCTCCCTCTGCATGTGTAATTGCGCGTCAACGCGGACAACGACGCAGAGATATAAATGAAAACCAACGCGTAGTCTATAGCGTATAATCTTCGGCGTAAGTCCGACGCAAAAGTATAAATCAGCCAAGAGTGAGGTGAAGTGGTCGAGCACAAGGTGCAGCGACAAGCGGGTGCGTTCCTGTGAAACTGTTGCGGTCATGCTCGCCTCACGCACGCGCCCGCGCCCGCTCGTTGCCGAAGTTGTTGAATTGTCTAGAACTTTTTATAAAGGACGCGCAGCACAAATCATTAGAAGAGAGACTGATCCTCGGCTCGCTGTTAGTGAGTTTCCAGAATCTAAATAGTTATTATCTATAGGTTTTATAGGTACTATCCATAGAGCGTCTGTCATTCACTCGCGGAGTGCAACCCTTTAACTGTTCACCAGAGAGAACCTGCCTCTCTCCACTGCTTGTTTGGGTGGGTTATTTGCTGGCTGACCAACATCCCACCCCTCCTGTGATCATGGTTTGACTGTTGGCCTATGTGTATTAAGAGCCAGTGAGCAACGGGCTTTCAAAATAATAATAATAAAAAAAACTGCGTTAACGTGCGATAAAAAAATTGTCGGCATTAATTAATAAATGCGTTAACGCGATAATAACGCGTTAACTTGCCCAGCCCTAATATATATATATATATATATATATATATATATATATGTGTGTGTGTGTGTGTTTTAACGCTAAATCCGATTAGTATTAACGATTGCTGGTGGCGATCTTTTCATCTCGAGTGCTGTGTGTGCGTGAGAGTGTTGATGCACAGGTCGGGAATGGTGACTTGCCGTGGAGGCCTTATTGTGCCCTTTATTCCCTGCTGTCACGCCACGACTACTTTATCCTGAACTCAGATGCCGTTGACTACTCCGGTCGCTCTTTTTGTCTGTTTTGTTAAATGGTGTAATTGTTGTTGTCTATATAATTAACTGTTATTTGTGGGTTGTTCTTTGAGCTTTTGTAAAGTCTGTTCTTATCTTTAATAAAACTTATTTTTCTGTATCCACGTCTCACGCCGATTCACTGTGAATTAACCTGTGTTGCCTTCATTTTAATTTAGATTCCAGGGTGGCGTAGTTACTAGCTGTCAATCTTCAATCCCTCCATGTCGCCATTCGCCACATACATTTCATAACTAATTTATGTTTCATAACACTGTTATTTTGTAGGTCGGTGGGCACAATGATGCCACCAGGGTTGAATTGGGGCGAATGGTAATGGAGAGACTGCTCTCCAAACTCCAGTGTGCAGTGAGTCGCCAGCCGCTGGACTTAGATTACTTGCAGTTTATATGCAGTCACGAACTACTTTTCATTTCATCCATCCATAATCAAATTACAATACCAGTCGGACTCCTTAATGAACTATCCAACTTAAAAAACACAGTGGACAGGCAAGTGGAAAACAACAGTGTACAAATAACTGCCCCTGAAGTGCAATTTGGAGTGAAGGGACCCCCAAAGTTTCTTATTTCCAGAGAGCATCTTCATAATCTTGTGAGTATGCAGCTGTCTGTTCCATGTATTGCCCAGCTTCTTGGTGTGTCAACAAGGACTATTAATCGCCGTCTCAATGAGTTTAGCATATCTATAAGAGACGCATATACAAAGATCTCAGATGAGGAACTTGACAACCTTGTCAGTTCAGTAAAGGCCGATAGTCCACACCTAGGCCACCGAATGATGAAAGGACAGTTGCAAGCACTGGGTCACCGTGTGCCATGGACAAGGGTGTGGGATTCCATGCATCGAGTGGACTCTGCTGGAATACTTGCAAGAATGACGCAGTTGAGATGTGTCGTCGTCAGAAGGACTTATTCTGTCCAGGGCCCACTGCATCTTGTTCACATAGACACCAATCACAAGCTCATAAGGTCAGATTCATACATTTAGCAATTAATTGAATTGTAAGGTTGCAAATCATTGATGAGACGATTTTGGTGCTGTGCAAAATCCTTAGTTACAGCATGCGCATATATATATATATATATATATATATATATATATATATAATATTTTTCCAGATATGGCCTTGTGATATTCGGTGCCATTGATGGGTACTCCAGAAAGGTCTTTTTATTTATTTATTAATCTCTTAACTAATGTATTGTTTGCCTTTAAAAGTACACATTAAATGAATAATGGAATACATAGATCAAGGTGTATGACTCAGTTCCTGGAGGGCCACAGCCCTGCAGTTTAGCTTCAACCCTAATTAAACGTATCTGATCCAGCCAATCAAGTTATTCAGGCTTATTTGAAAACTACAGGGTCCAGTTGAATAAACATTAGCGGTTACCAGGTACCAACTCTGCAGATCTGTCTGTGGCCCTCCAGGAACTGATTTCTGCACCCCTGACATAAACATAACATTTGATAATTTACCTCAGATCATGTTCCTTGGAGCTGCTACAGATAACAAAGCATCGACTGCCGTTGGTTTTTTCCATCAGTCAGTGCAGAGACATGGGTTTCCGTTAAGGTAAAACATTTTGCATTTTCCAGCATTTTTTTGTTTGAATAGATCAGTGCTTCTCAACCTGTCCTGGGGAACCTCCTTCTTCTTCTTTTGGTTTTATGGCAGGTTGCGAACCAACTTAAAAGGTGCATACCGCCACATACTGTGATGGAGTGTGAAAAGAATTAACTAAAAACTGCTATATCCTATTATATAACCCACTATTCTTAATAAATCTCATGATTGCATTTATTTGTTTTCCTGAATTTGGACCATCATTTAATAATTTGGTTATATTGAATTCCTGGCACCCTACTGCTTGCAATTCTTCCTTAAGAATCCTCCTTTCTTTATTATAAACCTTACATTTCTTCAATATATGTTCTACTGTCTCCTCTATTAAACATACTTCACATAAACCTGTGTTATGCTTCCCTATAATGTGTGGGGAACCTCCTTTCCCCTACTGCACATTTTGGGTGTTTCCCTTATCAGACACACCCAATCTTGTGGTCTCTATTGATGAGCTGATGAGTAGAATCAGGTGTGTCTGATTGGAGGGGATGTTTGTTAAATAATGACAAAAATAGTATTTTGTTTGTCCATCTTGTGTAAAAAATAGTAAATAGGATTGAGGATTTGGTCCTGCCTATATAAGGGGAAAAAATAATTTATATATATATATATATATATATATATATATATATATATATATATATATATGGTACTTCATGAGGGTTATTTTTATTTTCCATACTTCCATATTTTCCTGTAAACAGTTAAAAAGCATTACATCCAATAAAATGCATCCCTGCCGTTTGTCTTTACAAACATGGCAAGCATAGGGACACTGATTTTGCTTATTAGACTGTTGTTCTTTTCTAAAACAGCTTTGCTCTTTTTAATCATTTCTGCATTTAGAGTTCGAGGAGACCAAGGAGTCGAAAATGTAGAGATCGCTAGGTGCATGTTTTCTGTGCGAGGCTGCACACACAGCACTCGAGATGAAAAGACCGCCACCAGCAATCGTTAATAGGCTACTAATCGGATTTAGCGTTAAAACACACACACACATATATATATATATATATATATATATATATATATATATATATATATATATATATATAAATGTTGGTGAAATAAATGGAAACAATCAACTGTAGGCTACATACCTGGAATCCACCAGCATCTGCTCTGCCATGGTGACTGTTGCGATCTGCGTCTCCTGCTGATGACGCAGCTTCGCGGGATTTCTAGACTCCACCCCCACGTCAAAACAGCGCCATGAAGAGAAACGCAGAGAAAAGTGAAGCGCAAAGGAAACCCGGTATTGCAAGCACACGCTTGACGCAGCATTGCAAATAACTTAGTTAGGTGTGAGTATGGAAAATATGTTGCAGAGATAAAATAGGATTACAGCTGTCATTTATTTTGCAATTAATTATATCTTTCTTTTTGGAGTACTTTTTTTTTATTTTGCAATTCTTTATTTTTGTTTGCAAAAATATTTTTTTGTTCTCAGTACTTTTTTCCCCCTTTGCCATTCTTTATTTTTGTGAGTAAAACATTTTTTCTTTGATCAATACTTTATTTTTGTTTTGCAAAACTTTATTTTCTTTTGCGATACTTTATTCTTTTGCAAAACTATGTGGCATTATTTTGACTCCATACTCAAGCCCCGTTCACTGCGCTAGCTTCTCGCAGCAAAATGAATTGCAAACACTCACATGAGGTGGTTTAAACGGCTAATTAATCATTCAGAGAGCTTGAAATTTTATTTTTGAATGTGTTGCCTACCGTAATACGTTTTTTAACTCATTCACTCACACACACACACACACACACACACAAGGGTGACCGGACGTCCGTTTCCCGGTGCTGAAAACGAGCCTATATAGGCTATGTAGCAAAATAATCACGGCTTGTATCAATATTTATATGCAGTTATGAGAGAGTTTTTGGCGCGGAACTTCGTGCGATTTCTTCGGAATTCAGCAGGTCGTAAAATCGTGTCGTATATCACTGCCTCCGTACGATTTTCGGATAAACTCACTCGTAAAGTGTGCGTGGACATACGATCTTCCGACCGTCAGAATTCGCACCGTGTACGCCCGCCTTTATATACCATAAAAGGAGTTTCTGTATTTTAGGTGCAGTACTATACTTAATCTCTAGAGGGCGACTAACGCTGTGGTATGTTGAGAGTCAGCGTATGTTGAAAATCAGATGAAGAAGCCTGCTGACTATGTACGCACGAGGTTAGCGTGTAGCTGCAAAAAGACGATCTAATTTTCATTTGTTCTTCGGTTCAATGTGCATATTCTTTTATAAAGAGTAATATTAGTAGTGATGGGCAGATCGAGGCTTCGTGGAGCAATGAAACAGTCGAAGCAAATGTGCCATTTTGTTTCGAGGCTTCGAATCAATCCGAAACCCGTCTCCACGGTGACACCTAGTGGTCACTTGCAGGTGTTGATCTGAAACAACCTTTACAAAGAGCTAATAAAAAAATGTGTTTTTTTTTGTTTGTTTTTTTTTTGTATTTTTGTAATATATGAAGCTTGTAACCTGTAGTCTCTTCACATTGCATAATGTGATTTTGGCCATGAAAAATGAATATTAATAAAAATAAATCAAGCCACAATGTCTCCCTTTCTTATAGATTTTTATTCAAAAATATTAATTTCTCTGCTGTTGAAGGACTCAGCCTACTTCTTTTTTTACAGATAATTTCTCCAGCCTTTGAAAAAATTCTCTCACAAGGGACACTTGTTGCTGGCATACAAAGATATTTTTAGCTAGGACATACAAATGAGGAAAGATTACTGCTCTCTCTTTCCAGTAAGTTAGAGGATCATGAGTTCTGGGCAAAAACGCATCGCTGAGGTATTTTTTCTCTTCCACTGTGGCATCAGCTGTAGGATTGTGTATCATCTGGGTCTCACGGATACGATTGTCAAAATGTTCCCATAAACTGTCTTGTGTTTCAACTGGTGTTGTTGTGTTTCAACTGGTGTTGTCATTTGTGGTTCTGAATTAAAAGAAAACGGCAATTACTAACAAATCATAAAACAATGCATACCTTGCTTAGATGGCCCAGCAGTGTCAGTAGCAGGCCTTGGTACAGGGGGAACACTACCATCCTCTGCACCCTGCAGAATGGCAGGATGAATGCTCCTCAAATGGCGCATCATGGATGATGTATTGTTGCAGTAGGCTAGCTGCCGATCACAATACACACATCTCACTTTATTTGGGGTTTCCAAATGGAAATGCTCCCACACCACAGATGTACGGCATCTCTTCTGTGGAGCCTCCATTTCTATCTATCTATCTATCTATCTATCTATCTATCTATCTATCTATCTATCTATCTATCTATCTATCTATTTTATATGTAGCCTATCTATCTAATAATCTATATGAATCTGTAATATATGTATCTATCTATTAATCTATATATATATATATATATATATATATATATATTTCTATCAATGCATCTATTAATGTGTCACTATATGTACTCTGTGTGTAAGTCAATGTGTAAATGTAAATTAAATCCTAAATATAACTAAACAAATCGCACTATAAATGTCACTATATCACCAAAAATCCGCTATCTCAAAACCAAACTCCTCTCACAAAAACCCACGATATGAAAATGCGTTGACAAAACTTTTATACTGTGTGATTGTGTGATTTGTTCCCGAACCGACCAATCAATGAAACCCTGATTCGGCGGAGCACTCCACCTGATGAAACACTTACCGTACGTTCACACCGCCGCCGGCGAGAGCGGCAAAATTCGCTCTCGCCGCCCTGCCAGCGACGCCGTGGAAAGATTGGTGGACGCTCTGATGCTCTGACGTAGATCGAACGCGTGGTCTTTTTTAAAACTGTATTTAAAGGTGCCACAAAGCAAACAAGCATGTCGATCGTTATTTTTGCAGAAAATTGATCGATGGAAAGAACTTAACAATTATAGTGACATGCTTGCTAATGAAATAAACAAATTAAAAGCCAGTTGTGTGGTGCGGCTTTTGTGTTCATGGTTAAGTGCTATTATAATTTGCATTTCCGCTGGAAAAGAAGTGTTCTAGCACGAAAATCTTGCCTATAAATAGTGTTGCACGCCTTCTTATCAAATTCAAATGATCATCATCCTCCTCTATTTTGCTTGGGAACTAATGTGATCGGAACCAAAGTTTACAAGACTGCGTTCTCTGGACTCCTCTCAAACGGAGCACTTCTATATTCCGATTGGTTGCCGCTGGTTGCCGCCGAACCGCGTCATTGCTTATTACCATAAAGTTGACCTGACTTCAACTCTCCTCGCCGCTCTCACCGTCCAAGACGCGCCGCGCCGCTCTCGCCGGAGCTCGCCGCCGGCTCTCATTGAAAATAAATGACTTCCGGCCACTTTGACGCTCTCGCCGGCGGCGGTGTGAACGCACAGTTAGACGCTTCATTTAGCCGTTGTCACGTGACGTGGGTGTTTTGAATCACGCTTCGGATCAGTGTTTCGAATCATCTTTGCTTCGGGATCTCGCAAAGCTTCGGAACGTCTGTTTCGCGCCAGCCATCCTTAAATATTAAGGCTTGTTCGACTTCATGCAGCTCTGCGCAGACCGATCGGCGGCAGACTTGAAGCAGTGCATGCCGGTTAGAAATTTTGTCCGACTTGATACAGCGCCGACGCCACGTGACTGTGACGTATGCCATCAAAGTACCGCGAGAGCGATTCGAGAGTAGCCGGAGAACTCAGCCAGCGCAGCTTCTGAAGAGCGGCTGCTCTGGGCTGCACGAGCTCTGATGACGACACAGCTGTTCCACGATTGGCCGGATTCACCGCATGACAATGATCACGTGTTTATTCTTTATTCTCACACCTTTAGTTCCACTAAAGCTCACAAATCAGTTTTTTTTTATAACAGTAAACACTCTTTTTATGTAGTCGCGATGTATTGTGTTATGTTTATCAAAATAAAACTGATTAAAAAACGTTGATTCCACTTCATTGATAGTAGCTGTAGGCTTATGTTGAACTTTATTCTTGTTCAAACAAACGCTGTATGAAGCAGTACATAAAGTATTGAATGAAAATGTCTCTGAAACATCTGTGTATTTGGCAAATATTGCATTTATTTCACTTCAGCTGTGCTAAAGTATACAAACACCACGTGAGCGGTCACTACAGGAACCAGAAAGTGTCCGACTTCACGTCTCCGTTTGCAGCTCCTCCCCGCCTGCACGCGGCTACTCTCGCCGATCAGTTACATCCAGCCGCAGCCGATGTCGAACACACCTTTAGTCATCGAGGTTGTTTATTTATCCAGTTGCTGAGGAAAACAACCGGTCAAAGCTTTTGGTTACTGGGTTTTCTTTTACACGAATTCTGGTGAGTTTTGCTTATGCATTACTTTAACTTTCAAATTGATATTCCTTTTTCTTTATATGTGTCTTAAAGCCAATCAGAGTTATATATTATGTTTTAGAATGTATTTTTTGTATGTTTATATGGTAAAAAAATAATACAGAGTCAAATCTGTCCGTGTATAATGCTAGTTTAACTGTTTAGTTAAATTATTTTATTTTCTACAAGTGTTATAAATGCAGCAAATGATAAAAGAAATGTTGTACAACTAACAAAATATTCAAATAAGAGAGATATATTGCATATTGAAATACTTTTATGTGTTTAAGCTGTTTATTGGCACTTATATTGTCACGTGTTGAATTAACACTGGTAATAAACGGACATTTTGTGCAGCTAATAGAAAATGTCGGTGTAAAAATTGTTTATATTGAGAAAAATGTTTAATGTGACTGCATTGTTTTATGCAGATTGGTTTTTTTGAATGCTGATTCAATTTGAGTGATCTACCATTTGAACGGCGAGACAGACCCTGATCTGCCACTCAAAGAATCGTCGTGGTCCATCACGGATGCACACAAGAGAGCTAAGCACATACATACTACTCGGGTAGCAACACAAAAGGCCTTTACACACAAATACATTGAAGCTCTTTACACACAAATACATTGAAGCTCTTTACACACACACACATGACTATTGGAGCTTAACACATGGACATTTGAGTTTTTTTTTCATATGGACATTTGAGCACTTCATATACTACAAAGGATCCAGAAGAAATTATTGAGACTGTGTTTTATTTTGTTTCATTTTATTTCATTTTTGGTATTTACATTCAACTTCTGGTTTGATATTAATCATTTTGTGGTTGGTTCATAGAGTTGAGTGGAGACCAGACAAAGAGTCAAACTGTGAGAATATTGTTTAAATATTGAATGTGAATTATTGTAAATAAAATTGCCGGCTGATAATTACTTAATTTATATGGTCCACCTTTTTGCTTTTAAATCCTCCCAGAGCTGAACCTAGGCTGAATTTAATCTCTGTAGAGTAACATACATAGAATATTACATTCGTTGTCCCCGTTACAATAACTTGTAATAAGGGATAGAAATTATGTTGCCCAATCTCAATGGTAAAATGTTGCACAGGAACATTGCCCAAAACGTCACCTGCCATCATGTCTATCGGCTCGCTTTCGGGTTAAACTTTCTGCGACTGCGCGACTGGGTTATAGGTTGCCAGGTTGAGGTGACAAACGGGTTGAAATTGTAAATGGTCTGTGGATTTGCAGACCAATGCATTTAATACAATCTGGCAACTGGTCAACATTAGACAAACATATTGGTCCGATTATTCATAAAGGAGTTTGGGCCATGCAAATTACAGGAGTTTCCCGGGAAAAATAACAAACCGGGAGGGGTCCGGGAGATAGGGCTAAAAAAAACGGGAGAAACCCGGGAAAAACAGGAGTGTTGACAGGTGTGCTTTCACACTGGCAGTTTAGTTCGGTGACTAACTAACGTTAGCCCAGTGCATAACCCGTTTGTACGCATATGAGCGGATGCTGAAGATAGACAGGCGGCAAAACAAACACATTAATCGATACTCTTGCAGACGCATCGATGCATCGAATCGTCGGCTGTATAATCGATGCATCGATACGAATCGATTAATATTTACACTCCTAGTTATAACTGTTTATTTGTTTCATTATAGTATGTTATATCGTATGAACATTTTAATTAATGCATGTTTAAATGTAATTTAGTATATAACATGTAATATATTACCTGTAATGTTTTGTATACTATTGGAGTACATTGGTAAAAATGTCAATGTGATGTATCATAAGGAAGATAAAAACTTAACATATGGTAATCAGAGTTGTCTTTATTTACATGTATTTAATTTTTTTTGGTTTAATTGTACGGCATGAGATTACATCAGTCTACTTGCGCGAGGCTGATGAGCGCATGCACTTCGCTTCTCTCGTGAATATTTCTCTGTGTCTACACGAGAGAGTGAGAGAGAAGCCATTGCCCCTGTTATCCTCTGATGATATTTGTCTGTTTACAGAATAAAAATACTGGATCTCATCGTTGAGTGGTCGTGTGGTCCTTGTGTGTGAGGGTGTCCGGTCCAGACATGCTACACAAGCGAGGGTTCTTTCTGTATGAATAAAGTGTTAAGCACATTTTCACAATTACAAAGCCCGGCGTCTGTCTGGTCCTGGGTAAACATGAACTGCTATGTACCATATAAGAAGTAGAATTGCCCCTTTTAAAACCCATTCCTATTCTTTTCCTATATAAGGCTCATTACTGATCTGGCCATATTAGGACTCATAACTTTACTCTTCTATGAGCCTCAGGCGCTTGGCCCTAGGCTATAGTATGGGGCGAAGTTTTTAAGCATGCACAGCGTTTTGAAAGGGGTTTCCATAGCATAAGCTAACTTGCGCAATACGAGAGACCTCTCAAAGGGGAACGTCTCAGTTACTAACGTAACCTCGAGTATTGCGCAACTCGTCATGCTACTGTGCTTTGATCAGGGGATCGCTTCAGTCGATTTAACCTGAATTCTATGGCGAACAATATATTGTTATAAGCCACGCCCATTCTGGTGGTGTAATGATGCAGCAGACACAAGGGGATCCATTCGCAGCATTTATTAGAGTAGTCAAACAGGCCGGAATCAACAACAGCAAACAGGGCAATGGAGACAAGGCAGAGACAAACAAAGGTCAGCAACGATAAACAATCCAAAGGTCAAACACAGAAATCAAACTCGGGAAATAACGCTCAGAAATTATATCCAGGAACGTCAAGACTTCGCACTGGTGTGGTGCGTGGAAGTGGTTTATGTGTGTGTGTGTGAATGAGATGCAGGTGTGTGTAATCAGCACTAGGGCTGGGACCGTTACCGCAATACCGCGGTCACGTGACTCCGACCGCGGGTCTGAACTCGTCACCGTCATCACCGCAAAAAAAAAAAAAAAACAACTTGGCCTGCACATGTGTGCACGTTGTGTCTAATGACATGGATTCATTGATTCTAATGACATTGATTATGTCTAATGTTATTGTGGCTTACATGGATTCAAGGTTTTCTAAACAAAACTTATCAAAAGATGGAGCAAATCCGACCTTTCGCGAGTTGAGGAGCGTAATGTTCCATGACGCATAATAACATTCCATTCGTATTAGAGATGCGCGGATGGGCTATTATTATTTCATCCGCAGCCGCATCATAAAACTCATCATCTGTCCGCCATCCACCCGCACCAACGTTTTTTGATCAATTTTCGAAACCGCATCCGCGGCGCTGACTGTTTTAAGGTCTATGAGCAATGCTGTCGCGAGGCTAGAAAGCTCTTGGCTGTTCTAGAAAGAACACTGATCCAATGCAGCAAAGATATTTAAAGGCTAAAGTCCCTAGTATATTGGCTATGTTGTAGCCTATCCCCAGACTATCAGCAGTGAACTCTGTCTCCGATCGGCGCCCAGGGATAAATATGAATAAGTAAATAGCCTATAACGTACATCGGCAAACCTGACCCTACCTGACTAGGCTACTGTAGACTAAAATGTTATCATTTCGTTTT
Organism: Gila robusta; assembly: GCA_030770095.1. NCBI lineage: Eukaryota > Metazoa > Chordata > Actinopteri > Cypriniformes > Leuciscidae > Gila > Gila robusta. Next base: position 22,576 of record JAVALU010001504.1, read on the forward strand.
GAATTTTGTTTAAAAGTAGACATTTAGGCCCAGCCTACGCCGAGTTTCGGTTCATTTATGAGACGAGCTCCAGTTCACGCGCAAGAGATCGCACCCGCGCTTCCACGTCCTCCTGATTATGGGATTATGAATATTATTGGCTATTTAAAGCGGTTTACCGCCATACCGCGGGAAAATCTTGCTTTTCAACCGCGGTTAGAAAAAATCCATACCGCCCCAGCCCTAATCAGCACAGTGCAGGTGTATGGTGTTTGGTGTAATCAGTTCAGGGAGGTGCATGATGGGAAATGTAGTCCAAGTAAACCCAGGAAGTTCGTGGCTAATTGTGACAGGTGGGCTCTAACGCGCGGGTGCGAAGTGTCCTGATTGGTTCGCGCATCCTAGCCGACTCGCCATAGGTTCGTGCAGTTGCCGCAGCACAGCCAATGAGCGAGCTAAGGCGCTCAGCTGTAAGTCTGCTGTACAGCTGCACTGCTTTTTAAAAAATTTGCTTCAATATTCTCGAGAAAATTAGTTTTCCCATAGAGTAAGCTAACTTACGCAATACTCGTTCCCTACTCTCAGGGAACCGAGGTTACGTTAGTAACTGAGACGTTATTGTTTCTTTCCACAATCTCCTCAGCCTGGGAAAACCCAGACGAACTTCCGGCAAATTTAGATTTGCTCTGCAAGTTAGTCTGGCGAAGAGCCCATTCAAGCTCATTTCCAATCTTTCCAAATCGAGGCACCAATCACAAACGTTGAGGCGGGCTTTACAAGATGACGATCGATCTGATTGGTTTTAAGGTCTATCCAATTGCTTACAGAGGCATTTGAGTGATGTCCGTTGGTGACGCCCCTTTGGAAATGAGCTGTGAATGAACCTTCCCCAGACCCTAACTCAGTTACGACCAGAGGCGTCGTTAGGCCCTTTTTAGGGGGGCTTCAGCCCCCCTAAACTTCTGCCTAGCCCCCCTAAAAATGTGTGATTAATGTAGGCTACACAAATGAAATGCGCCGAGCAGAGAGCACGTCAGAAACAGAGGACAGGGTGTGTGTGTGTGTGTGTGTGTTCATCTGAGCCTCATTGGTCTGTCACTGCTCGTCAATGTCAGAATATTTGAGATGACCAATCAAATCAAAGTAGGCGGGCTTTATGTTCACAGACGCTGCTGAGCGCGAATTTTAACAGTGCGACTCCACGCGTACGGTCAAGTGTGAGATAAGATGTAAGTAGCTAAACTTAACATTTCATATTGACATTTTTTTTAGGTCATAAATGTTAAACGAATGACAAAAAATAATCAGGCAAACTAATATAGGTTTGTCTAATTTCGCCATTTTGAACTGAAAATATGCTTATAACGTGACTTATGTAATGTAATAATTAGTTTACTGTCATTGTTTGGGGACAAGAAACATTAACAAAGCCGTTTTCATCATGTTAGGCACAAGATTAATAATGAATGTGTACATATTGAGAATATAATACAAACTGTAGCCTTTAGTAAATTAAAAAAGCTCAGGTTTAGGAAGGGAAGAGAAAGGGATGAAGAGACTGAGAAAAAAAGAAAGAGTGATGGAGATGAAGAGAGAGCAGGTATTGACAAATAATCTACTGCCAACTGACATGGTTTTAAAGTTATTTCTTATCCTTTTTTTGGGTCTTAAAAACGTCTTGAAATGAACATCAGAGAAATAAAAAATTTGAACCCCCTACCTCAAATTTAGGACCTCTTTGATTATAAAGTCCTGTCTACGGCCCTGTATTAGGCATAAGATCAATAATGAATGTGTAGCCTACATATTGTGAATGCATTTAATAAACTTAATTACCTAGCTTTAGTAGCTTTCAGTAAATAAACGCGTCTGAGAAAATGATTCATAGGCAAAATCAACCTATCAGTTGACTCTATGTTTACTTTCTTCACTGACAGACAAAAATGAAAAGCCTATATCAGTCAAAGCTCAGCTTTAGGAGGGGAAGATATAGGGCAAGATAAAAACAAAGAGAAAAAGAGTGTGATGCTGATGAGGAGAGAAAAATAATCAGCTGCCCACTGACATGGTTTTAAAGCTGTTATCCAAATTTTTTGGCCTTCAAAACATCTTAAAATATGTAGATCAGAGAAATCAAAATATCAAGATTTTCTCAGGGAAACCCAGAACCCCTACCTCACATTTGGGACCACAGTGATTATAAAACCCTGCCTTTGCATGGTAATGAAACTGGTTAATAGTGAGCATTAGATCCTTAACTAAAGTGTTACCTTTTTTATAATAAAAAAAAAAAAATCATACCCTCATTGGGGGCTTAGCCCCCCTAAAATGAAAATCCTAGTGACGCCCCTGGTTACGACTGAGAAGGTTCTGGTTTTAACCAGGCTACAATCTCCTAGTTATCTGTGTGGATTTAATAAAGAAGGTATTTGTTACTCCTTTTCTCTTGCACGTTACTACAGCCACATTGTGACAATACGGGACCTAGAGTAGATATTAGATATTTGTTTGCGTTTTTATATTTTACAGTAGCCTATAGTATATTATATCATTTTTAATACATATTACTAACATTTAAGCTCGTTTAACAAATATTATAAGTACAAATGAAACATTTATAAGTAATTAAAGTGTAACTAGTCTCTGTTGTCCCGTTTCCACCGTAACGGCGCTGGATTTCGTGCTGGAGCTTGTGTTTAGTGGGGGAACTTCTAACTTCAGACCGCAACCCTGTGTTTCACTCGTAGCCGAAATATGCGGCGACTGGCTCCATAACCTGGTCAGAAACAATTTTATGCAAGGCATCAGGTGTTTCCATCATGCGAAAAGACCTACGCGAGAAAGACCCATTCAACACAGTTTAGGTGACTCACATCGCGCCCCTGTATTTTGCTTTGCATAAAATTAAATGATGCACAGCACAATAACGAATTTATAGATCAAATAAAATGTCCACAAATCTGTGTTTTACCGAAGACATTTTGACGGAGCTCCACTGCTCACTCCTGAAGAGATCGCAAAAAGCCTGCAATAAATAACTCAATGTTATGTCTGACCCAAGGTCTGGGTAACACAAGAAAACTACCCAAACACTAGGGATGGGTATCGTTAAGGTTTTAACGGTATTACTACTCTTACCGATACTGCTTATCGATCCGGTACTTTAACGGTATACTTATCGGTTCTTTTTTTTGGTGTTTTTTTTTTTACATTCGGGTAATAATTAACATTTGCTTTATATTTTGAAATGTAAAATATCTATAGCAAAAGAAAAGGCAATGCTTTAACAAAACCAATAAAATATCTATTTGTTATGCAGCAGTGTGCAGGCTTTTTTTGTTTTATATACATGAGATAGGACACGATAAGCCAAAACAAGTACAAACACATGGTCAAAAAAAGAATACAATTAAACAAAGATACAAATTATATAAACAGTGCTTTAATTTCAGGAAGGTCTACTAAAATTACTTTTCAGGTAAGTGTTTCTGTCTGAAAAGAAATCTAATTTAGTAATCAAATGTAAAATAACACTGCATAGTTTATCATAGATAGATTAATGCTTATAAAAGTTTAAGCTATTCATTCAAGAGCTGTGAGTGATTTTCTCTGCCTTTTGTTGTTTGATTCGCATTAATGGCTCAATGGTCAGCAGGTTTATTAGACTGCTGCCCCTTTAAGACCGAGTGCAGATCTAATAGGTGACTGATGCACCATAACTTTCTCCCAACTATTTACGTCCATTTAAGACAAACTGTGTTTAAGTGAATAAACTGTGTTTCAGTGAATCTCAGAGCTGGTCATTTTTATATTTTTATGTATATTTGATAGTTTAGATGCGCACATGAAGCCCAAAGTTAAGTAGGCCTATACTTTTCTTGTCTCGTTGCAGTCCATTTCGGAGCGCGCGTCGCCTTGTGAACAGCGTCTCTTGCCCAGATTTTTGTGCTTTTAATAGCTCTTTTAATGATTAAACGCATCCGCAATTTAGCAACAGTAGAGACTTCATTTTACAACAGTCACCGATCGTGCTGATCCTGACGGTACGTTTGGGTTTTAGGAAGAAATGACAGTGCATCGCTGTGAAGGGAAGGAAGTTGCGCTAGACAGAATGCGTTTAGTTTAAATGGTTTCATCTCAAACATCTTCTTTTTACAATCTCTGAAAGCCGAAATCTAAAATAAAATTAGAATAATATTCCAGATCTGAAGTGTAACCACGTTTCGTTTTGTGCGCGCTGTGGCTCCGCGTGAGAGATCGCTCTCTCTTCTCTTCTGGACTGCGAATAGCAAAATTGCATCACAGACAAATGGTTTAATATTATTATATATAGAAATGGCTGGCGAGATAAACATGTTCAAGATTACGTCTTTATAGCAATAATAAGTAGTACGTGTATTTTCTTAATTTCTCCAGTACCGACAGCAGAACCGATAACGTCCGAGCTTATCGATACAGCGGTCTTTCAAAATTCAGCCCCGGGGTCCGTTTAATACCGGGTTTCGGTACCCACCCTACCAGGGGCGGAGTGGCAATCGGGAGAGTCGGGACTTTTCCCGGTGGGCCAGTAGTGTTTCGAGGCCGAGGGCCGGTCTGATAATAGTTATACATTGCAAGTTCTTAGCTTAACTGAGCAGACTCTCTGCTCAACCCGTAAATAAATGCATTGATCCGCAGATTTGTTTAGGTTCTTAAATGGTCTAGTGGTAGATCTTTTGCCAAGCGTGTCAGAGGTTACGGGTTCTAATCCGCACTCGTATAGTTTTTTTTTTTCTCTCATCAAAACTGAATATGTTCATCAGTGGTTACAGTCTATATCAAGCAGGGACACGTTTGTGTGCATTTTATTTTGTGATTTCACCGGAATGAATAGAGTCTCCGCAGTGGCGATAGATTGAAGAGCGCGTCCGAGTGAAGACTGCGCGAGCCACAAGAGAACACTGTGTCCATGCAACTGATCGCCGCGGCAACGAGCGCTCAGCTTGATTTAAAAACAACACATTTTAGCCCTAGATCTCTTATTTAATAGCAAACTAAATTAATGCTCTGCTAGTTAACTGGAGATTTTTTATTTATTAGGTTGGCTACATCCGTTCCTTAATGTTTCAAAAAGTGGTGGGGGACAATATCGATCCTGAGAAAAAGTGGTGGGACAGACTTCACTGGATCTAAACAAATCAATCTAACCATACTAGATGTGACCAGTAGTGGTGGCTTTCTTAATCTATTTAAAATAATGTTGCAAGGGTTCTTGCAAAAAAATTTTTTTTTTACCAAAAAATGGTATGGTTTTGCGCATAATTTTAGTAATTCCGCAGGTTTCATGATCACACCAAAAGCGCATGCACCACTCTCATAAAGCCAACACTCATACAGCTCGTGAGTACCAAATTGACTTCTTTTTCGTGGCTTATTGTGATTAGATGGTCATATACATAGAAAACTATGTAAAAATGAGGGTATGCGCGTGACGTCACCGTCAGCTGAAGTGCCTGCAGTCACGCCCACTGAGTGGCAAAAAGACTAAGCGGCAGCATTGGTTTTCAGCGTGAATGCACGAATTATGGAAAGTTTATAAAATATTATATTATTTTAGTTTATAAAATACTTACATATTCATCATACTTTACTGTACATACTATTTTTTTTTCTTTGTTATCTTAATTGACCTTTTATATATTTGTCTCCGGGTCATGATAGAGTCTGCGTTTGCGATATCCTTCTTCCTTTCCTGCAAAACGCTCGCTCTGTCTGGATGTGTTAAAATCTGCACTAATGGTGCATTCAAGTCCTCCTGGCAATTAGCTTACTTTGTTGTAAATAGAAAAGTCTAGCAAAATCACTGCTAAATAAGTATTCTGGTATTCCGCCATGTTTTTCACTGACACGCCCCCAACTCGTGAAGAGCTTCCCACTGGTATTCACGACTTTGTGGTGGCGTTCATGTGCGTTTAACTCATAAATTTGGAGTAAGAGGCAAAAAACTACCTGTGTCGACCGGTTTATGCTTAAGCCGTTTATGACCTTACTTCAGTAAAAGAAAACGGGTTTCCGCGTTTACATGACTATGTCTGTTATCTGCTTATTAAGCATAATCTGATGTTTTTAAATAAACACTGACAAAAAAACCTATAGCCTACCAGTTTTAGGGCTGGATGACATAACATTGATATGAATGATTTCCCCGGATTTAGACCTACCTATATTGTATTTATATAAATCGTTCACAGGCACATTTGCTTTATGTAGCTATTTCCCTGCGTCGAAATCAGGCACATATAGATGTCAGGAACAGGGGCGTCGGACTGGGGGTAAAACCAGTACTGATTACCAGGGCCCCAAGGGGATGAAGGGCCCTTGAAAAGTCTGGAATACAGACATCCCAATTCTCCCGGAAGTTCCGGGAGTCTCCCGCATATTGATAGCGTCTCCCTGATGCCCGCAAATTAGTTAAAATCTCCCGGAATCTAGAAGGCGAATGCGAGACAGAACATCTGTGCGCATAACATACATAGTGCGCGCGCAATCCCCCCCCCCCCCCCTTTTTTTGTTGCGAAAGACAAACTACTTTGTTTGGCCTTCCAAAAGAGGGCACAATTAGAAAACAGCTTTATTTACAACACAGTTCCAGAACAGTACAACCAAAATATTCGACTGTGTGCTGCGCATTTTTCGGAGGACTTTTTCCAGAACCTGAGAGAGTACAAGGCCGGCTGTGCACAAACGTTGATTCTAAAAAGAGGGGCTTTGCAAGTACAGTCTGGCGCTTCTGACTCACAGACACAGCCTGTAAGTATGTTTTCATATTTTAAGAATTTGCTGCTGACTATTCAAACGCGAGTTTTGAACAGTATAGAGTAGCGCTTGTTTCTCGTTTCTTCGATCACAAATGCAGACATGATTTTATCTTTACATATGTTCTCCCTCGAGCCAATCACAATGCACTGGATCGCTGGCCAATCAGAGCACACAGCGCTTTTCAGAACGATGAGGTTTGTAAAAATCCCTGTGTTTCAGAAAGGCGGGGCATAGGCATCAATAATAATGTACGTTATGTGTAAAATAATTACTTTTTTTAACCTAAAACTGCATAAACACATTGCATTAAACCAAATACACAAAATAATTTTCTTTTTAGAACCGTCATATGACCCACTTTAAATTATTCTAGGTAAATTATTTATGGAAATTTTTATTTTTTATTTTTATTTTTCGTTTCTTTTTGTGTGTTGTGGTTTTATGTGTTTGTTCATGTTGATTGTATGGTTTACTGCTGGCTGTGAAACAAATTTCCCCTTGGGGATAATAAAATAAATTTAACCTAACCTAAGCTGGCAATGGTATGAGGCTTGAAAAACCAGTCTGCGGAGAGATGCAGGTGTGTTTTCGTTAACACATAACTCCCCCGCCCACTTCTGTTCTGTGTTTTTTTGTTTAACCCTTAAAGACCTAGACCATTTTTGGAGCACCTGACTCGCCTGTTCCTTTCTTTGTTTTTCTAACCCATTATAGCAGTTCTACCAAAAAGACTCGGGAGATAAATTGAATAAGGCCCCGTCCTTAGCGAGCAATGCGAGGGTAGCCGAATCTGCATGTCCTGCCTGAAGATGAAGGCAGGGGTGCAGCGGACCCCCCCCTGGAGGTAAAGGAAGGGACCATCCTGGTGGTGGTGGGGAGGATGAAGGGGAAGGTACCGTCTTGGAGGTGGTTGGGGAGGATGGAGGTAATTGGCGCGTCAGCATCTGCGAACTCAGACAAACGTAATACCAGTTTTTTATACTATGAGTGTCAGCACCTGATTGGCTAGAAGTGAGATAATGCGTGATGCGCTGATTGAGTCTTCCTGACAGAACTTACGCTAAAGCTTTCACTCAGCATCAAGTGCCATATATAATTTTTAACAGGAGAACTTGAAGTTTCAATCTAACTCATTTAAATGACCATTTTTACATTTATTTTGTCTTAGAATGGATGAATTTACCAGATTTAAGAAAAACGGCAGCAAATTTTTAGTGTTTTTTTTACTCAACTCAAACAAATCCTCCTGAAGTTTGGATTTTTTCCTTTAGAAAGTTGAAATTTTGACTACATGTAACAATCCCTAAGCAAGTTATAGCCATTTATTACAACATTATTATAAGCGATTTCCAGTGAAAAGCTGGTGTTTTTTATTTACTGACAATGTAGATGTGTCCAAAAAAGTTCAGGAAGTAAAATAAATAGAAACATTGTAATAGAACACTGAAGCAAAAGTGACATATATATATATATCCGTCGGACGCAATTCCACTGGGACAACACAAATTTGAAAACACAAATTTCAGTGCCTCATCCGTTGTGTACCAGTGTTTTATATTTGTTTTTTAATTGGGTTATGCTTTGTCAGAGAGTGCTCTCTTGCAAAGCTGTTATTTTGTGTTTGTTTTCATGGATGCAAATATGCATGCAAATATGCATGCACGCACTCACGCAACTACTTTCACTTTACCTCAGTTCAAATTTTCAATTTTCAAAATTCAAAGAAAGTTGCTAAGTGGTGGTGCAAAAGACCAAAACCTATGTTTATTGGTGAGTAGATGATATTTTCAACCAATCTGAGGATGGGGGAGGGACTAAGCATCAACAATCATTCATGTTTGTCTCAGAGGAACAAACAGCATGGGTTTCTTTGACAAATCAGGGCTGATCAAAACTTGATGATGCAATCACATTCACTACAGGGCATCTGAATGTTCAAACGCGATTAACCCAATACCACAGAAAAGCTGTGAATATCCTCTTTATGGGACTTTTTAAATCATACCGATTGGATTAGCAGTTCAAAAGTTATTAAACATTAAACTGTTATTTTTAGCCACCAGCTGCTGTATAGGTCTTTAAGGGTTAACTTGTTTTAATTTTTTTTTTTAATTTTCAATTTTAACATCCTCTCTAACAAAATGATTTTGCCTTAAAGTCTGGTGCAACTCATTTGAAAAGTTGTGGTTTACCCCAATTTTTAACAGAGTTGGAGAACTACTCTATGTGCTGTGCTAAATCAGTCTGGCCCTTTAACTACAAACCATCTGCTGCTGAGTGTGGCATTTGCCTGGATTTCTGTGTTCATTCTACTTTCGGTGTAGCCTAAACTTGCATCACTTTGCCTGCACTAGTTACAGCCTGTGTCTACATTAACTACTGCCCGGCCACCTGCTCCAGCTACAGCCTGGGTCTCCTTTCAGCTACAGCCTGGGTCTCCACCAGCTAAAACCTGGTTTCATCTATTGCCTGGCCTCCATTCCACCAGCTACAGCCTGGGTCTCCACTAGCTATCAGCTATAACCGTGGGTCTCTACTAGCGACACTCCGGATACCCTGCTCTGTCTCTACAAACTACACTCCGGCTACCCTGCTCCAAACGCTGTGCAAATTCCATCATGGCGAGTATGATTCTTGCCTTTCTGTCTTTGCTCTGTCTGCCTAAAATCTCAGAGTATGAAGTGCACCGGGAGGTTCTAGTGAGTAACTATAACGTTTCCTTAAATGCACTTTATATGTTATCACGATCAAAGGTTACTGGCTATGCACAGGACCTGGTCGGCAGTCAGGGGAGCTGGATGTATGGCTTGAGCCTGGTTTCACAACATGGAAACTTGAAACATCTTTTAAGCCTGCTTCTATTAAAGGGATAGTTCACCCAAAAATGAAAATTCTGTCAGTATTTACTCACCCTCATGTTGTTCCAACCCCGTAAGACCTTTGTTCATCTTCGGAACACGAATTAAGATATTTTAATTAAATCTGAGAGCTGGATCACTCCTCCATAGGCTTCTAAGGGATTGAAGCTTGCCAGCCCCTAAAAGTAATTAAAGATATCGTTAAAATAGTCCAAGTGACTACAGTGGCTCAATCTTAAGTTTATCAAGCGGCGAGAATACTTTTTGGGCGCAAAAACAAACAAAAATAACGACTTTATTTCAACTATTCATTTCCTTCTCTGTGGGCCTCTAGTCAGTTAACGTAGTGTGATTGCGTAGAGCTACGTCACACGTAGGCTCACTATTGGCCGACGCTGGTCATGTGTGTGATGCGTGTGACGTAGAACAACAGAAGCTTACGCTATTACACTAGTGAACTGACTCGATGAATATATGTTGCTGATGTGGACTTAACTATCTTCAATTAGGATATTCTGTCATGTTAATCTATAAATCGCTCGTATAGGAACTGTTGTGAGATGCACACAGAGTGACTTTCTATTGCATGTGAAAAGAAGGATGCTAAAGTTTGAGCTGACTCACAAATACACTCTTATACAACAACTTTTCCTCTTTTCAACATGGACTACGTGTTCCCGGGGGCGGGGTTTATGTACATTTTAGGGTTGCTGATGTCACTAAACCTGGGAGGAATGTCGTGTAGTCCCTACCAGACGTTTTTTGTAGTCCTTTTCTTTAAAAGCAAATATCTCCCTTTGCTTTAAACTTTGAGCGTTGTAACTTTGCAGATGTTGTTTATGCTCAAACAGCTACATTTCACACTAGCTAAAGTTAGAAAGTGAAATCATACTTACCACCCCTTTAAAAGTTTTTGTGACTCAGCGAATCTGACCCAAATGATAGACTCGCCTACTAGGCCAAATCCTAAACATCCTGAAAAGTCTACGCTCCTTGTTTTTAACAAATGTGCCGCAGAAATACAAAGCTTCTGCTGTTTTTGCAAATGATATGAGTGATCACTGCGTTATTGCTGGTGTGAGAGATACCAGGATATCTAAATGTAAACCGCGTATTATAATTAAGAGAAATCTGAAGTCGTTCTGTGAACAAGCTTTTTTTATTGATCTTTATCCATCTTTGTGACTGGATAAGGCTGAATTTGATACCGTAGCCCGAAATAGCGTTACAACATTTTAAATCACTATTTTTGGACATTATAAGTAAGCATGCTCCTTTTAGGAAATATAAGATTAAAGGGTGTGATAATCTGTGGTTTTCAGAGAAATTGTCTGATCTAATTCATGACAGTGATCTTGCTTGGTCAATGGCAAAGAAATCCAAAAATAGATCAGACTGGCAACATTTTAGGCACCTGAGAAACAAATGTGTCTCAAATACGTAAAGCAAAATCTGATTTTTGTTTAAATGAATATGTGATAGTGCAGCTAACCCTCTAAATTTTGGAAAGTTATAAAATCACTGTTTTCTGACTCTAGGGATACTGTCATGCCAAATATATTGAAGTTGAATGATAAAATTATTACAGACAGGAAAAGTATGCTAGATGTATACACTTTATATATTCTGGGTCGTTGTTTGAGCATGCAACACAAAAACAGATGAGACAAGAGGACTACTCTTTGTCTAGGGTAAATGTAAAATGTAGTAAAATGTACCTATCGATTTTGATCGTGGTACTACTGCAACGCAGGAGGTATATGATGCTCTTAAAGGGTTAAATGCTAAGAAATCCGCTGGTCCTGATGGGTTGGATCCATACTTTTTAAATATCGCTGCTGAACATATTGCAGAATCTTTGACACACATTTTCAACCTGATTATTGAAACTGGATTAATACCGAGTGTATTGAAGTCAGCATATGTCACACCTTTATTAAAGGGGGTGACCGATCAAATCAAAATAATTATAGGCCAATATCTAAGCTATATGCTTTAGCCAAGATTTTAGAAGGGCTTATAAGTGACTGTTTGAAAGACTATTTAGTAACAAAAACATTTTAATGATTGCAGTCGGGTTTTTGTAAAAACACAGCACTGTCACTGCCGCTATGAAAGTGCTAAATGGTTTTATAAGTGCTATTGATTCTAACGAATATTGTGCTGCGCTGTTCTTAGATCTTTCAAAGGCGTTTGACACAGTTGACCACTATGTCCTGTCTCAGAGATTGATGGGTATTGGAATGTCTCCAAAAGCTGTTAAATGGTTTTGCAACTATTTGAGTGGCAGAACACAAAGTGTTCAGGTTGATGGTGTGTCCTCAAACTCATTACTTATACAAAATGGTGTCCCTCAGGGGTCCATTTTGGGTCCCATTTTATTTACTATATAAATGACTTGTGTCAGAATGTAATAAAAGGAAAGTGTAATTTGTATACAGATGATACCGTTTGTATTGTTCTGCCCCATCCTTGACAAGTGCCATAGAAGATATGCAATCTGCTTTTAAAATTATTCAGAAGAATCTTTATAAATTGAGACGTAAACTCAGACTTAAATAAGTACTAACTCAGATAAAACTAAAATGATGTGCTTTTCTAAATCAAGGAAAACAGAAGACGCTTGTCAAATTGTTACACTAGATGAGAAAGTAATTGAACGGGTATCAGTCTATAAATATCTTGGTTTCCTTTTAGAAGAAAAGTTGTCCTTCAAACAGCATATAGATTGTTTAACAAAATAACTTAGAGTAAAGTTGGGTGGAAACAAATTATTGAAACAAAGGCTGTTTCTCTTTTAGTACAAGAAAAACACTTATACAAACAACATTTATAATGCTGGATTATGGTGATATTTTATACATGCATGCAAATCAATCTTCTTTAAAAATGCTGGATTCAGTATATCATGCAGCACTAAGATTTGTAACTAATTCTAATTTTTGTACTCATCATTGTAGCTTGTATGAGAGTGTTGGTTGGCCATCTTTGCACAATCGCAGGCTGGAGCACTGGTATATTTTTCTTTTTAAGGCCATACTTTGTAAACTGCCTTCTTATGTTCTCTTCTGACTCCTAAAGTCACTACCAGGAAATTGAATCTTCGATCATATGGGCAAATCATGTATGATATCCCACGAATGCAAACTGTCTTCGGTGAAAGTGCCTTTAAAGTTTTTGCACCTTTTTCCTGGTATAAATTGCAGAATCAGCTCAAATTTGACAATTTACCGACAATGACCCAGTTTAAAATTAGGATAAAGTACTATTTGAGTACTAAATGCACATGTGCTGTTACTGAGCGCTGCTGGTGATTATGTTGAGATTATGTTAAATTGCCAAATGTCTTTTTCTGTCAAATGTTTGTATATATGTTTTTTTTTTTTTATATATATATATATATATATATATATATATATATGAAACTACTAATCTGTCTTGGCCAGGACTCCCTTGAAAAAGAGATTTTGCATCTCAGTGGGATTATTTCCTGATAAATGTAAATAAAGGTAAATAAATAAAATAAATAATAACTCTGAAGAATTATTTCCTGGGGCATCTGGATTTCTGCCATTTGTATTTTCGATTGAACCATGAGTTCTTTTCAGGTCACTGGCGCATATCCAGCCTGCATGTTTCAATATTTCTTTAAAATGCATTAAAAGTGTTTTTGTATAAGTACTTACATTCACTGCTTTTGTTAACAATATTATAATTGTTTTTGTAACAGGTTTTGGAATACCTTACACCAGGGGCGTATAAAGCCACTCAAAGTAAAATGTTAGTCTTAAGTGTCAAAATTCTAAGAATTAAATAATTTTACTCTTATTCCTAAACTTAAGAATAAGCGTGATTCATAAAGGTTCCTAAGTGTTAAGACTTGGCCTCAGCTCCTAAATTATTTAAGAGTGCTGGCGAGATATCCTAACCTAGTTAGGCGTAACAAGATGGCAGCAGAGAGGAGGAGGCTGCTCAGTTTTCAACGAAAATATGATGTATTGGAGTTAAATGATAAGTTGATCAAATGTTAAAAGTTGGATAATCAATGTATACTTTTTGTAACTGACCTTTAAGAAATGTCATAGCAATGAAATGAAAGGAAAGTAATAGGCCTAATTACATTTTTGGGTTAGGGTTAGGCGACTGGATAAAAAAGGGCAAACTATAGGTTTTAGAAAAACTAAAAAGCTCACAGGGTTAAAAAAAAACATACAGTGTCTACAACATAGTCAGTTATTAATATGTCATTGTCCTCTCTTGTTTTTTCATGTGTTATTAATTTCTTTGTATGACAGCCTGGCTAAAAAATATGTCTGTACAATTTGGCATGTTTCATTGTGTAATCACAAATAAAACAATTGACTCCAAGCACAACTACATAATATGCAACAAAATATTTAACACATTTTGAATACTATTTGAATAAAGTCTGTCAATTTTTCTTTGCCTCACTTTTGGCCACTATTGTATGGCAGATCATTGACTTTCCAACTGATCTTCAAATCTTGCAGCAAAATCAAGCCACTTTTATGAGGATTGCAAGCTTCCCTGGGAGTTGGAGCCGCTGATGGAACTCATGTTTGCATCATTACTCCAACTGTAAATGAGGAGACATATATCAATAGAAAATGATTCCACAGCATCATTACTAATTTGTGATAATTTTGTACAATGCAAAGCAATGCAAAAAAATGTCAGTGTCAGTGTCTTAATTAAATGATTGGTGTCATGCTGCAGTGACCTCACCCTTGCAGGCTCACCATTGGCTATTCAGTGGTTTAGGGCGGCCATTTTGGGTTGACATTGTAAGGGCCACCCGTTGGCCCAACGACGGAATCCAACGGTGTGGGCGAAGGTATGAAGCGTGTAGGTTTTTTCAGCGCTTCGGTGCAGTTCACCTTATTTATTAGAATTTAGTTTCAATATTACTTTAGCTCTGTTAATCTGACTCCAATTTCAACTGGTAATCAAATTTAGATTGTGTTTCTTATTAGAAAATAATCATAAATATTGATTATGATTTAATTTAGATCTTTGATTATTCTGGGCATCCCATAATGAGTGTATTCTGAGTGCAAGACTCGAGAAGCCACTGACACAGCACTGCATGGGGGTGTTCCTGGTTACAGTTTCCCAAAGACTGCTCTGCCACTTACCCTTATATACTTACCCTTATTTTAGCCTTTGCACACTCACACTCCATTATATGTTTGGTCTAAAACGCAACATCTTTTAGCAACTGTGTGAAAGTGAATAGCACATGACAGGCATCATACCGGTATAAACATGAATGTCCATCGGTACAATATGCGTCACATGACTAAAGATGCGTCATCGTTTTCAAATACCTCCAGTTTCACAGTCCACAATGCGAAAACAGTATTTTCAAATTTATCCACTTTGGAGAGCGTTTTCAAAAAGCTTTGTTTTTGTTTATAGAACTCTCCTAAAATATATATGGTATAAGGCTTGAAAAACCAGTCTGCGGATAGATGCAGAGGTGTTTTCGTTAAGATAATAACTCCTGTGGCATCTGGATCTTTGCCATTTGTATGAGTAGAGCTATGAGTTCTTTTTAATCTCATCCCATTCGCACAGTCACTGGCGCATATCTAGCCTGCATGGTACAACATACTACAATACGAAAACAGCATTTTCAAATTGATTTACTTTGGAGAGCGTTTTCAAAAAGCTTTGTTTTTGTTAATAGAACTCTCCTAAAATAGATATGGTATAAGGCTTGAAAAACCAGTCTGCGGATAGATGCAGAGGTGTTTTCATTAAGATAATAATTCCTGTGGCTTCTGGATCTTTGCCATTTGTATGAGTAGAGCAATGCATTCTTTTTAATCTCATCCCATTCACACAGTCACTGGTGCATATCCAGCCTGCATGGTACAACATGCTTTCAAAATTTCTTTAAAATGCTTTAAAAGTGTTTTTGTATAAGTACTCCAATTCACTGCTTTTGTTAACAATATTTTATTTGTTTTTGTTACAGGTTTTTGAATACCCTTCACCAGGGGTGCCCAATTCTGATCCTGGAGATCTACCTTCCTGCAAAGTTCAGCTCCAACCCTGATCAAACACAACTGAACCAGCTAATTAAGACATTCAGGAGCACTTGATAATTACTGACAGATGAGTTGGATCAGGGTTAGATCTGAACTCTCTAGGTAGGTAGATCTCCAAGAACAGTATTGGGCACATTCTAAATTGGTTTAGGCTGCATTAATCCGGAAATATTTGAAAACACTCACACATCATTATATGTTTGTTCTAAAACGCAACTGCGTGTGAAAAAATGCGAGTGAATTTTCTGTCGTCTCTGCAGGACTGTGTTATGAAGAGTGTGCAAAGTAACATATTTTAGCAACTTTGTGAAAGTAAATAGCACATAACAGAAATATAACCGGCATAATTGAATCATCGTTTTCAAATATCTCCGTTTTCACAGTCCACACTACAATGTGGCGGACCTGGGTCCTGGAGCGTGGGCAGACCTGGGCCGTGGAGCGTGGGCGGACCTGGGTCGTGGACCGACAGTTCAGGGGGCCAGGGCGGATCCGACAGTTCAGGGGGCCAGGGCGGCGCCGACAGTTCAGGGGGCCAGGGCGGATCCGACAGTTCAGGGGGCCAGGGCGGCGCCGACAGTTCAGGGGGCCAGGGCGGATCCGACAGTTCAGGGGGCCAGGGCGGATCCGACAGTTCAGGGGGCCAGGGCGGCGCCGACAGTTCAGGGGGCCAGGGCGGATCCGACAGTTCAGGGGGCCAGGGCGGATCCGACAGTTCAGGGGGCCAGGGCGGCGCCGACAGTTCAGGGGGCCAGGGCGGATCCGACAGTTCGGGGGGCCAGGGCGGTGCCAACTTAGCAATGGGCCAGGGCGGCACAGACAGTTCAGGGGGCCAGGACGGATCCGACAGTTCAGGGAGCCAGGGCGGATCCGACAGATCAGGGAGCCAGGGCAGATCCGACAGATCAGGGAGCAAGGGCTGATCCGACAGTTCAGGGAGCCAGGGCAGATCCGACAGATCAGGGGGCCAAGGAGGCACGACCTCTGAGGCCTTAATCAGGTACCTACTGTCCCTCCCCAAAATTCCCCAAAATAAATATTTAATTTCTGTTCTAATTCTAACTATTTAAATACATCTATTGTACCTGAAAACTTTGTTTAATTGTTAATTGTGAATCTATTGTTTTTTCCCTTTCATGTTTGGTATCATTTTAAATGTCTCATTTCGATTGGTAAAATGGTCTCAATTTCACTGCAGTCAATGGTATTGTCACAGAGGCTACACCAGACCCTTCAGTCTCACCTGAATATTAATTGCACGCACCTGCACCAGCTCATCAGTACACCGAATATAAGCAGCCACACTTCCCTTCACCATTGTATGGTCTCGTTGATACCTACCGTTCAACTTACCTGACTCCTGACCTGTGTGCTACACGCATGATCCTCATCGTCATTAGCCTTCGTCGATCCTCTTCTTTAGTTCTGATCATCCGTCAATCAGCACCTACAAATAAACAGAGACTGTTAGTGGTGGGCTGATCGAGGCTTCGTGGACTGAAACAATTGAAGCAAATGTGCCATATTGTGTCGAGGTTTCAAAACAATCTGAAACCCGTTCTGACCCCTAGTAGTCAGAACAGTGTAAATGCATCAAAAACCCGGACAAACATGCATAAAAACACCTTTTACAAATCAATTGCAAATTTTTTACTGAGAGTAAAATCTTTCAAATGCAATTATCTAATCATCTTATAAGATGATCAAGTGTCTATATGTTCTTTTATCAAATGTCAGGGTTTGTTTTGTTTGCTCTATGGCTCAGCTAAACAGGCCAATAAGAGACTAGCTACCATTAATCATTTTAATTATACAAATGTCTAATTAAAACGTCTACAAATCAGAGATCAGGTAAAACCCACAGACACTTGTTCATTGGTTCTCAGTGAGTCCTCATGATTCATGGGTTGACAGAGATCATCGACCCCAGCGATGTCTGTCACACACTGTCTGTCAGGATTGCCTATGCATTTTTTACTCTTAGAGACATCTTTGAGCAACTGATGTTATGTATTTATTATTTCTGAATTGGCTTCTAGTTGTGTTTACCATGAAACATGTTTACCTAAAAAAATAAAATACTATATTTGATTCATTGTGGACTCTCCTGAAATCATCATGACCAGTAGATTATGATGAGGCTGGTGTTACCACAAATAAAGGTGCATGTATGAACAGAGCAGTAGGCATGTCATCTGAAGACCTTTTGATTTCTGTCCATCACTGACTTAGCAAGTTGTATGGAAGTGGCTAAATAAACTGTCCTTTTTTTTTTTTTTTTGCTTCTGTCCTTTTTTCCCTCTGCTACTGACACTGAAATGAATACTGAAGGGGTAGATTGGAATCCAGTGCTGCTTCAATCTATAAACAGGCTCTAACTATTATTATATGTAATAATAGTTACATAACACTTACACATAATAATAGTTACTCTAACACTTATTATATGTAATAAGTGATTATTACATATATATTGAATCAGATCGAATGCATTAATTTTATGAACAGCAGCTATGCTAATTATTTCCCATTTGCTTTTCTGCTGTTATCTCGGGACGCTAGTCCCGAGGTAAATGGCGTTCGTCAGCTTCAGTTTGTATCCAGCCTCTCACGGAGACTTCAGATGACCCAACACCTGCGATGAGATGACTAAACGCCTGTGAAGAGACGACTCGAAGCCTGTGAAGAGACGACTCAACGCCGGCGATATGTTATGCCCTAAATTAATACATGATTAACTAACTGTATTTTTTCTATGTACATTTCTGAAATGCACTTTCTGTAAAGCTGCTTTGAAACAATAAGTATTGTGAAAAGCGCTATACAAATAAATTTGAATTGAATTGAATTGAATTGAATTGAATTATAATCAAGGTATTAATCAATATTTTTCCTTCTAAACATCAAATGAGTTGAATGACTTCTCTGGAGATTTTACTTTGTTATAGAAGTTACCAGTGTGATTACTGAAATGTTCTTTTCATGTATTCTCTAATGTCTGTATTGGATATGAATGCAGTAACAGTGCTTGCTCATTTAGCCCAGCTTCCTGAAATGAAATATGGAAAGATGTTGTGTTTGAGAAAGGTCTTCAACGTGTTAAAACATATAGGGGTCATTGAAGCCAATCGTTTAAGGGACCATTTCTTTGTTAAAGCCTTACCTTCCAGTTAGACTAAAGTGTAGCTCTCCTTGAGAGAAAGAATGCATTATCTTGATGTTTTGAGAGGACTCTCCTGTTTATAGTTAGAGCCTGGCCAAATCCAACCTTGGAAAAGCTGTGTGTCGGTGTGTGTGTTAGTCTTCTTGGTCACGATGTCCTTGTGACCTCTTAAGGTGCCTAACTTCAGGGTCCGAGTGTCAGCTGCATAATCGATGGAGATATGCTTCCGTCTGTCTGTATATGTGTGGAAAATTACTATGTTTATCTATTTCTTAGCCAATCAGAAACTGCAACCTGAAGTAAGAACGTAGCTGTGATCTTTGTAACTGTAAGCGGGGCAGCTTACAAACTCCTGTGTGAGTCTTGAAGCTGACTCTGCTGATGAAACTTTTGATTGATTGATTGATTGATTGATTGATTGATTGAAGTTTATTTCGAGCAAAATAAAATAAAATAATATAAACATATATATTAACACACACAATTAAAAATAAAAATAACATAGCACAGCTTATCTCCCATATACATAGATATAAATATATACACATATACACACATATTATTTACACTTATAATAATAGTTGCTCGAAAGGGAGTGGAAAGAAGTATAACTTATTTGCTCCCACCCCCAATTCCTTCCCATATATTACCCCATATATCCGCTGCCATTAACAGTTAAATAAATAATAATGTATTTGTTTTGATAATATTTATTTGATATTATAGTTTATTACAATTACATTATGCTATCTCAATAATCACTATAATGCTATCACATCATATATAAAATATAACCATATCCTAGCATATTGTTTAAACATAGTTTTACAATAACAGTAATATCAATAATAAATATAGCTGCGAGCAGCGATTGCGGGCCCAAGCCGGTGGCACCGCAACCCCGGTGCCTTTAGTTACCTAAAGGCACCGGAGTGGCGGTGCCGCCGGCTTTGGCCCTTCATCGCTGCTCGCAGCTATATTTATATATATATATATATATATACACTCACCTAAAGGATTATTAGGAACACCTGTTCAATTTCTCATTAATGCGATTATCTAATCAACCAATCACATGGCAGTTGCTTCAATGCATTTAGGGGTGTGGTCCTGGTCAAAACAATCTCCTGAACTCCAAACTGAATGTCAGAATGGGAAAGAAAGGTGATTTAAGCAATTTTGAGTGTGGCATGGTTGTTGGTGCCAGACGGGCCGGTCTGAGTATTTCACAATCTGCTCAGTTACTGGGATTTTCACGCACAACCATTTCTAGGGTTTACAAAGAATGGTGTGAAAAGGGAAAAACATCCAGTATGCGGCAGTCCTGTGGGCGAAAATGCCTTGTTGATGCTAGAGGTCAGAGGAGAATGGGCCGACTGATTCAAGCTGATAGAAGAGCAACTTTGACTGAAATAACCCCTTGTTACAACTGAGGTATGAAGCAAAGCATTTGTGAAGCCACAACACGCACAACCTTGAGGCGGCAGAAGAAGACCCCACAACAGCAGAAGACCCCACCGGGTACCACTCATCTCCACTACAAATAGGAAAAAGAGGCTACAATTTGCAAGAGCTCACCAAAATTGGACCGTTGAAGACTGGAAAAATGTTGCCTGGTCTGATGAGTCTCGATTTCTGTTGAGACATTCAGATGGTAGAGACAGAATTTGGCGTAAACAGAATGAGAACATGGATCTATCATGCCTTGTTACCACTGTGCAGGCTGGTGGTGGTGGTGTAATGGTGTGGGGGATGTTTTCTTGGCACACTTTAGGCCCCTTAGTGCCAATTGGGCATTGTTTAAATGCCACGGCCTACCTGAGCATTGTTTCTGACCATGTCCATCCCTTTATGGCCACCATGTACCCATCCTCTGATGGCTACTTCCAGCAGGATAATGCACCATGTCACAAAGCTCGAATCATTTCAAATTGGTTTCTTGAACATGACAATGAGTTCACTGTACTAAAATGGCCCCCACAGTCACCAGATCTCAACCCAATAGGGCATCTTTGGGATGTGGTGGAATGGGAGCTTCGTGCCCTGGATGTGAATCCCACAAATCTCCATCAACTGCAAGATGCTATCCTATCAATATGGGCCAACATTTCTAAAGAATGCTTTCAGCACCTTGTTGAATCAATGCCACGTAGAATTAAGGCAGTTCTGAAGGCGAAAGGGGGTCAAACACAGTATTAGTATGGTGTTCCTAATAATCCTTTAGGTGAGTGTATATATATATATATATAAACAAGCCGGTGGCACTGCCAACCCGGTGCCTTTAGGGTTACTGTCCACGACATGCAAAAACGTAACCCCGCTTTCACTGTCGCCCTACGGTCTCATGGATTTAACGGACACATGAAATAAGTACACAAGACCGAAAATTCATATGAAGTGTACCATTTTGGACAGGGCCTATGATCGTGAATCACAATAGCCACATATATGAGATAATTTAAATTTAGAATCATTTTAAATGTCATAGGTCAATCTGTTTTGCAGCACTTAAATGTGTAAATCCAGAAGCCCAGTATTTATCTGGAGGTCTTTGCCCTTTGCCTGTCAACCTGGTTTGTCTCTGCCTTTTCTGTTCTGCCCTGTTTGCCATTGCTCACCCTGCCTGTCTTGACCTTTCTTAATAAAAAGCTGCAAATGGATCCCCCTGGCCTGACCCTGCCTCGTTACAACACATATGCTGCATCTGCTCGCTATCTGCCGAACGGCTCTGGTAGTTCCGCTTCAGCACTGATGATGTTGTAGGAATAGTGCGCTCTGGTTGGTCTGGATTATTCGGGATTTTTTATTTTATACAGAAATAAGTTATTTATAATTTAGATGAGAATAAAGTTAGTGTTGATTAAAATGAAGGAAAACAAATATATTGATCTGAAATATAGCACATAAATTTTAAATTAATTTAGGTTAAATTACCAAACATACAATCTTAATTTAATTTAAAGCAAACAATACATTTAAATACATTTAAATTATGACTAGTCAGAATGGCGTTGTAGATCTCTCAAACTGGAGTTAGGGATAGTCATAATTTAATTGTAGATATCTATTATCAAGTTATAGATATCTTGAAATTCATTTTGATTAGAGATATCTGAAATTTGATATCTGTAACTTTCATTTTATTGGGTTAGCTATGCACACTGTGATTGGCTCATCGCGTTTGGGGGCGTGGCTTAGCCATAGGTCAATTACGTTACAGATATCTTAAATGATAATACAAACTATCCAAAATATAATTACGACTTGTCAAAGACGTTGTTGATATCTACAATGTTAATTCCGGATAGTCAAACTTAGCTTTTAAATGTTAAAAGGGCTTGCCATACAGAGACGTAGGCTCAGAGAGAGGCTCACCATATTCAAACCAAAATATTGACTTCCTGTTGGTCGTAGCTAATTACGGTAAATTAGAAAGTTGTCCGGCTCGAAGAGTACAATATACATATCGAGTTTTGTTACTGTAGATAAAACTAACCCCCCCACTTTTGGCAAAAGCATTTAGAAAGTGACACACTTCCTGCTGCCAGTTGGTGGCGCTATAACTTTGACTCACAATAGTTACATCCATCTGATTGGCCTCTTACCACGAACACACTGCTGAAGTTTCATCAAGATCAGTTAATGTATGCAGAAGTTATAACACTTCGTGTTTCTCTTTTCTCGCCATAAATTTGTTTCCTCGCCACGGCCAAACCGTTCGAGATATCAAAAATCCGTCCGCAATTTCGCATCTTCAATGTGTTGACCTCAAGCTGACCGAGTTTGGCGGTAAATGGATGCAATCTCTAGGAGAAGTACTTCAAATTCCAGAGCAAGCATTCTCCAAACAACCCATAATAGCCGACTTCCTGTTGGGCTGGCGTAAAACTTGACCGAGGGAAAGTTGTTCGGCCCGATGAGATCTATATGTGTACTGAGTTTCATATTAATTCATGCAAGCGTGTTTGATCTATGGACCAAGTTTTGGGGACCCCGTTCAAGGGGGCGCTGTTGAGCCCCCCTGCCATGCCCGGCTACCAGCTTCAGCCCGGCCCTGATGGCCGTGGGCTCTGACCTGTGTGCAAAGTTTCAAGAGTTTTCAAGCACGTTAAGGGCCCCAAAAGCCCCTGAAACCTTGAACACCATTAAAATAATAGTCAAATTCTCCAAACCCCCCACACACAGAGACAGAGGGAGGGAGAAAATTCTCCTGAAAATCACATTCAAACCAAAATATCTGACTTTGTGTTGTTCGGAGCTAATGACTGTCAATTAGAAAGTTGTCCGGCTCGAGGAGAACAATATACATACCGATTTTTGTTACTGTAGGTAAAACTAATACCCCATTTTTGACTAAAGGTGGCGCTACTGAGCCCCTCACCACGCCCGTTTCTCAAACTTTGCACGTGTCTACTAGCTAATAAATGAGATGTGTCTGTCGAGTTTCATGCAATTTCAAGCATGCTAAGAGTCTCAAAGGCATCAAACAAGAATATTAAAGTTTGATGCGTTGCCATGGCAACATTATCTTAGATATTAAACAATCCTTTCACAGATCTACATCTGGCGTGTGTTTACATTATACAGATGAAGTTTGAAGCAAATCGGGTAAAAATATGAGGGTGATTTCAAAGCATTTTGAAAGTGACACACTTCCTGCTGCCAGTTGGTGGCGCTATAACTTTGACTTACAATAGTCACATCCATGTGATCGGCCTCTTACAGCGAACACACTGCTGAAGTTTCATCAAGATCAGTTAATGTATGCTGAAGTTATAAGACACTTCCTGTTTCACGTTTCTCGCCATAATTTCGTTTCCTCGCCACGGCCAAACCGTTCGAGATATCAAAAATCCCCTGGGAATTTTTCATCCTCAATGTCTTGACTTCATGCTGACCGAGTTTTGAGCCATTTCTTTGAATTCTCTAGGAGAAGTACTTTAAATTCCATTGCATGCGTTTTACAAACAACCCTAAATAGCCGACTTCCTGTTGGGCTGGGGTAAAAAGTAAGAGTATGAAGTATATATGAACCGATGAGATCTATATGTGTACCGAGTTTCATATTCTTACATGCAAGCGTGTTTGATTTATGGACCAAGTTTTCGGACCCCGTTCCAGGGGGCGCTGTCTAGCCCCCCTGCCACGCCCGGGTACCATCTTCAGCCCGACCCTGATGGCCGCGGGTTCTGACCCGCGTGCAAAGTTTCAAGAGTTTTCGGGCACGTTAAGGGCCCCAAAAGTGCCCGAATAGTCGTAAGAAAAATAAAAGAGAAAAAAAATTAAATAATAATCCTAAGGAAAACAATAGGGCTCTGCGCCCTTTCAGGGCTTGGGCCCTAATTAATAATAATCACTATCATTATGTACTTAGCTATGTATACATATCCCACTCTATTGTAATTGTGTCACCATTGACAATATCACGATAAAATATAGCTGCGAGCAGCGATTACGGGCCCAAGCCGGTGGCACCGCAACCCTGGTTCCTTTAGTTACCTAAAGGCACCGGGGTGGTGGTGCCGCCGGCTTTGGCCCTTCATCGCTGCTCGCAGCTATATTTATATATATATATATATATATATATATATAAGAAGTCGGTGGCACCGCCACCCTGGTGCCTTTAGGGTTATTGTGCACGACGTGCAAAAACGTAACCCTGCTTTGACTGTCGAAAAGAAGTGTGCTGTAGAGCTTGCATCAGTTTGGGTGCATCAAGTGCGCATCGAGGGCACATATCAACCACAAAGTATGCGTGAGCAACCTTCTGAAACCTGAAATGAAAAATGAGACACCTCATCCATGGGTCTCATGGATTTAACAGACACATGAAATAAGTACACAAGACCGAGTATTCATATGAAGTGTGCCATTTGGGACAGGGCCTATGATCGTGAACCACAAAAGCCACATATATGAGATAATTTAAATATAGAATAATTTTTAATGTCATAGGATGTCATAGCTCAATATGTTTTTCAGCACTTAAATGTGTAAATATAGAAGCCCAGTATTTATCTGGAGGTTTTTGTACAGGTTTATTAATGTAATTATATTTTACGCTTATGTGTTCTATGATATGCAATGGAAGTAAATTTTTATGTTTAACATGGGTGTATTCACAACACATAGCATACGATATAATATCTTAAGATTATTCATCATTATGTTGTCTCTGCCTTTTCTGTTTTAATGATATTGAGAACAGAAAAACTAAATGTTCCTTAATTTTAATTAACACTAACTTTATTCTCATCTGAATTATAAATAATTGATTTCCGTATAAAATGATTTCTGCGCCTCTCTCTCTCTCTCTCTCACACACACAGTTTCGATCGCGCCCGCGCCTCTCTCTCTCACACTCACACACACACACACACACACACACACACACACACACACACAGTTCGATCGCGCCCGCACCCCCCCCCCTCTCTCTCTCTCTCTCTCTCTCACACACACACAGTTCGATCGCGTCCGCGCCTCTCTCTCTCTCACTCACTCACACACACACATACAGTTCGATCGCGCCCTCTCTCTCTCTCTCTCTCTCTCTCTCTCACAGTTCGATCCCGCCCGCCCTCTCTCTCTCTCTCTCTCTCACTCACTCCCACACACACACACACAAAGTTCGATCGCGCCCGCTTCCCTCTCTCTCTCTGTCACACAGTTCGATCGCGCCAGCGCGATCACGCACACACACACAGTTCGCTCGCGCCAGCGCGTCTCTCTCGCACGCACACACACACTCCAGCTTGAAAGAGAGAGGCGCGCACGTTCGAACTGTGTGTGTGTGCGTGTGTGAGAGAGAGAGAAGCGCGGGCGCGATCGAACTGTGTGTGTGTGTGTGTGTGTGTGCGCGTGTGTGTGTGTGCGCGCGCGCGTGTGTGTGAGAGAGAGAGAGGCGCGGGCGCGATTGAACTGTGTGTGTGTGTGTGTGTATGTGTGTGTGTTTCAGGGCCGTGCAGAGACTTCTGGTGGGGCAGGTGCTCAAAGTATAAAAGGGAGCACATGCGGAACAAGGCTTTAAATAGGGCTGTCCTCAAAATATCAATACAGTAATATATCAATACGGATGATTCTGTATCGATAGAGTAGCAAATGCATTGATGCAGTTTTGAAAAAGAAACAGAACCGAAAAGACAAATTTTAAGTTTAAATGTTAAAAAAATAATTAATGTGCAGTGTGCACCTATTAATAACTCTGGGATTAGAAACTGAAGTATCTTAAGTTGTCCCAACCTGATGGCTTTTTCTTCTCTGTTATACAGAATAATAAAGAACATCTGTTATAGTAAACTGTGTAGGACAAAATCAATGTGGCCCATGTTTCGTACAGTATAGTTTTATTTAATGCCATATCAGCATCTATGGCTATTATCGTGGGAAAAACTGATTTACAAAAATACAAGAGTAACATTTATACAATGAAAATAAAAACAAAGCAAACAGAAACAGCAATTAATACTTTACAAGATTTTTAACATTAATGTGATACCTGTTCTGGTACATTCTTACTAAAGTCCTTAAGTGAGTTTGCTGCCTTTGCTGTTGTTGTTACTGCTGCTGCTGCTGCTGCTGATACTGCTGATACTGCTGGAGCTGATCTGAGACTGTAGACATTAAAACAAACATATAGAGATATATTAGCTTATTAAATCATTTTCATGTGACCCTGACAAGATGTAAAGATTGCTGACAGTGTTTGGAACCTTCACTAGCTCACTGACCTGCTGTAAAGCTGCAGATTCTGCCCAGGCTACTACAATATAATAATAGTATAATAGTACTAGGGGAGATGTTCACAGACGCTTCTGAATCTGCACACAAAACATAAGATATTGGTAAGCCTATGTGACAATAAGCCTATACTCTTACCAGATTTGTGATAATAATTTTTATGGCACTATACGTTTTTTAAATAAATACTTTAATAATAATAATAATAATAATAGTTTAAAGTAAAAATAATAGTTTTTAGTCAAATAACATAAAAAGACCAGACCCCTCGGCGCCTGTAAAACTTTTCTCCCTCAAACAGAAAGCTAACGTTACTTCTACAGCCTACACACAGCAATATAAGCAACATCTCAGCATGCTCTTCACGTCGTTCTTGTAAAATAATAAAAATAAGTAAACAAACATCAAAATCACTTCGCTGAGAATAAAACACCACTTACCAGCAGCCGCAGAGTTGAAGATATCCTCTGGTAGTGCGCGTAGCCGCGCGAAATTAAAAAATGCGCGTGCAGCGTGAGGAATCGTCCCGGATGAGTTCGTCAGGTGAAAGGTCATCATGTGGGTCATTTTATTTACGGCTAAATTATTATTCATTAATTTTACTAATAGTTAGATTGGGCAGGCATCCACAAAAGGGCCTTTAATTACAAAAAAAGGAGAGGAAATTTTGCCTTGACAAAAGGGCACTTTGGGCACCAAGGGGAAAAAGGGCAGGTGCTCGAGCACCCAAAGCCCCCCCCCCTCTGCACGTGCCTGGTGTGTTGTGTGAACAGTGGAAACATACTCCGTCATTTTTTTCATACAGGACATCATTCAGACTGCAAACTGTTTACTTATATTTGTGTACACTCGCAATAAAACACAACATCCTCAGTCACATACGTAATATATTTATATATAAATATAATTTTGGACACAAGAGGGCAGTATAGCCCTATTTATGATTTTGTGTTTAAACTATCACCCGAAGAGACCCCCTTCCCCTCCTTCTCCCCCTCCCCACACAGACACACACACACACACAGACAGAATGGCAGGGGACACTCTCTCTGTCAGAGAGAGGGAGAGAAAATTCTCAGAATCCACATTTAAACCACAATATCTGACTTTCTGTTGGTCGGAGATAATGACTGTAAATTAGAAAGTTGTTCGGCTTGACGAGAACAATATACACGCCAAGTTTTGTAACTGTAGGTAAAACTAACTAAGTTATAACACACTTTATGTGTCCTTTTTTAGTCATAAATTAATTTCCTCGCCACGGCCAAACCGTTCGAGATATCAAAAATCCGTCCGCAATTTAGCATCCTCAATGTCTTGACTTCATGCTGACCGAGTTTCGTGGTGTTTGGATTAATTCTCTAGGAGAAGTATATAAAAAATAAAAGCATGCATTTTCCAAACAACCCATAATAGCTGACTTCCTGTTGAGCTGTCGTTAAACTTAGAGCACGAAAGTTGTTCGGCCCGATGAGATCTAAATATGTACCGAGTTTCATATTATTACATGCAAGCATGTTTGATATATGGACAAGTGTTCGAATCCCATTCCAGGGGGCGCTGTCGAGCCCTGATGGCCGCGGGTTCTGACCTGTGTGCAAAGTTTCAAGAGTTTTCGAGCACGTTAAGGGCCCCAAAACCTTGAAAAACAAAAATAAAAGCATTCTCACTCAGCAGACAAATCCCCCTCCCCTCAAACACACGGAGAGACGTAGGGTCAGAGAGAGAGGAAGAGAAAATTCTCCAAAACATCCACATTCAAACCAAAATATCTGACTTCCTGTTAGTCTGAGCTAATGACTTTAAATTAGAAAGTTGTCCGGCTTGAAGAGTACAATATACATACCGAGTTTTGTTACTGTAGATAAAACTAACCCCCCCACTTTTGTCAAAAGGGGGCGCTACTGAGCCCCTGTACCACGCCCGTTTCTGAAACTTTGCACGTCTACTAGGTAATAAATGAGATGTGTCTGTCGAGTTTCATGCAATTTGAAGAATGTTAAGAGTCTCAAAAGCATCCAAAAAGAATATTAAAGTTTGATGCGTTGCCATGGCAACAGTATTTAAGATATCAATAATCCTTTCACAAGTCTACATCTGGCGTGTGTTTACATTATACACATAAAGTTTGAAGCAAATCGGGTAAAAATAAGAGGGTGATTTAAAAGCATTTTGAAAGTGACACACTTCCTGCTGCCAGTTGGTGGCGCTATAACTTTGACTCACAATAGTCACATCCATGTGATCGGCCTCTTACAACGAACACACTGCTGAAGTTTCATCAAGATCAGTTAATGTATTCTGAAGTTATAACACACTTCCTGTTTCTATTATTCGCCATAAATTTGTTTCCTCGCCACGGCCAAACCGTTCGAGATATCAAAAATCCCCTGGCAATTTTTATCCTCAATGTCTTGACTTCATGCACACCGAGTTTCGTGGCGATTGGGTGAATTCCCTAGGAGAAGTGTTTTAAATTCCTGAGCATGCGTTTCCAAACAACCCTAAATAGCCGACTTCCTGTTGGGCTGGCGTAAAACTTAGAGCACGAAAGTTGTTTGGCCCGATGAGATATATATGTGTACCGAGTTTCAGATTATTACATGCAAGCGTGTTTGATATGTGGACAAGTGTTCAAACCTCGTTCCAGGGGGCACTGTCGAGCCCCCCTGCCACGCCCGGGTACCAGCTTCAGCCCGGCCCTGATGGCCGCGGGTTCTGACCCGTGTGCAAAGTTTCAAGAGTTTTCGAGCACGTTAAGGGCCCCAAAAGTTAGTAAAAAAATAATAATAGGCTAATAATAAAAAGAAGAATAATAATAATCCTAAGGAAAACAATAGGGCTCTGCGCCCTTTCAGGGCTTGGGCCCTAATAAATAGAAACCGTTTATAATCCTAAATACTTCCGTTTATTTTACAATAACCAGTACCCCTCCCAATCACAAACACAAGAACACCCAGATCCTTCACCCAGCCTCATATTTTGTCAACACCATTTCTTTAAATTTTAATTTGAATTGGTGAATATTTGGGCATTGCTTGAAATGTATCCCCAAACCATTCCAAAGTCTGACACCACACACAGACACACACAAGCTTTTCCTGGTGGTTCTCACCGCTTGGACTTTAAAGTTTTCACATCCCCTCAGGTTATAGCCCCCTTCTCTTCCTTAAAAGAACTTTTGAATATTACCCGGCAGATCATTTTTGTTGGCTTTATACAAGAATTGAGCAGTATAAAAATCAACTAGATCAAAAAGTTTTAAATTTTAGATTGCAAAAATAATATGTTTGTATGATCAAAATATCCCACCTTGTGTATGATTCTAACTGCTCGTTTTTGGAGTAAGAAGAGGGTATGTAGTGAACTTTTATAATTATTGCCCCAAATTTCTATACAATAAGTTAAATAGGGCAGAACCAGTGAACAATACAATATATATATTGCATTATATTCCAACTTCACAAACTGTTGTCTTTCAGTTAAGTAACTTTTGATCCAGTTCGAAGCCACCCCCCTAATGCCATATTTTTCTAATTTAGTGAGTAAAATTGAGTGATTAAGTGTATCAAAAGCTTTCTTTAAATCAATAAATATTCCCACTGCATATTTTTTTTTTTGTCTAGGGTGTTCGTAATTTCTTCCACAGTTTCAACTAAAGCCATTGATGTGGACCTCTTTGTTCTAAAGCCATACTGACCTTCATTTATTATGTCATGCTTGTCTATACATTTTTCTAATCTGTCATTAAATAGTTTCTCTAAGATTTTTGAAAACTGAGGTAGCAGAGAGACAGGTCTATAGTTTGTGAAGATGTGCTTGTTTCCATTTTTATATAATGGTATTATTTTTGCAATTTTCATTTTATTTGGAAATATTCCAGTCTGAAATGATACATTGCATATGTATGTTAGCGGTTTTGAAATATTATTTATAACTTTTTTAATTATTGTCCTATCTATATCATGACAATCAGTAGATGTTTTATTTTTGCATTTATTAACCATAGCTATAATCTCTGTCTCACTCACATCAGAGAGAAAGATGGTCTTTGCATTCCTTTCTATAATTGACTCATTTAATGCATCACTTTCACGCTCAGGAATTATTGCTGCTAAATCTGGTCCAAAATTTACAAAAAACTCATTGAAACTATTTACTATGTTATACATATTAAAGTTTTCAACATTCTTATCAATAAAATAATCTGGATATGAATTCTTAATTGTTTTATCCTTAATTATACCATTTAATATACCCCATACCCCTTTAATATTTTTTTTATTATTATAATTTCTTACTAGTTCTTATTATATTGATCAATTTATTTTTATATGTTTTATATCTGTTTTCACATTCTTTTGTTCTCAATTTAATAAATTGTTTGTATAAAGTATTTTTCTTTTTGCAAGCATTTTGTAAACCCTTAGTTAACCAGGGACATTTTATAAGTTTATTCTTGTAGTTGTATTGTCGAATAGGACAGTTTTTGTTGTATAATGTGCTAAATATTTCTAGAAAACTATTGTACGCTCTATTCACATCTTTCTCTCTGCATACAGTGTTCCAGTCTTGTTCCATTAGGTCATAATTGAGTGAATTAATTGCTTCTTCCATCTTTATACGTTTAAAGATAGATTTTTGGGGAGCTTTATTCTCTTTTTTATAATTGTCATCATACAGTGTGAAGACTGGCAGATGGTCAGTTATGTCACACATCATTAGGCCACTGACCGTAGTGTATTCAATATTGTTTGTAAAAATATTATCAATGAGTGTGGCATTATGCAAAGTAATTCTACTGGGTCTGGTGATGATTGGGTATAAGCTCATACTGTACATCCTATTCACAAATTCATCTGTTATTTTATGTTTATTTGGATTTATCAAATCTATATTATAATCTCCACAGATGAATAGTATTTTGTTATTTTCTATAGAAAACATATTTTCCATCCAGTCAATAAATAACTCCATACTTGAACCAGGTGACCTATATATACAACTTATAATAATATTTTTTTTCTTTTCATTATGAATTTCAATCGTAATACATTCTAATATATAATTTATTGTTAATGTCATCTTGTCAATTACTTTAAACTTAAAATTCTTATGGACATATATAGCAACTCCCCCACCTGCTTTATTTGCTCTGTTCATATAGTTGAGGTCATAACCTTCTAATTCAAAATAAATTCCTTTAACCTCATTAAACCATGTTTCGGACATTGCTATAATGCTAAATGGATGTATAAATTGTTGTAAATAATCTTTGATAGTATTAAAGTTTGAATACTGCAAACTGCAAACTATCTTCAGTAAAACTGTTCTTCTGTATCTTCTGTATAGATACAGAACAACTGTTCTTCTGTATAATTCTGACTCTGGGTCTTCTTTCAAACATCTGGTCCTTGGGTCCTAAACTGTTACCCCCTATCGATACTTGTTTACCTTTTGTGGTAACACTTTACAATAAGGTTTCATAGTTAACATGAACTAATAATGAACTGCACTTCTACAGCCTTTTTGTTAATGTTAATTTCAACATTTACTAATACATTATTGAAATCAAAAGTAGTATTTGTTAACATTAGTTAAACCTTTAACACCTCTGGGTTTTTAGTGACCCGGGATGTCATTCACTACCTTCCTCATTATTTTTTTTACAGTTAGACATTAACATTCTTAGTATTCCTCAATCGATTAATTATAAACAATAACACACACACACACAAAAAGAATGCCTGTTTAACGTCACATTCTCAGCATGATTGTTTTCCCTCAAACCAGTTCAGTGGAAACTCCACCCTGCAGAGATTCTTAAGATTTTATTGGCCATGTCAATCAGCCACTTCCAACTCAGCGAACTTGGAGATAAATGGCATATAGGCCTGAAGTAATAATTGACAGAGGTGAACAGTATTGATTTCATGAATTTCAGTGGCTGTGAGTGTGAAGTGGTGGAACTGGTTTCAGTCACTATGGTGGCAGAGGGATTCAGTATGGGGTGAGATCTGTGTAGATGAATCTCACAAACATAAAGGAGTTTTTTGTGTGTGTTTTTTTTTTACCATTCAGCAATTTTTATTGAATTTTGTTTTCATATACAACTTCCAAAGCCCAGATAAAGTTTCAATTATATTATAAATGTGTAAGGATTGTTTTATGTAATTTTACATAAAGGCCATAATAAAACAAATTACGCTCCAACTGCAATTACATTACAATCTCTAAAATATCATGCCCTATCAAGTTAGCCTCTCACT
Organism: Gila robusta; assembly: GCA_030770095.1. Taxonomy (NCBI): domain Eukaryota; kingdom Metazoa; phylum Chordata; class Actinopteri; order Cypriniformes; family Leuciscidae; genus Gila; species Gila robusta. The sequence continues at coordinate 55,457 of JAVALU010001504.1, forward strand.
TGCCCCAGGTTGCTCCAGATGAGAAGGTAATTGAGCTATTTTCACCATGTCATCACTACAGCCCTGTTCATAGCAAACAATGAATGTATTTTAGCATAATTTACTGTGTAGAGCTTTTTCAGTTACTTTGTCTAAAACCACAGTCCATTAACACGTTTTAACACATTTTCCTCTAAGTAAATGTAGCCTACCCTAGGTTGGTTGAAATAAATCTACCATTTAGAGTCTGCTTAGGGTCTTGTCTAGACCTGCATATCTTTAGTGTTGCAGTATTCCTTTAAAATCCCTTGTTGGATGGCAGTTACAACACTGTAAAAATTATATGATCAATAAGTTGACAATAAGACAATAAGACAACATATGTTGTTACATTCTGCCGGCCCAGAAAAGTTAGTAAAAACATTGTTAAAATAGTCCAAGTGAATACAGTGGCTCAACCTTAAGTAACATTTTGTTACCAAAGCTCCATACACTGCTCATCACCGTAATCTGTATTCTCTTATTGGCTGGCCCTCACTATATACTCGCCGCCGAATCCATTGGCTCCAAGTCATCTATAAGTCCTTATTAGGCATATCCCCGCCCTATCTCAGCTCCCTGGTAACTATAGCAACATCCACCCATAGTATGCGCTCTAGCAGGTATATTTTACTGGCTGTCCCCAAAGCTTATACTTCTTTCGGTCGCAATTCCTTCCAGTTCTCTGCTGCCTATGACTGGAATGAATTGCAAAAATCCTTGAAACTAGAGGTTCCTATTTCCCTTACCAATTTTAAGCATCAGCTGTCAAAGCTGTTTATTGATCACTGTACTTGTTTATAGTATATAATTTTTAAACTATATTTTGCTTTTGTATATGGATTGGTTTATTGATTGTATGTTTGTTTATACATTTATACAATTTAATTGTATTTTGTATTATATTTTGTTTTTGTATATGGATTGGCTTATTGATTGTATGTTTACTTATTTCTATGTTTATTTCTGTGTTGTTGTTTTCATCGCACTGTTTCGCTTTGTCTTGGCCAGGTCGCAGTTGTAAATGAGAACGTCTACGGTTACGTATGTAACCCTCGTTCCCTGAGTAGGGAACGGAGACGTTACGTCGGATGACGACGAATGGGGTTTCGCTTAGAAAGCCTATCAACTTCGAGTATTACAAAACGAGCCAATGGCAAAGAAATGCCATGGGTCTGCGGAATTTGCATGACGTAACTCCGCCCCACCTCGTGGGTATAAAAGGAGGAAGTCTCGCAACATGCAGATATGTTTCTTCGCTGAGGAGCCAAGACTGAGCTCGGCGATCCCCGCGGTACAGCGGAAAGTGGCAGGAAGACGTAACGTCTCCGTTCCCTACTCAGGGAACGAGGGTTACATACGTAACCGTAGACGTTCCCTTTCGTTGTCACTCCGAGTTACGTCGGATGACGACGAATGGGGTTACCAGTCTAATCACGCCACCTTCTCAGCTGTCTTCCAGTGCCCTGCGTAAATCTGAGATCCCTGTCGTGAGACTAGCACGGACGAAGGACTCCTATTTAGCACAGGAATACCAAGGTACACTGGGAAGCATATCCCACGATTCTAGGGGAAGTATGCAATTATTGCCAACCCAGAGGGGGGGGACTTAGAGAATACACATATGGCCCGAAGGAAACATATGGAGAACACTGGGGTGACCAGCCGCAGGTGGAATATTTCAACCCCAGGGGTGGCAAGGTGGCTTGCCAAGGGAAAGACACATGCTCGAGAGAGGCTTACAGTGGAAATACACATGTGGGGGTCGCTCAGGGGAGGGACCATGCACACGAGAGGCACCTAGCCGACGCGCAGGCAAGAGACACTGGCGCCGACGTCAGGAGTGGTGGAGGAGCTCAGGGCTTTCGGGGAAGCTCACCTGAGGAGAATATCGCACGTATCCAGTCCGTGGAGTGGAGTGGCGAGCAAGCGAAGACACCTGAGCGGGTCCGGTACTAGCAAGTTGAAGCGAGTACACGAGAGGACACTGGCTCCACTCGGAGATTATAGAATCTGGCGAATGTGTTAGGTGTCGCCCAGCCTGCAGCTCTGCAGATGTCTGTTAGCGAGGCGCCATGCGCTAGAGCCCAAGAGGATGCCACACTCCGGGTGGAGTGGGCCGTCACACCAAGGGGGCACGGTCGATCTTGCTGCTGGTATGCCAAAGCAATGGCGTCCACTATCCAGTGAGACAACCTTTGCTTGGAGAGAGCCTTTCCCTTCAGCTTCCCACCATAACAGACAAAGAGCTGGTCTGAGGTCCTGAAACACTGCGTCCTGTCTACATAGGCGCGGAGAGCGCGTACTGGACAGAGCAATGCCAAGGCTGGGTCTGCCTCCTCCGGGGGCAGCGCTTGCAGGTTCACCACCTGGTCCCGAAAGGGAGTGGTAGGAACCTTGGGCACATATCCGGGCCGGGGTCTCAGGATCACGTGAGAGAAGGCCGGTCCGAATTCCAGGCACGCTTCGTCGACGGAGAATGCGTGCAGGTCCCCTACCCTCTTGATGGAGGCCAGTGCAACCAGGAGCGCTGTCTTCATTGACAGGAACTTAAGCTCGACTGATAGCAGAGGATCAAAGGGAGCACTCTTCAGGGCAGTTAGCACCACTGAGAGGTCCCAAGAGGGAACGAGAGGAGGGCGAGGAGGATTCAGTCTCCTCGCTCCTCTCAGGAACCTGATGACCAGGTCGTGCTTTCGTACCGACTTACCTTCGACCAGGTCATGGTGTGCGGCAATGGCGGCAACATAGACCTTAAGGGTGGAGGGAGACAGCCTTCGCTCCAACCCTTGCTGAAGGAAGGAAAGCACAACACTGATCGAGCATTTCCGGGGGTCTTCTCGGTGAGAAGAGCACCAGTCGACGAAGAGGTTCCACTTCAACGCATAGGCGTGTCTCGTGGACGACGCTCTAGCGGAAGTGATGGTAGCCGCCACCGCTGGTGGAAGGGTACTCAAACCTACCTCGAGCCGTCTAGGAGCCACACGTGGAGGTTCCAGAGATCGGGGCGAGGGTGCCACAGGGTGCCCCGTCCCTGAGAAAGAAGGTCCTTCCTCAGAGGAATGGGCCAGGGAGGTGCTGTCGCGAGGAGTACAAGTTCGGGGAACCAGGTCCGGTTGGGCCAATACGGCGCGACCAGAATGACCTGCTCCTCGTCCTCCCTGACCTTGCGCAAGGTCTGCGCAAGAAGGCTCACTGGGGGAAACGCATATTTGCGGCCCGGCGGCCAGCTGTGCGCCAGTGCATCCGTGCCGAGCGTGCCCTCGGTCAGGGAAAAATACAGGGCGCAATGGGTCGAGTCGTGAGAGGCAAACAGATCTATCTGTGCGTCCCCGAACTGGTCCCAAATCAGCTGAACCGACTGGGGATGGAGTCGCCATTCTCCAGGGAGGGGCTGAAGCCGTGAGAGCTCGTCGGCTGCACAGTTCAGCGCTCCGGGGATGAAAACGGCTCGAAGCGACCTCAGATGCTTCTGACTCCATAGGAGGAGGTGGCGGGCGAGTTGTGACATACGGCGGGAGCGTAGACCACCTTGATGGTTGATGTACGCAACAGTCGCGGTATTGTCTGAGCGGACTAGCACGTGTTGACCCCGGAGCAACGCTCGGAAGCGGTGCAGGGCAAGACGTACTGCCAACAACTCGAGGCAATTGACATGCCATAGCCGCTAGGGTCCTGTCCAGGAGCCCGCAGCAGTATGTCCATTGCACATGGCGCCCCAGCCCGTGGTGGAGGCATCTGTTGAGACAACAACATGCCGGGAAGCTCGTTCCAGGGGGACAGCCGCCCTGAGAAAACTGAGGTTCGACCACGGGGTGAGGAACTGACGGCAGGTCGGAGTAACTGGTACCCGGAGCGTGCCTTGATGCCATGCCCACCTCGGGACTCGGTCGCGAAGCCAAAGCTGAAGCGGTCTCATATGAAGCAATCCGAGCGGCGTGACCGCGGCTGCAGATGCCATATGCCCCAGGAGCCTCTGAAAATGTTTCAGTGGAACCGCATTCTTGCTCCTGAGATGTCTCAGGCAAGTCAGCAGTGACTGCGCGCGCTCGCTCGTAAGCTGCGGGGACATGGCGACCGAGTCGATGTCCATACCGAGAAAAGAGATCCTCTGCACGGGGCAAAGTTTGCTCTTCTCCCAGTTGACCCGAAGGCCCAGACGAGCTAGGTGCCGGAGCACTAGGTCCCTGTGTTCGCAAACCTGATCTCGAGAGTGAGCTAGGATCAGCCAGTCGTCGATATAACTCAGGATGCGAACCCCGTGCTCCCGAAGGGGAACAAGGGCAGCCTCGACGACCTTCGTGAAAATGCGAGGAGACAGGGCCAGCCCGAAAGGGAGGACCGCGTACTGGTATGCCTGCCCCTCGAAAGCAAACCGTAGGAACGGTCTGTGGCGAGGAAGAATGGAGACATGGAAGTAGGCGTCCTTCGCTGGAAACCAATCGCTGGTCGATCGCTGCAAACCAATCCCGGAGCCGCACGCATTCGAAAACGCGTTTGGCGGTGAGCATCTTGAACGGCAGCCTGTGAAGGGAGCGGTTCAGCACGCGCAAGTCCAGGATTGGTCGTAACCCACCGGTTTTCTTGGGGACAATGAAGTAAGGGCTGTAGAAGCCGGACCTCATCTCGGCTGGAGGGACAGTCTCGATTGCACCCTTCGCCAGCAGGGTGGCAATCTCTGCTCTCATGATGGGGGCATTGCCACCGACCAAAGTGGAGCGGACTCCCCTGAAGCGGGGAGAAGACCGTGCGAACTGAATCGCATAGCCGAGCCTGATGGTGCGCGCGATCCAGCGGGACAGACGGGGAAGCTCTAACCAGGCTCCCAGGAACTGAACCATCGGGATCAAGCGGACGACAGGCGTCCCCCCGGAGGGGCAGCGAAGCGGAGTAACTGGCCCAGACGTGGACGGCATAGCGGCCCGGTGTGGGGGCACAGTTAACAACCGCGCCCTGGCAGAGGGGGCCAGGGGAGGACCAGGCTGATCGTCCCGCGGGGGCCTGCTCTGCCAGGGGTCTGGCGACAGAGGGGGACAGGGGCGAAGCGGTCCGTGGACGGCACGCCGCGTCAACCGCCTCTGGGACAGAGGGGGGCGAGGAGAGCACGGCTTGTGGGCGGCGCTCTGTGTCGCCCGAGAACTCTGTGGGCTCAGGGAAGAGAGGGTCGTTTCTGTCTTTAACCACTTTAGGGTGCTGCCCACCCATGGGTGAGCAGCGGGGAGCGGAGAACAAAAGATTCTCCCCCGGCCCTCCACCGGGGGAAGGAGTGGTCCTGCTACCACCTCCTGAAAAACGACCATCTTCCCTGAGCAGCCCGTCTCAGGAGCGCCGCTTGGCCCGGCGTTTAGCGGGGGGCGGGGCAGGAGAGGGCTGTGGCGCCTTCTTGCGGCTTCCTCCGCGACCGGCCCAGGTTTGTGGAGGCTACTGCGTGGGCCGGGCGGGAGGGGCGGGAACCGCAGGAGGGCGCCCTCAGCGGGAAACAGGACGAGGCTTCTGCCCGGCCGGCTGGGTGGAGGCAGCAGCTGGCCGGCGGGGCAGAATGTGTTTTATGGCCTTGGTCTGTTTCTGGGCGGTTGAAAACTGTTGGGCAAAATCTTCAACCGCGCCGCCGAAGAGGCCGGCCTGGGACAAGGGGGCGTTAAGCAGACGGGTCCGCTCCGCGTCCCGCATGTCAGCCAGGTTCAGCCAGAGATGTCTCTCCTGGACCACAGCTGTGGACATCACCAGACCCAGGGAGCGCGCGGTAACCTTCATCGCCCGTAGAGCGAGGTCGGTCGCGGCGCGCAGCTCATCAAAGAGCCCTGGGTCTGTCCTACCCTCGTGCATGTCTCTGAGCATCTGGGCCTGGTAGACCTGCAGAGTGGCCATAGCATGCAGTGACCCAGCCGCCTGTCCCGCCGCTCTGTAAGATTTCGCCACCAGAGTAGACGAAAATCTACAGGCCTTGGATGGGTGCTTAGGCTCGCCACGAAAAGAAGCACTCTGAGGACATAGTTGCATGGCAACAGAGCGTTCAACCGGGGGGAGCCCAGTGTACCCACGGGCGGCTGCATCATCGAGGGGAGGAAAGGCGGATGAGATCAACGAGCGGTCCCGAGAAGACAACGGGGTCTTCCAGGACTTCGAGATCTCATCATGCACGTCCGGGAAGAACGGTATTGGGGTTTGCCGAGGACGAGGGTCGGCGGCCTTACCCAAAAACCAATCGTCAAGCCGCGAGCGCTCAGGACAGGGTGGAGGCCTCCACTCAAGCCCGATGCTCGCGGCTGCCCGGGAAAGCATGGCCGTCATCTCTGGATCAGACTCGAGCACAGCCGTATGCACACCGGAGGGTGGCAGCTGTGACGAGCCCTCACTTCCAGAAGACTCAAACCCACCTAGTGATGCTGCAACAGACATGGCATCATCCTCTGTAGCTTCCACCGAAACACGCGGGCCACCAGAGGGTAGACCCGCGGGAATCGGCTGCTCGCTAGCGGGCACCGTCATTGAAGAGGGGGGCTGGGGTCGCGGACACATAGTCGGCGCCTTGTTCACCCTCAGGTCACCCTGGCCACCAGCCGCAGAACGGGGGGTGGATGAGGGGACTCTCACTCTTGCGAGTTCACCGAGTTTCGACCGTAATGACGCGATGGTCATGTTCCCACAGAGAGAACATGAATCATCCACGAGCGTTGCTCTAGCATGATCAATGCCCAAACATACTATGCAACGCTCGTGCCCATCAGAGTCCGATACCAATCTGCCGCAACCAGAAGTACACGGGCGAGGCATCTTTAAAAATACGTGCCGCGTGTAAGCTCTTTTAGTGAGAAAACTCAAGTGTTGAGGCACCCGGGGAGAAACGCGCCGACTGGCAGATCACTGCAGCAGATCAGCAGGAAGCACGCTCTCGCCGTAGATCGCCGTCACACCAACACTCGAGGCACTCGTTCGTGAAGCTGACAATTCAGAGATGGCTTGTGGAGAGAAGAATAAACTTGGCTCCGAAGCGAAAACATATCTGCATGTTGCGAGACTTCCTCCTTTTATACCCACGAGGTGGGGCGGAGTTACGTCATGCAAATTCCGCAGACCCATGGCATTTCTTTGCCATTGGCTCGTTTTGTAATACTCGAAGTTGATAGGCTTTCTAAGCGAAACCCCATTCGTCGTCATCCGACGTAACTCGGAGTGACAACGAAAGGGAACTTGTTCTCAACTGATTTTACCTGGTTAAACAAAGGTTAAATAATAAAAAATAAAAAAAACATTTCTTTAATTTGTCAAAATAAGTTAAAGTTAAACAAGATTCAACTGATTTTTTTAAAGGGATAGTTCACCCAAAAATTAACATTTTGTCATTTGTTGTTACAAACCTGTATAAGTTTCTTTCTTCCATTGAACACAAAAGAAGATATTTTAAAGAATGTTGGTAACCAGACAGTTTACGGCACCCATTGACTTCCATAGTATTTTTTTGGGCAGCTGAGCTATCCTTTTAAATCAGTTTAATCTAAATTAAGTTGAAATGACTGAAACATAGAAGGCAGTGACTCTGAACACAACACAAGGGACATATTTCAGTAACCCTTTTCACGTTTTAACTGACAGTGAAGTTCAAGTTTAATATTTCACCAAGAAAGAAACCTAGACATCATACTAAGTTAAATACTGATGACGACAATCTACAGTGACAGTCGAAGCAACCTGAGATGGATCTTCGGGGGATGTGTCACGGATATCTTAACCTGCATTTGAACTTGGGTTAGTGAGTTGATCAGTCCGATTCATGAACAAATCATTTTCAGAGCGAGTCTGTTGCTTGTAAAAAGTCAATAAGATCATGAATTTGGTGAGCTGAATTTGAGAAGCTTCTCAGTCCGAAAGATTCATGAACGGATCATTTTCAGAGTGTTTTTGTGAATTGGATCAGCGAATGATTGGAAGTGTATAATGAATAGGCCATAATTCAGTCTGAATAATAACTCACTCTGTTCCTCAAAGACGACATACATCGCACGTTGTATTTAACAGAAATTCATTCATCTAGTGATGCATGACAAAGGCTGTGAGTGGTGACAGCAAGTCAGCAGGTAAAACTTTACACATTTAAGTAGTGACTCAAGAAAGACAAATATTTAAAATCAGATAAAAGTGAGAACATTCTTCAAATTCTGGGACGAGAATGTGTCAAATACGAGATAACATCTGTGACTTCTGTGACACTCTACCAAAACATTTCTAAAAATTAAGGTCACCAAAGCAGTCACATCAATGATATTATAAAAAGTGAATCCTAAAGTTTGTCTTGACCATTTTGTTTTTGTCATTACAACGAGAAAACAGCTACATTTAAACAATGCAATCAAAGCTGTGGACTCACTATATTGTTTCTAGAGGCATCCTAAATCACTCCTGATGCACGTAATGATGTACAGGGTTCAAAATACACGTAAGAAAGGCAGATGGTAGTCACAACAACAAAGAAACACACGTCACAGATCCTTTATGTTCAATGGTCAGTATGACAGCACAAAAAGATTCTTTAAAAGCAGCCTGACAAAAAGATGATATACTGTACATAGACACTTTAGGCAGTGATGCATACGTGGCAGTCATGGTAATGCACATACAATGTAATTTGATACTTAGAAAGACCATGCAACACTATGGCAAACACAATACGGTAACGCTTCATTTTACAGTCCTGTTTCCCATGTACATACTATGTACTTATTATAGTAATTACAATAACTGGGTAATAACTAGGTACTAATCCTGAACCTACCCCTAAACCTATTTAGGTCCCTTATTACCCAGTACTTTCTAGGTAAGTACACTGTAAGTACTGTACTGTAAAATGAAGTGTTTCCCACAATACAACCCACTCACCATGAACAGACAAAACAATGACACATCCATGGGCATAAATCTGATGCCATTATGTCCAGGTTTAGCATCTACAGTTGGATGGCACCCACAATTGTTTATTTTATGGGGCAAAAAAAGAAAATATATTCATAGTAACCAAACTTTTAAATACACTAATATTACTCCAGTGTGAATAAATAACCTATACATATTTACATGCAAAAACAGAAATAGGCCTACAATTTATAAGTTGTATAATATTTATAAGTTAGAATAGCCTATATATGTGAAAATGTATGTGAAACTCCTCTAGCTAAGATTACAATTGATGTTTCATGTGAAATAAAAATCAGCATCAAAAATGGAAGAAAAAAAAGGTGAAAATTCAACAATACTTTACAGAAATGCATAATTTCACAGAATCGTAAAGGGACATTTAGTACCATTAGACATTTAAACCATTGTGTTTAGTAAATACATTCATTGCTCAATATTAATATATTTATTTACCTTCTGATTTAATATATTTTATTATTTTTATTTATCTCTAATTGTTCCTCTTTCTCTGTTAACAAGGTCAATATGCTCTTGCCAGGCCATTGGAAATAAGAAACATGTTCTTAATTGATTTTCCTGGTTAAATACAGGAACATAAATGATAAATAAATATTCATAAATAATTCTGTTTTGAAAATGCAGAGTTTTTAAAAAGGTTAACCAAGGATGTAATACTGTGAAAAAAAATCACAATTACCAGCCTTTATGTATAGAAATCTTGTTTATCAGCAGAAGCTCATTTATGGTTTTATTTTCAAAGTCTCCACCATGACTGCCTCTGCTGAAGTGAGTCAAGATGCCGTCAAATTAGTGATGACATTGACCTGTGTGAGAGATTGAAAAAAAAAGGACATCACTGTTTGCAATGCACCAAAAATTAATAATTAAATGAGTGTGTGAATGGCTTGCTTGTACAGCAATACATGGCTGAAAAGCAAACAGTCGTTAACCGTAACATCCAGCTATGTGGAAATTCATACCCTTAACACTTTCTTGACAACGAAGAGCAAATAATTACTTAAAATGTAGCTCATTTTACCAGGGGCGTAGAATTTAGTAGGGACGCTAGGGACGTGTCCCTACCAATATCCAGTGACACTGATTTGTCCCTAGCAATAAGTTATTTTGAAGAATGTTAACTAGACAGTTGATGGCCCATTGACTTCCATAATATTTCTTACTATGGAAGTCAATGGGGTCTATCAACTGTCTGGTTACCAACATTCTTCAAAATATCTTCCTTTGTGTTCAGTAAAAAAAGGAAATTCATAAGGGGTTGAGACAACTTGTGGGAGAGACAGAATTTTCATTTTTGGGTGAACTATCCCCTTAACTATCCCTTTAATGACAGGTGCAGACATGTGTTTGGCTTCTTCAAAAAGCATATTACTTTCTAAGTTACATTTGTTGCTGGATTCCGCGATTCGATCCGTGTCGCTGAGCAAACACAGACGTCACGGCGGGGTGAATTTATGAATGAAAGTTCTTTCACAAAACGATGTTGTTACGAATCCTCACGCTTTTTAAAGTGGGTATACGGAGATCTTTGACATTTCCTAGTGGGCATACGGAAATCCTTGACATTTTCTAGTGGGTATACGGCGTAGCCTATACCTGCGTATCACGTAGACTACACCACTGGAAGAAATGTCTCTTTAAAATGGGTATAGCTGCCTGTTACTTAGAGATATTAAAAGTTGTTTGGGTTCCTCAGGCCTCTAACAGAGCATATGTATAGGGCAGTTTATATTATTTATTGAAAATCGTTGGTGGAACAAATTGTAAGATGCAAATAAAAACTGATAAAAAAACGTTTGTATAGGTTTAAAAAAGACATTTAATGTCACAGACTATAGTTTCTTTTTAAGGTTGTGATGAAAGTTGTTGTTCATTTGTGTCATGCAGTTTAATAAATAATTTATAATAAAGAGATTAATCTTAACCACTTTCACAAGCCTTTAAAATGATTTTAACGCTTTTTAAACTATTCAAATGGACAGTCCCAAGACTTTACTGTTGCCTGGTGTAAAAATACATAGATAGCCTATTGGTTGAACACTAATATGAACATTTGGGAATGCATGCAAGATGTAAGTAGGCCTATGATAACTGTTTTGCGTAAATGTTCAGCGACCGACAGTAGGCCTATATCCTGAATGTCACAGAATAATTTACCGGTACTCTTTTTATGAAATTTTGCCGTTTTGAATTGACAATGCGGTCATGCTTCATGTAGGCGACAAGGCGAGTAGGCATACGAATGAAAAGTGAATGTGTGCACATTTTAAAATAAAATATTATATGCAAATAGTTTTTTAATTGATTAGCCTACTAAAGCTAGAGCGAGTTTTACTATTTTTATTTATTACCTTATTTTTAATCCTATAGGCTTACCTTATATTTAATTCCTTTATAATGTAATAATCCCCCGTTCACAGACCAGGCTTAAACCTAGTCTCAGAAATTCATGTTTGAGCTGTTTTAACCAAAAGCAACTTTTACTGATAGCGTAGCCAGAAAAGAGTCTCTGGGTGTGCATAAGAAAAACTGGGTGTGCCACATCTATTGTCAGATTAATATGCAATAAACGAATTAATAAAAAATCAATATAGCCTACTTGTCCAAGTAAAAAAAATTGCCTTTCCAGAAACAAATTCAATAATAAAGCAATATTCTCATCAGTGTTCAGTCAACGTTGACATTTTTAAATCTGCATATTTATATTTTAACCTTTATAAAGAGCATTTTTCCTTAATCGTTTTAAATATATGCTTCATCTTTCATTTTAAATTCTTAAATTTGATCAATACATTAAATTAGAAAAATAAGACAGTATGTGGCTGCTAACAATCAAATTAAATAATTGACAGTTAAAAAATTACAACGGAATTAAATAATGTTATGAGATTGTTTTAAATATTTTTAGAAATAAACATGAAATATGGGAAAGAATGATACTTTTTTTTAAACACGAAACTAAACCACCAATAGGAGGCGGCAGATCACCGTCTTAATGAGTGAGTCAAAAGAGACATAATCAATGGAGATATGCTTCCCTCTGTCTGTATATGTGTGGAAAATTACTATGTTTATCTATTTCTTAGCCAATCAGAAACTGCAACCTGAAGTAAGAACGTAGCTGTGATCTTTGTAACTGTAAGCGGGGCAGCTTACAAACTCCTGTGTGAGTCTTGAAGCTGACTTCTGCTGATGAAACTGCAAACTATCTTCAGTAAAACTGTTCTTCTGTATCTTCTGTATAGATACAGAACAACTGTTCTTCTGTATAATTCTGACTCTGGGTCTTCTTTCAAACATCTGGTCCTTGGGTCCTAAACTTTTACCCCCAAACAATATCGATACTTGTTTACCTTTTGTGGTAACACTTTACAATAAGGTTTCATTAGTTAACATGAACTGATAATGAACTGCACTTCTACAGCATTTTTGTTAATGTTAATTTCAACATTTACTAATACATTATTAAAATCAAAAGTTGTATTTGTTAACATTAGTTAAACCTTTAACACCTCTGGGTTTTTAGTGACCCGGGACGTCATTCATTACCTTCCTCGTTAATTTTTTTACAGTTAGACATTAACATTCTTAGTATTCCTCAATCGATTAATTATAAACAATAACACACACACACAAAAAAAGAATGCCTGTTTAACGTCACATTCTCAGCATGATTGTTTTCCCTCAAACCAGTTCAGTGGAAACTCCACCCAGAGATTCTTATTGGCCATGTCAATCAGCCACTTCCTTCTCAGCGAACTTGGAGATAAATGGCATATAGGCCTGAAGTAATAATTGACAGAGGTGAACAGTATTGGCTTCATATGAGATTTCATGAATTTCAGTGGCTGTGAGTGTGAAGTGGGTGGAACTGGTTTCGGTCACTATGGTGGCAGAGGGATTCAGTATGAGGTGAGATCTGTCTAGATGAATCTCACAAACATAAAGGAGTTTTTTGTGTTTTTTTACCATTCAGCAATTCTTATTGAATTTTGTTTTCATATACAATTTCCAAAGCCCAGATAAAGTTTCAATATTATAAATGTGTAAGGATTGTTTTATGTAATTTTACATAAAGGCCATAATAAAACAAATTACGCTCCAACTGCAATTACATTAAAATGGTTGAACACTAATATGAACATTTGGGAATGCATGTAAAAAGATGTAAGTAGGCCTATGATAACTGTTTTGCGTAAATGTAAAATGTAAAAATTTTAAATCTTCAATATATATTATTAAATATTATTATGATGAACAAGTACTACGTCATCTACAATTAACTACAATTGTTCGGATTGAGCTGATCTGCAACTACAAGAACTACGTCATCACGTTGAAAGGTCACGCTCGATGTCGCCGGCGTTGGCGGAAGTACCGCCCCACTCGACCGTGCGAAAGAGGATAGTTCAAATTGTATTGGTCGCTTTGTAAACAGTAGGGCGGTACTTCCGCCGACGCCATCGAGCCTGACCTTTCAACGTGATGACGTAGTGCTTGTTCATAATAATAATATTTAATAATAAATATTGAAGATTTAAAATGATAATAAGAACAGTTTAAGGTTTAAAGGTAAACCATTCCACAAGACAGCTGCAGAGTATAGGAAAGAATACTTTCCCATACAGCTCTTAAAACGGTAGGGCCTATAATCTGTGGAACTCCCCCTGGTACAGTAGTTGTGCGTATCACAAATTTTTGAAAAGTAATCACATAAATACTTAGGTGCCAGATTATTTCTTATCTTATAAACTAAACACAGTTTAAATTGAGAAACCCTCCCCTCCACTCTGAGCCACCCAAGACTGGAAAAATAGTCTGGAAGAAGATGAGTTCTAGGATGTAATCTAAGGATCACTCTGATTAGTTTATTTTGACAGATCTGTAACTTGTCTTTAAGGCCTTTAGTAATGCCTGTGTACCAAGCTATACAGGCATAGTCAAGATGACATTGAACGAGCGCATCGGCCAGTATTTTTAAGGTTTTAATATCTAAGAGGCTAGATATTCTTGCCAGGAACTTTGAGAAACATTTGAGATAATTTTTCGAGCAATAAGCTCCCCTGATAGTTTGTTATCTAGTATACAGCCCAAGTAAGTAACTGCTTCCTTGGCAGTAATTTCAACATTACCTACGACTACCCTAAACCCCAAAGCCTTTGTCAGTTTATCTCTAGACCCAAACAAAATTGACGATGTTTTGCCAAGGTGGAGAGACAACTTGTTGTCTGTTAGCCAAACACTGAGATTAAGGAGCTCTGAACTAAGCAGCCTTTCCACCTTATGAGAGACTAGAATAGCTGAGTCATCTGCAAATAAAAACAAATTACAGTCTATAGCTGACCACATCATTGACATGTAATAAAAAAAAGAGGACCCGAAATACTCCCCTGGGGAACTCCACAGGTTAATTTAAGTGGTGAGGACAAGGTCCCTTCCACATCTACCACCTGTTCTCTGCCCACCAGACATGACCTCACCCACTGAAGAGATGCAGGAGAAAATCCTAGGGCTTTTAGTTTGTTCAAAAGGACATCATACTTGTCACAGTGTTGGGTTTGTGTTCCCCTGATGTCCAGTAGATGTCCTCCTTTCCCACGGTGTCCTTCACTTATGAACTACATTTCCCACGATCCTTTGTCTCATCATTGCACTCAGCTGTTCCTTATCACTGATCATTGCACTCAGCCCATTCCCCATTATCATTGTCGATTCCCTGTGTATATAACCCTGTCTGTTTCAGTATATGTCACAGAGTCCTTGTATGTATCACGCTACTTCTGTCATCCAGTTTCCTCTTTTCTTGTTTTGTTCCTGTTCCTGTTCCTGTTCCTATTCCTGTTCATGTTGGATTGCCTTTTGGATTTTGACCCTTGGTTTGGACTGGTTTACGATTTTGGATTATCCCTAATAAAACTACTGCTTTTGGAACTTACCCTTGTTTCCCCGTGTGTGGATCGTCACAGAAGCACTCCGTCAACTCAGATCCAGCGGTATGTTTTTTTAATATCTCTTCCCCAGCCACCGAGCGGGAGAGAAGGGAGTTTTTAAGGGGACCCGGTTGGTCAAGTTTCGCGGGTCCCATGGAGGTCACAGTGAAGGACACCGTGGGAAAGGAGGACATCTAGTGGACATCAGGGGAACACAAACCCAACACTGTGACAATACTGAACCATATCAAAGGCCTTTTGAAGATCTATTAACACCATGCCACAAAAATTCCCCTTTTCTACCTCTTTCCTAATAAAGTCTGTGAGATAAAGCAGACAGGTGTCAGTGGAATGGGCTTTTCTAAAAAACCTGATTGAAAGTCAAATAAAAGGTTATGTTCCACTAAATAACTGTCTATTTGCTCATAAATGATCCTTTCCACAATTTTTTATATCGAACACAAGATAGATACAGGGCCGAAATTTCCAGGATCAGATTTGGACCCCTTTTTAAATAAAGGTATCGCTCTTGCCACCTTAAATTTACTGGGAAAATTGTTATTTTCAATAGATAAATTAATAAGATAAGTTATGACAGGAGTGATTATTTCAGCAGCATCCTTAAGAAATCTGGCAGGGGTGTTATCAAAGCCGGTTGCCTTGGAAGGATTTAAGCCTTTGAGTTTTTCTAATACCAGCTCCTCTGTTACTAGTTTGAAATAAAAATTATTTGGCTGGACTCCATTTTCTTCATAAAACTTATGCACCCTCTGTGGATCACTAAAAACACCTGATGCAGATGGAAGCTTCTGCACCAGATTCCTTGTAACTGTTAAAAGTATCTGCCACCACATTTTTATTATACACTATGGACCCATTAATATCTAGGCCTATTTTACCTTGTTTTTGCTTAGGGTTCTCTTTTGTCCCCAAAGGCCTAAGAGTTGCCCACATTTTTTTAGGATCCTTTTTATGCTCCTCAATTTTAGACATAAAAAAAATCCTTTTTCGCCTCATCCACCATTCGCTGAGCCTTATTTCTTAGCACTTTATATTCTTTAAAAAGAACAGGCAATTTGGTTCTTTTAAACTCACTTAAGATTTTATGCCTTAAGAGAATGATTTCCAAAATATCATTATTTATCCAAGGCTGTGATCTTTGTTTAATCCTGGTCTCTTTTAATGGGGCTATCTTATCAAGTATTTCCAGGAAAATAGATTGAAAGCAATCCCATGCTAAATCAACATCACATATGCTGGTAATTTCCATCCAGTTGATATTATTAAGTATGTCCTGAAAATTATTAACATTATACCCTTTTAAACTTCTGTTCTTCACAGATTTGTGAAATTTAATCTGAGCCCTCTTAACTTTCCTGGTACAATAGGTTAAAAAATGGTCACTAATTCCATACACAATGTAGCCTGGTCCCACCAGACTCTCGTACATTTCATTTCATTTGTACATAAAGTCTGGCACCGCTCCATTGACAAGCGTTAACTTCCTTGTAGGCAGGTACTCTATTGAAGTCTAAAACTATTGGAGTCACTCTGGATCTGCCATAACCAATCGCTAACGTTTGGTCCTGACGTATGCCAAGCGTTCACCTTAGCCAACTCATTCACCACTAACGGAGCGAGCTGGAAAATCAAACTTTTCCCAAACCCCGTGGGGAGGAGGGCCACAACATCATGGCCACCAACAAAACTAAGCAAAGATTGTTCTTGCTCCGGCTTTAACTTCTTGATATTCGGCAGCGTTGCCACAACGGACCGAATGGCTTCGCTCGCATCTTTCTCCGCTGCCATTACTGAACTACAACTCAAAATAACGCACGACATCAACGCCATCGTTCTCAGCCACTCCCTCTGTTTGCTGATTGGCCCGGTAAAAAATTGATCGGAGAAAACCAAAGACTACAGCACAATCCCAGACGTAGTACTGAAGGAAAATGAAAATTGAGCGGAAATACGTAGGAGGGCAGAGCCAGGCTATACACAATGACCCCACTTTGTAGAATTTTACTTGTGTCAGATACAATGATGTGGTCAATGCAGTTTGGCTATGCTCAGATATTCTGGTTGGAACACTAATTAATTGGGTTAGACCATGCATTTTCAGAAAATCACAAAAGCCATTGTATAATGGACCTTCTGTATTCAAAACATCAATATTATTATCTGCCATTAAGATGACTTATCGATTTAAAAAAATCATGACAGCCTGCACTAACACATTCCAAGGTTTGGATGAAGTCCTTTTGATTTGGAGGTCTATAAACAACACCACACAAAATTGGTTTGCTTTTTGGAAGTAAAATATCAATCCACACATTTTCAAGATTAACATTGTCCAGGTCCTGTCTTAGATTGAAATCAGTATCAGACCTCACCCCCTTGTCTGTTCCAGTCTTTGCGAATGATAACAAAGTTTTCAATTTCAACTTCGAAGTCAGATATATATACGAATATAACCATGTTTCTGAAAAACATAGTAGGCTATACTTGCCTTGCTTTTCCTGGCCAGCTCAAGTACCTCAGTGATCTTTGGCAGTAAGCTGCGAATGTTTAAATGAAAACAATGCAGACCCTTCGATGCAAAAATGGATATTTGTTCCTCAGTGAAGACCAAGTTGGGACACAGGGACAACACAGGGACCTCGTGCTCAGGCACCTCAGCCAGTTGGGTCTTCAGGTCAACTGGGAAAAGAGCAAACTCTCCCCCGTGCAGAGGATCTCTTTTCTCGGTATGGAGTTGGATTCGGTCGCACAGACAGCGCGCCTCACAGAGTAGCGTGCTCAGTCGGTGCTGAACTGCTTGAACACGTTCAAAGGCAGGACGGCGGTTCCACTGAAATTCTTTCAGAGGCTCCTGGGGCATATGGCAGCAGCAGCCGCGGTAACCCTGCTAGGCCTGCTTCATATGAGACCGCTTCAGCAATGGCTTCACGGCCGAGTCCCGAGATGGGCGTGGCATCACAGCACTCACCGGGTGGCAATCACACCGGCGTGCCACCAGACCTTCAGCCTGTGGTCAGATCCCTCGTTCCTGCGGGCAGGAGTCCCCTTGGAACAGGTGTCCAGGCATGCTGTGGTATTCACAGATGCCTCTGCCACTGGCTGGGGTGCCACGTACAACGGGCATGCAGTGTCAGGGGTGTGGACAGACCCCCAACTGCAATGGCACATCAACTGCCTCGAGTTGCTAGCAGTACATCTCGCCCTGAGCTGCTTGAAAAGACACCTACAGGGCAGGGACGTGCTGGTCCGTACGGACAACACTGAGACCGTTGCATACATCAACCGACAAGGTGGTCTACGCTCCCGTCACATGTGGCAATTCGCCCGCCATCTCCTCCTCTGGAGTCGGAAGCATCTGAGGTCGCTTCGAGCCATGTATGTCCCCGGCGTGCTCAACCATGTGGCCAACGAGCTATCACGAGCTGTGCTTCCGGGAGAATGGCGACTCCACCCCCAGCTGGTTCAGCTGATCTGGAGAGAGTTCGGGGAGGCTCAGGTAGACCTGTTTGCCTCCTTAGAGACCTCCCACTGCCAGCTGTTTTACTCCCTGACCGAGGGAACACTTGGGACGGACGCACTGGCACACAGCTGGCCCCAGGGCCTCCGCAAATATGCGTTTCCCCCAGTGAGCCTACTTGCGCAGACACTGTGCAAAGTCAGGGAGGACGAGGAGCAGGTCCTTCTGGTGACGCCTTACTGGCCCACCCGGACGTGGTTTCCAGAACTCATGCTCCTTGTGACAGTCCCTCCCTGGCCCATTCCTCTGAGGAAGGATCTTCTGACTCAGAGACGGGGCACCCTATGGCACCCGCGTTCAGACCTCTGGAAACTCCATGTCTGGTCCCTCGACGGGACGCGGAGGTTCTAGGTGACTTACCCCCAGTGGTACTTAACACCATCACTTCAGCACGGGCGCCGTCCATGAGACGTGTTTACGCCCTGAAGTGGAACCTGTTCGTCGAATGGTGTTCTTCTCGCCGAGAAGACCCCCGAAGATGTTCGATAGGGTCTGTGCTTTCCTTCTTGCAGCAAGGGTTGGAGCGAAGGCTGTCTCCCTCCATCCTCAAAGTACATGCTGCAGCTATTTCAGCATATCACGACCACATAGATGGCAAAACAGTTGGGCAGCACGACCTGGTCGTCAGGTTTCTTAGGGGGGCGAGACGATTAAATCCTCCTCCACAACAGTGACGGGTACACTCTGTGTTAAGCCTCCTCCTATCGTCCTTCCAGGCAAGAAGGGGTAGAGGCTTCCACGGGGCACTTTGGTAGGGATTCCTACTGGTCAGTCATGACCTACGTTGTAGTGACTGACCGATAGGGAATGTCTCGGTTACATATGGTAACCCTCGTTCCCTGAGGGAGGGAACGGAGACGTAGGTCCCGTCGCCACATCTGCTGCCACCCGCCGGGACAGCCAGCTTGTCTGGTTGGCTCCTCAGTAAAAACTGAAGTGCAATCCAGCAGCTGCTAGTTATATACCCGCGCTAATGAGGCCGCGCAGCTGATGCAAATGATTGCACGCCAATGCGTATTGGCTTGTTTTAGTTTCACTCGAATTAGATTGGCCTCTCTAGCGAGATTCCTACTGGTCAGTCATGACCTACGTCTCCGTTCCCTCCTTCACGGAACGAGGGTTACCATATGTAACCGAGACGTTTTGTGTGACTGTTCATTAGTTTCTTAGTTATTTTTCTTAATTAGTAGATAATTATGGGATTATTTTTGTGCCTTTAATATTGAACGTAACTTTTCAAGAAACAAATGAAAATATACATTTTCACTGAATAAAATGTCTTTGAAAACTGGAAAAAAATAAATAGCAGGCACAATTTTTGACTGTTTTTAATAAACTGCATGTTTTGCTAACTGTTTTCTCCTTTTTCTTTCGCTGATCTGTATACTTACAAATGCACTTCCAGAGTTTTCATTTACGCTTCTGAAGTTTTCGTTTGCGCTCCCTGAGTTTTCGTTTGCCATTCTGACACATTTCTCTCATGGGGGCGGGGCTAACTGCGATGTGTTCTCATTAGCTACTGAGTTTTTGATTGACTGATTCTTGACCTGGCTGGAAGTGAAGACGTCAGTGTTGTTTACATGTGTGGATGTGAGCGTCTGTAAGCGGCTTCCTATTTCATTTTAGTGATATTAAGTTAGGAGTTTTGTTTTTTCATTTTATCTTTATTTATCTGCTGCTTATATTGTTGAGAGGAGTTCCTAGGAATAGCACAGATGAATAATATCATCATTATCTTCGGTATCAGGATAATAGAGATGCTGGAGACTCGCGGTAAATCAGTATTTTTTTAGTAAAAAAGGTGGAGAGGTATTTTAGAGCTCATTGAGAGCCCACAACATTATACAGAGGTGTTGTCTTTATTTAGCCCAATCATTACACAACCTTATCTGCTTACAATTACACCGTATTTCTTTCTTTTCTTTTCCGATTACATAGTTTGCTTTTTCATAGGTGCAAAATCTAAGAACATAAGGATGTTCAATAATTAATAATAGAATTATCACCATGTGTGACATTTTAAACAACTTTTATTTAGTTTTATTTAGTAGTCTGAAAATCCCTTTCAAACAGGCTAATTGATAAATTAATTATTTTGTTTGAAATTAATAGGTTAAGTTTTCATTTTTTTTTGTGCATTTTGTATTGTTAGACTAGTATAATACTTCTCCTTTCTCATTTTGCAGGGAGTTGATCAACTTTTCCATGAATAAAATTCTGATGCTGACTCAGAGGATGAAGTGGTGTATTATCATTAGACAGGAATCATACTTTCTTCAGACACATGACACATCACTTTTGAATGACTAGGATCTTGATCTTCAGACTGATATTAAGCAAATATTTTAATTTCTTTGGAGTGTTAGATTAAGACAACCACAGTTCACAAGTACACAAGAGGTTGCACTTTATTCTTATAAATCTATGATGATCTCAGATAGATTACCGACAGCATATGAATGTTAAGGGGATAGTCTACCCAAAAATAATAATTCTTTCATCTTTTGCCACCCCAGATGCATATGACTTTCTTTCTTCAGATAAACACGAAGATAATCCAGCTGTCCAGAGTCCATACAGTAATGCAAATTGATGGGTATTTAAAAGTTAACACTTAAAAAACCACACACTGTGATGGGTTATTCATACAGCCCCAGGGGATGAATCAATGTCTTCTGAAGTAAAACAACAGATAATAAAAATACTAATAATTTAAACTGTTAATTTGACCATTCAATACACAACTGTCATACGCAATTGACTACAATGAATCTACCTGTATATTGGTTCACATAGATGGATTATTTTCTTAAAAATCTTTGTTTGTGTTAATGTAAAGACAGAAAACGGGATGGCATGAAGGTGAGTAAATGATGAGAGAATTTGCATTTTTTGGGGTAGAGTATCTGTTTAAAGACTCCATACTCCATTACAATGTACACAGTCACTGCTTTGTTACATTTACTGTAACAAGAACTGTTCAAATGATCATTGCATCATTTAAAATATATATGAATTTTACACAAATTTTGTATATTATGCACTTGTGCATTTTTAGTACTATATTTGTATTATGAAAATACTGAGGTCTTTCCTGTCACAACATCCAAGACTTTCATACTTATGTATTAGTGACAATAAAGAATATAATGAAATAGCTTTGAATGTCTGTACCATCTGACAGCAAGTTGCAATTTTCTTATTGTTTGAATTCTTCAGAATTCAGGTATCATTAATTGTGATGGTGTAAGTGCATATGCTAACAATAGTTATAGTGTGATGACCAGGGTTGGCAACTTTGATTACCAGGTTAGAGTGAGACTTTCTTGATGGCTGGAAATATCACACACACACGTCTATGACACTAGTATTCTCTTTAAAGTGTTACATCACAATCTACTAAAAAAATTTAATATTTAGCCTTATTAGGAGCAAACACATTCTCCGAAAGCATTGGACATTATTCATTATTATACAGTATTTTAATCTACTACAATTATACCTCTAAACATTAATTTTCTCTTGCGCAGACAAATACTGCTCCTAAAAGCTTTTGCTGGCAAAGTATGTAGTAGAAGATAAAGATAAAATGAAAAACAAAACTCCTAACTTAATAGGCTATCACTAAAATGAAATAGGAAGCCGCTTACAGACCCTCACATCCACACATGTAAACAACACTGACGTCTTCACTTTCAGGTTAAGAGTTATCAAAAACTCAGTAGCCAATGAGAACACATCGCGGTTAGCCCCGCCCCATGAGAGAAATGTGTCAGAATGGCGAACGAAAACTCAGGGAGCGCAAACGAAAACTTCAGAAGCGTAAATGAAAACTCTGGAAGCGCATTTGTAAGAACAGATCAGCGAAAGAAAAGGGAGAAAACAGTTAGCAAAACGTGCAGTTTAGTAAAAACAGTCAAAAAATTTGCCTGCTATTTATTTTTTTCTAGTTTCAAAGACATTTTATTCAGTGAAAATGTATATTTTCATTCGTTTCTTGAAAAGTTACGTTCAATATTAAAGGCACAAAAATAATCCCATAGATAATTAGTAGTAGTTCTTTGAGGTATGACAGAATTCATTAGTTATTGATTAACTAACTGTTACTTAACACAATCATAAAATTCTATTACATACTGATTAGTTAATACATCTTCCTTAGTAATTAACAGTAGTGAAGAAGTAGTTAATGAATAATTGCCTATTAGTTCTTCAATAATTCCAGTTATGCAGTAAGTAAGAAACAGTATTCTAAAAGTGTGACCAAATAACCTACCCTGTCTACTGTCAATTATCCTAAAAAAATAAAGGCAAAACAGCCTGATAAAACGTGTGTACCGTCAGAAGAAAAAAGGAAGATTGCAAATGTAAAAACAGTGCTTGCAGTGATTTAATCTTTTATGTGAAATATAAATCAGCATCAACAACGGGGGAATTTTTTTTAAATTGTATTTAATAATACTTTACAGAAAGGCATAACTTCACAGAATCGTTAGGGACATACACATAAAACCATTCTGTGTAGAAAATCCATTCATTACCCGATATGAATATATTTATTTACCTTCTGATGTAACATATTGTATTTTTTTTTTTTTTTTCTAATTGTCCCACTTTCTCTGTTAACAAGGTCAATATGCTCTTGCCAGGCCATTGGAAATAAGAAACATGTTCTTAATTGATTTGCCTGGTTTAATACAGGTAAATAAATAAATAGTCATAAATAAATCTATTTTGAAAATGCAGGCTTTTTGAAAAGATTTTATTAAAAGCCTTTACCAAAGATGTAATACTGAGAAAAATGTCAATTACCACCCTTTATGTATAGAAATCTTGTTTATCAGCAGAAGCTCATTTATGGTTTTATTTTCAAAGTCTCCACCATGACTGCCTCTGCTGAAGTGAGTCAAGATGCCGTCAAAATAGTGATGCCAGTGTCCGTCACTTTTAGCTCCAAACCCGAAAACATTGACCTTTGTGAGAGATTGAAAAAAAAGGACATCACTGTTTGCAATGCACCAAAAGTTAAAAATTAAATGTGTGTGTGAATGGCTTTCTTGTACAGTAATACATGGCTGAAAAGCAAACATCCAGCTATGTGGAAATTCACACCCTTAACACTTGCTTGACAATGAAGAGCAAATAATTAGTTAGCTCATTTTACTATCTGCAAATCAAACCTTAATTTGCATATAGTAAAGGTTCAAATTAAACCAACAAAGTTTATTGCAAACCTGTACAAAACGCTCATGGTTTTCATTAACCGTCTGTTGCATATTGCACACTAAACTTTCACTTGAATTTATAATATTGCACTATAAGTACACAACCATATTCAGCAAGGATGCATTAAATTGATGAAAAGTCAGTAAAAACATTTATAATGTTACAAAAATTTCTATTCCAAAGAAATGCTGTTCTTTTGGACTTTTAATTCATGAAAGAATCCTGACAAACTTTCTACAAAATATAAAAGCTCAGCAGAACTGTTTTCAACATTGATATGAAATTTCTTGAGCTGCAAATCAGCATATTAGAATGATTTCTGAAGGATCGTGTGACACTGAAGACTGGAGTAATGATGCTTATCAATAAGTTACATTTTAAAACATTAAAATGGAAAACAATTATTTTAATTTCTATGACTATTTTACATACTGTATTTTTTTAGCAAATAACTGCAGCCTTGATGAGCAAAAGAGACTTCTTTCTAAAACATGAAAAATTGTAGTTTTAGTACTTCAGGATTATTGGGTCTTTGAATCAGAGTCCTTTATTGTGCACTGTTTACAATGCATGTAAGAGTGTGTCAGCATCTACATAAAATGGATAATGAATAAATAGCAATAATGAATGAATGCCATGATTTATAGACAGTGGCTGCTGTTGGCATCGTGGATTTCAGATTAGCCCGCCTCTAAATGACATGTAAAACCAAAATGATGTTGGTCCTTTTACATGTCAATCAAATAGTCTCCTGCAAAGTGCACTAGACTAGACTTCATGCCGATAGTAAAAAGTCTGGCTCTGTGAGACAAACATTGGAGGAATTGAAATAAGAGACATAACTTTTACCTCATCACAGATGTGCAGGGCGAAAATCAATGTAATAAAGCCAGTAGAAGGATATTTGCCATGTTTCTGCAGCCAGCTCTCATAGACGTATTTTATGAATGCAGGATGGATGATCATCACCTTAAAAAACAACCAAAATAATCATGGAATACACTCCTAAAAATAAACATTATTTATTGGTATTGATGGTTCCATAAAGAACCTTTCAATTGCATAAAAGTTTCTTTATAGTGGAAATCTGTTCTTTAGATTTTAAAAATGTGTTTTACACTAAAGGCCCGCTCACACCGAGGACGATAACTATAACGTTAGCCGCACTGGTCTGACGAAATAAAGGCCACGCTCCATACAGATGTCTTTTGTGTTTATTTTTGTATCTCTCTCTTTTCAGTAGACATCGTGAAAACTACAAGAAATAAAAACATATATTAAAAATATGCATTTCTCAGTCCTTTACAAGTATCTCGTCCCAATGTCCGATGATATGCAAGTGAATGTCACAACAGAAATACGACAAATCCAATCAACATCATGAATAGCACATCACATCGTGCACGTAAAGTAATATAGGCTAAAACAACATTATAAAATGTATATAAAGGTAAATGACCGTGTGCGTCTCTCAAACCATTCAGATTAGGCAATTCTTTTTCAGACTACATGTCTTTTCTTTGCTACCATGTTCGTTCTGACCCAAAATGACGCAGAGTAGACCCGCTCCAAACTGAACCGGGTCACGTGACACATCACGTTTTCTACGTAAATCTTACTTAAAGCAGAAAGTTTCTAATAGAAGAGAATTGGCACTGTCTGGTTACTTCCGGTTTCTGGACTGGCTGCAGTAACACGTATCTGTCCATGCGGGGGCGCTCGCAGGCGAGTGCAGAATGAATGGGAGTCTATGGGGTTTCACCCCCGGAAATCCACTTTTCTCAGGATGTAATTTTTTGAAAGTTGAATTCAAAAGGGGGGGGGGCAGGGGGGGCTTAAGATAATACACTCAGCTGAAAATTGCATTTTTAAGTTCACTTATCTGTTCTAAAAATCTGTTAAAAAATGTGATGACGTCACATAATAGCAGAATGCTAGCGTGTTCCGGCCAACAACGACCTAACCTGTAAGAAATCGAAAGGACATAAGTACTCGTTCATTCGACTTTTGGACTATAATCTATATTGAACTTGCGGAATCAACAATAAAATCTACGTTGATTCAACGACAAGCAGGAGAAAGGGATACATTTAGCCGTCTAGCTCCATAGACTCCCATTCATTCTGCACTCTCCCGCGATCACCTCCAGTGGAATTCTAATGGAACTGCAACCAAGATGATACAATGGGGCTTAAGGCCTCATTATGCTTCTGCGTCAACTCCACGGCGTAGCTACGCCGTCACTCCTACGGCGTCGTGGCCGTTTTATGGTTCTGCGTCAGGTTGAGTTGTATCGCGGTGCATCTGACCAATCACAGCCCTTGTGGTCTGCGTCGCCTCGACGCGTAGTTACAATTTTTTGGAGGTGCCCGTCGAGCTACGGCGGAGGGGTTCACGGCGACGCAGAGGGGTCTGCGTGGGTACGCCGTCGATTCGACGCAGAAGCATAAAACAGGCTTAATAGGAAATGCCAAGGCTCTCCGTTAGACGGGCTCTGCTTAAAGAACCCCTAAATTTAAACACCTCAAAGGGCATACATTATAAATATCGTCTTCTGAATATCACAATTGTTTTTAAATTGAATAAACTTAAATTGACATTAATTTGTAACAAAAACATAAATACACATCTCAACAAAAAAAAACATGTCCTTTGACAGTTACTATAACTTTAACGATATGGCTCGAAATATAAAAGAATAGCAGACTCCAGACCACAACTATAACCGCACAGAGAAACAATATCGTTGGAATCATTTTTAGGATAATTTTTTCTAGCTGATAACCATAAAAACATCAGAATCCATCCTGCTTTAAAGAGTTCAAGCATTTAAGACAAAACTGCAGCGCATGCTTAATAACTGAAAAATATTGTCTGCTGGCGTGGATGCTATAACAAGTATCGTTGTAGTTCTCTTTATAGTTATCGTTCTTGGTGTGAACGGTCCTTGAGAAAAAAAAAACAAATGGCTCTTCTGTGGCTTCGCTGCGAAAACCCCTTTTGGGACCTTTATTTGTGTACACTTCAGGGGATTCTGACTTAATCATGCATATTTTAATGACATTTGTTTAGAAAAACTATACAGATCAATACGTGAAAATCAAATGTTATATACTGATTGATAGATAGATATGATTCTTACCTTGTCTCTGTCTGCATGTACAGTAGGTCTCACTCTAATATAAGTGCTGAGGAAAACAAAGATTCATTACATTAAGATAATTGCCATAAAATGTGGAAGATGTGTGTCTGAAGGCTTTATAATAATTATATGAGCGTGTGAGGAAACAATTGCACCTCGTGATGTGTCTGGTGGTGAAGACACTGATGAGCCAGCGCATGTCTGTAATCTTAAAGGGCAGAAGCACCAGATGGGTGGAGTTGTCCACGTCTACAGCGCTCTCAGGATACAGAATCCGGTGAGTGGTCTTAGATCCCACATCCTTCTCAAAACCTTTTGTCGGACCCTTATTTATCCTGAGGTAAGAGCATGAAGCTGTATTTTTAACAGTCATCTGTGGTCATATGCATCGTCGAAACTTCAAAAGAGAAAATAAAATACCTAATGACAAAGTCATGGCTGTCTATTAGTTGACCATAGTGGGATGCCAGGAGGTTCCCAGAGTTTCCCACCACAGCACAGGTTCTGCAGCGATCTGGACCACCATCTGAGTAGTGTTCTTCATCGGGGAAGAGAGAAAACAATGTGTCCACCACATCTGTGTAGTTAGTTTTAGAGGCTTCCGACTGTAGACCCTATATGAATGTTAAAACACATGATCAGGTTTAAGAGCTTCAGAATAGGAAGCTTTCACTGGGAAGACTCATTTTAAAGGGGTCATGACATGGATTTTTTTTCTTCTTTTTTTTCCTAAGGTTCACTTACAACGTATTTTTTTTTTTTTTGCACAAACAATCATTTCCAACCTCATTCTGACCCTCTGTCTGAAAAGGCTTGTCACTAATATGTCACTGTCTGAAAAGGCTTGCCACTGCCACATGGGTAAGTGTTTGGAAAACTATTATAAAATTACAAAAAAAAATTATTCATATAAAATTGTCATTTACAGACATTTAGAAATGTAATTTACAGACAGAGCATTATGAAATCATTTACCATTTTAAATATGTTACTTTCTACATTAACGAAAGTTGGTGTTCAGATGTTAAAACACTGAAAAAGATGTGCTCTCCTAATTTAGAGATTTAGAGGCGTTTATAAAATAAAGAGCAGAAGTTTTCCTCTTTCATTCTCGTGAATGTTTACATGCCTCCAGACGCGTGTGAGCACAGCACTGCAACTGCTGGCTGAACAGATCACAGACACAGGCTCTCTTTTAATCATTCTTAGGGATTTTAACAAAGCAAAACTCTCCCGTGCCAAAATACAGACAGCACGTTACATGTCCCACCACAGACAGTAATATAGTGGACCACTGTTAAGGCCCTGATATACAGTGAAGTTCTTTTTCGTTCTTTGTTTAAGGGTAAAATGAAGTTCAAAATACGTGACCACACGATACTGTTATCAAACACATGAAGCCATCCACTGCACTGCTGAGAGCGGTGTTTAGATGAACATGTAAATCTGTGCTGCACGCCTTCCTCTCAATAACAAAATAAACAACAAAATTGAGAAAACAGCAAGAACTTTAATAAAGCTTAAGCAAAGCATCTGATCATAGCGATGTGGACGTTGCACGAGCTGGAAAAACTGGAAGAGAGGGCTACTCCCTGAGAAAACAAAGGAAATTAACATTTGAACTCTCTTGCTATATCCATCCCCATTCGAGACACGATCACACTTGAGTTGATCACCTCCTAATTTACACTTCATTCCCTTCACCCCTCCCTACCTGAATTCACCCAAAATCTATATGGTTTAATATGAACAATTATCATACAGTATTATACATGTTTGGTATCATTTGAAATGTCTCAGTGTGACTGGTACAAAGGTCTTATTCCCACAGAAGTAAACCAAAAAGGTAATAAGGTGTGGAGAGTTTCGAGATATCTTGTTAACTGCTGTGGGTGTGCCCCCATGTAAATCAACTTCTGTCCCCAGTAAGTCTGGGACAGTGATTAATGCAAATTTCCACTGTGAACTCATGTTTACATTTGAATTATCGGTTTCTGCCTTGATCTGAGTATTTAGGGAGATGCTGAAGAAGGCTTGTGGTGATTCTGTAACCCAGACCAGCCCGTGATGTGGAGTGTATGCAAAACACTTCGCATCATGTAGATAATGTCAAGTTTCGCATCTTTTCTATTTATTCCAGAGCATTTGATGTTTTGTATCTATTATCTTTGAAATCATTATGAAATTGGCATGATACATTTACCTGACATAATAAATTGTAAACATTTGATTTTATTCTAACTGACTCTGACATTATTTTCAGTAAAGAGTTAAAAAGAATAGTCAAACATTCCCTCACATTTAATGATGCACAGATATCATTAAAACCTTTTCATGTATGGAGTCAGATGAGAGGTAATGAAAAAATTTATTTCATTTAATCAAATTACTTTGCCACGAGGAAAGACAGTAACGCGCAGTAGACTTTCACCCGCTGATCGGATGCCTCCATATGGGCCAATTGAGTCGGGCTAACTAAAGTCACGTCACGCTTATTTATAGGCTATCACTTTATACAATAGATAGCTTCAAGTCAAGCAGATTTACCATATTAAACATGAAAAACAGTGTCAATGTCTCGTTTCATCGGAAGTACAACTTCATTTTCTGTAAAGCAGCTATCTAGTGTGTTCATGTTTTCACTGATGGACATCTGACCGCGACCAAATGAACAGGCCTGAACCACAAAAGATTTCCATGTGAAAGAAGGCGGAGTTTCCGCACACACCTACCTATTACGTAATCGCCATGGACCAATGGCAGTACGAAGGTGTTTCGCAGGCAAGCTGTTTCGAAATCCCAAAACAAACTCCTAGTGAACTTCGTTTCGACCAGATTTTATTCAAAATTGCGTCACATCAGTTTGTTCTTCAATCTGCTTTAAGTATATTGGGGCCTTTACACCACAATAAAGGACGCATATCACTCTGTCCCACGTGTAGCTTTGGATCTCTCTGATCACTGTATTTCATCTTATACCGACCTATAGGCAGAAACTGAAATCCGGTAAACCTGTAATTTGGACTGTGTGTGTCCATGGTTTGCAGTGTGTGTGTGTGTGTGTGTCCCTACTCACTACTTGGATGGGTTAAATGCAGAACACAAATTCCGAGTATGGGTTACCACACTTGGCCTTCATGTCATGAGAATATATTCCTACCAGGACATTCTTATCATTCACTAATGATAAACCATGGTTAACTGGGAAACTGGGAAACTCAAAGCTTCATCATGCCAAAGAGGATGCTTACAGAAGTGGGGATAAAATCTTGTTTAACCAGGCTAACAAAATAGACCAACCAAAGCTGTGGCTAAATGTTTTAAGCCAACAATCCGGTGTCAGTCTGGACAGGTCTAAGGAACATCAAGCACAAGACATTAACACCACGATCTGTGAAGTATCAACTGGCTGAGGATCTGAATGTATTTTACAGTAGATTTTAAAAGCACAGACTCTCACCCCACACCCGCTCTGATCTGCACTTCACACAAACACCAACACACATCCTTCAACCCTCCTCCTGCTATTCAACCTGCGCTTAAGGTCTGTGTGGAGGATGTGAACAGAGTTTTCAAAAAAACAGGAGACCAGCAAAGCTTCAGGCCCAGACGGTGTTTAAATGTCTGATCTTCAACAGAACACTGGAGCAGTGTGAAATCTCAAGCTGCTTCACTATCATTAGTTGATAAACTTAAGGTTGAGCCACTATAGTCACTTGGACTATTTTAGCAATGTCTTTACTAACTTTCTGGGCCGGCAGAATGCAATTACCAAGCAGCCTAAGGTGTCAGCAAGCTCTCAGATTTCATCAAAAATATCTTAATTTGTGTTCCGAAGATGAACAAAAGTCTTACGGGGTTAAAACATGAGGAGCAAAAAAGAACAAAGAACAAAAAAGACCTTATGACCATTAGTTGATAAACCTTAAGTTTATCAACTAATGATAGTGAAGCAGGGGCAGTCATGGCCTAATGGTAACAGAGTTGGACTGGTGACCCAAAGGTTGCTGGTTCGATTCCAGTACCGGCAGGAATATGACTGAAGTGTCCTTGAGCAAGGCATCTAACCCCCAATCGCTCCCCGGGCGCCACTCAAGGCTGCCCGCTGCTCTGGGTGTGTGTATCCACGTTTGCAGTGTGTGTGTGTTCACTACTCACTACTCTGCTCCTAATGTGTGTGCACTTACTTGGATGGGTTAAATGCAGAGGTCAAATTCCAAGTATGGGTTACCATACTTGTCACTTGGCCATCACGTGTCACTTTCACTTTTGTAATTTTACAACGTTGGAAGAGAATGGTAGTCAAAATAGTACGTGCACCTTGCACATTACATGGAGGCATTGCACTTTTCAAATGTTCACATATAGGATAAATACTTAATGTAATTAAATACATATAATGTATTTGATGATTCACAATATCTAAATATCTTACTTGTTATAATTTTCCGTTTAGATCAGATTTGAATAATTTTAAATGAATAAATTATTTCTGGTTGCAGTGTTTTAAGTCCTTTCAGTACCAGTATTTGAAATTGTTCCTGTACAGTATGTTAGCAGTAAATATAGTTAACTGTTTTTTTTTAATCTGGGCTTTGTTTGTTTGCCCAAATATCTGCGTGTTGCAAGGCAGACACTGTGGAATGCTTTGGAGGATGGTTATTCAAGGACAGGTGTAGATGTTCAGACATATATGGGGTTGCATGGTCCATTGTTCAGGGACAGGTGTTAATGTTCTGGAATGTGGGGATGTAAGAGGTCTGGGGGTTTGTATATTCCTTTTAGAATTGTGAGACTTCAGTAGGGCTGGGACGGTATGGATTTTTTCTAACCGCGGTTGAAAAGCAAGAAATTCCCGCGGTAAACCGCATTAAATACTGGAACTAGAGCTCGTCTCGTAAATGAAACGAAACTCAGCGTATACGCTACTTGCCTCACAGACATGAGAAATAAATAGAAAGCTTGAAATGCCTACTTTTGAACAAAATTCAAAACAAAATGATAAAATTGTACAGTAGCCTAGTCAGGTAAGGTCAGGTGTGCCAATGTGCGTTACGTGACCACGGTATTGCGGTAATGCGGTAACCGTCCCAGCCCTAGACTTCAGTGGAATGTATCACATAAATATGATTCATTTACTGTACATTTAAATTATTTATACTTGAACATACTCTAACTCTTACAACTATTATTTTCATTTCAGAATGAGAGGACGCTGCAGACACTGCAAAAAAGGATATTCGAATACGCTCTGCTGGAAGTGCAGTCTCTGCTTTTCAGAGGAAAGGAACTGCTTTTGGGACTACCATTGCAAGTGAACACTGGACACTGTTTCTTTGACAGTTTTCAATCTGTTTTGTATTTAAAATTTATTTTTTATGTTAATTTTAATAAATTCTAATTCATAAAAATATGACTGTTGGGTGATTATTATTATTATTCATAATATTTACTGTTATGGTGCTATGTAAGCAATCCACACTTCAAATGAGCCCTTAGTTGTTCTGTATATTTGTTCTGACAGTGTGAGTGCAAATGCTGAAATTCTGCTCCCAAATAGGCCCAACGTTGAAATATTACAACATTTCCTTAAAAACTTACTAAAACATTTTTTTTTTTTAAATCCTTCATTATTTGCATCAGAGGCCTCCTACAACAACATCTGACAGGTGAATTTTTTTTTCCTTTTTTTCTATATTTGGGTCTTACAGGGTTAAATAAGTTAAATCTAAATCATCTATGAAGCAGTCCCCATTGGTGGTCTCCATTATTTTCCATATGGAGAAAAAAAAAAAAAAATACTATAATGGAAGTCAAACCAGAAACTGTTTGGTTACACAAATTCTTTGAGAAAGAAACTCACACAGGTTTGGAACAACTTGAAGATGAATAAATGATTATAAGCTACTTTTCATTTTATGAATAAAAAATAAAAATTTTAGGGAAAAAAATGTTCAACAGAAAGAAAAAAAAAAAAATATATATATATATATATATATATATATATATATTATTATTATTATTATTTTTTGTGCAAATAAATGTGACCCAATTATGCCATTTATTCACCGTGATCAAACCAACCCCAGTCTACCCCACCCTTGGTTTTCAGACATCCAGAAAGAAGTCACGTACCTTCCACCATCGGTAGACGTCTGTCTGTAACGCACTGTTTCTCCTGTTCAGCAGAGGTGGAACTGTGGGGTTGAACCGCAAGAAGAACCAGTCATCATCGTTCAGATCCGTGACACATTTATCACAAGCGCACAGACCTCCTTTGGTGGAATCAACTGATGTTTTGAGAAAAGTATAGATCACCGCGTTTTGGAAGAACATAAGAAGACATAAGATGCTAAAAGTGAAGAGCCCTGTGATGTACGGATATCCCCATTTAGTGAAGGGAACCATATTTTCAGCTGGTTGAAGAGGGTTTCAAATCCTACAGCTGAGAAGGGAAAAAATATATTAGTGTGCAATTTATTATTAGGCACTCTCAAAGAATCCTTGGCAAAATGGCACAATGTTGGCTACTTTATTAAAGTGCAGGAATTTTCCGTATTTATTTTACAGGTGTTTTACCTGTATTTTGAATACCTGGGAGAAAATTACCAGTAGCCTAGGCTATCCTATATTTTCCGGGGGTTTTTACAGCGTACATTAATAAATGTTACATTTATCATTATCCTCATCTCATATGATTTTTCCATCTTCATTGTGTTTGATAGGTCTAAAACCATAAAGTTACCGGAGAACAATAAACGACAGTGGTGGAAAAAAATAAAAATTTTGCATTCCGTATGGTAGGCCTATATCCATTAGGAGCGCGGTTTGTCCAGTATTTTTGAACTACACATTATTCACTGCAATTTAAATCAGCTTTGCATATAAGGATTTAAATTAGGTAAACAAAGCTCGAAAGGTGTGTGCGTGTGCGCAACTGTCAATGGATGTTGCAATCATAACATGATACTCAGAGGAAAACCACAGGCTAGGGAGAGAACATTCTCCGTATATTCTAATACATATTATATACATATAGGCTATACACGTATAAGTTTGTATGACTATCTTTGTGAGGACATTCATTTATATAATATAGCTTTTTCCCCAACCCTGTTCCTGCAGACACACAACAGTAGGCTATACACATTTTGGATCTGACCCACTTATTTCTGGTCTTGGAGCCTCAACTAATGAGCTGATGAGTTGAATCAGGTGTGTTTGATTAGGAAGAGTTTGAAAATGTGTAGGGTTGGTGTGCCATACACTTAACCATCATTGCCTAACCTATACCTTAAATCTATCTTTAACATAATTCTAACCTTATCTCTAAAACAAACACTTAACCCTCAAACAGCCCAGGGGTGTCAGAAAGCGAGGACCAGCCAAAAGGTCCTTATTTTACTCACTTTGTCATCACTCCACTCAAACTAGTCCTCAAAATGATAACCACACACACACACACACAAATAAACTGAAAACTGTATTACATTAAATATGCATTCTAGTAAACAGAAGAGTCATTTTCTATTGTGTGACAAAGACAGAAACTAATATTCATTTAAAAATAAATAGTGTAAAGTTAACCTACCTGATGTTTGTAAAAACACTATTTTTTAAACACAATCTGGAACAATAGCAGTGAAGAAGCCTGAAGAATGTGTGCCAGATGTGTGAATGTCGTAGATGATCGGGTTAAAGGTTCTTCGGATCGCAGGAATGGCGGTGTTTAAATTTGTATTGTTATTTATAATTGCTCAGACTTGCTGA
Source organism: Gila robusta (assembly GCA_030770095.1). Classification (NCBI taxonomy): domain Eukaryota; kingdom Metazoa; phylum Chordata; class Actinopteri; order Cypriniformes; family Leuciscidae; genus Gila; species Gila robusta. The sequence continues at coordinate 90,009 of JAVALU010001504.1, forward strand.
AGAAACGATTTTTTTCCCACCGTCTCTTCCTCTTCCACTTGCACTGTCTCCTCTGTCTCCTCCTCTAATGGGCCTACCCTGCACTTTCTCTGGGCCAGCATCCTCTAAGGGCCTTTTTAGGGGCTTTCCTCTCAGGGTGAATGAGAGGATGCTTAATTGCTTTTTATCTGACATCTTTGAAAGACAGATGCAATGATTAATGCATCCATGGCCAGGATATAATAATAAAATATGACATGATTTTAAAAGTGACCTATAACATCGACTATGCAATACACTTTAATGTATTTAGTGCTAATAAAATTATTAAGCCTATTTGGAGAGAGAGATGTTTATAATGTGACAAATATGTCAGTCATCATGTGATAACGAAAATATGAGGCTGTAAAACTGTTGAAAAGGCTGTAAAACAAAACTTTCGGGAGATGTTGTAGCAAAATCACGTGAACAATTCCAGGATATGCTTTTTTTTCATTGGATGTTGCGTTAAATCTTACCCAGATACAATAGTGCTATTTTCTGATTGGCTAAGAACTCGACTAAACACTCCAGGGGAGACGCGCTTGATTCCTGCCGGTTCCATAGTGAGAGCGGCGCGGCCAGAGACATTTTGGGCGCTGCGGGATATTAAATATATTATAAATAGTTTTCCGCGTGAGAAATACAATGTGTGGCGGGAGTGCGGGAGTGACTAAAACCCGAAATGAGTGACTGTCACCAGAGCCGGATTAACGCAAAGGCAAACTAGGCACGTGCCTAGGGCCCGATTGGTGGGATGGGGCCCAGACAGAAGGACAAAAATAAAAAAAATGTACAAATGTCCTATCTACAATTTATTTCAATATTTATTAATTAACTAAAAATAGTGACGATGTTTATCTTAACCATAGACTGTTACATTACGTCACATTAACGCCAGCCCATCAGGTGCTGCGAAGCAAAAGTCTAAATAGGCACGCAAAGAAGCACAGCTCGTAATGCAGGTGTGTGCGTTGTCGTCATCTATTTTGGAGTGATTGCAATGTATTCTAAATATAAACTTGTACTGTAGATCAGCGTCATTTCTGGAAAAAATCATTCACCGCTTTATTACGAGTTTAAAAGAGCGCGAGCGTCATTAACGTGCTCAGACGCGACGCTTTGAATTTGCGCGTACAATGAATAACATCGCGTCGGGAGCTGACTAAAAACGCTACAAAAGTAAAAGACAGGACGTTTGTATTCAAAGTTAAAAAGCCAACACACTACAACATTTTAAATGTTTCAAATAAAGGATCTCATGGGTCTATCTTCTAAATTCTGCTGATGATTAGATTAAACCCTGTCTGACATCAGCCTACTTACGCCAATAATATCAGTTTAGAATTTTTTTTTCTAATCAGTAGCGATCGTGTCTTTCTCTTCCACTTGATTTGTGTATAGCATATTTAAGCTAGCAATGCAATGCATAATATCATATTACTTATATTAATAATATGACATTATCTGCAGTCAATATTGATTAAATGGGAGGGGGAAATCCTGCCCATACCAGCTATGAAAAAAAATGATAAAAGCATCACTGACGTGGTATTCTGGAACTGTGAATAAATTGAATAAAACAGCAAAATAACAATAAGAATAACATCTTCATTAAACAAAAAAGAGATTACCTTAGATGAAGTTTGATTAATATGTACATACAGTAACCTACTGGTAAAAAGTCTGGACCAATTACTATTTTTAATGTTTTTGAAAGAAGTTTTTTATTATGCTCTACAAGCCTGCATTTATTTGATCAAAAATACAAAACCCCCCCCCCCCCCCCCCAAAAAAAACAGGAATATTCAGCAAGGATGTGTTAAATATATAAAAAGTGATAGTGAAGACTTTTTTAAAACAACTTTTTAATAATAAAAAAAATCCTGAAAAAAAGTATCACAGGTTATAAAATAAATATTAAGCACCATTTCTAACATTTGATAATAAATCAGAATATTATAAAGTTTTCTGAAGGATCACATGACACTAAATTCAGCTTTGCATCACAGAAATATATTTTAAAGTATAGTAAAATAGGAAAACCATTATTTTAAATTTTAATAATATTTCAATATATATTATTTTTCTGTATTTTTGATCAAATAAATCCAGGCTTGATGAGCATAAAGAGACTTCTTTCAAAAACATTAAAAATAGTAATGTGTCCAAACTTATGTACTGTGAAAGTAAAAACATTTAAAATTAAACGTTGTATAAATTAAAAGGTTAGGAATCATATTTGTTTCAAGAGTTTTTTATTGGGGGTGGGGGGCCTCCAACATGAATATTGCCTAGCTAGGGCCTCCAAATGTCTAGAACCGGCCCTGACTGTCACGCTCAATGCGTGACACTTGAGAGCCCTGGTTTCAGTGTTTCACGAAGCCTCGATCTGCCCATCACTAATGCTTGTGTAACTTTCTCCTCTCTCTCTTTCCCTCTTATATTTTTATATAGTGTTGGAACTGCGATCTTCTCTGAAAAAAAAAAAACTGAGCACATTTGTGTTTGTGGACACGCATGACGCATGCATCCAGGGAACGGGACTGATGAGTAGCATCTGCCTGCAAAAACGGAGGCTGCATTTTCAGGACCCCACTTCTAGGACCGCATTTCTAGGACCCTAGGTTTTTAGTGACAACGCCACCTACCGAATTAGAGGACCAGCGAAGATGGATGACATTCAGAGTGTGAGTATCAAATGCGAATCAATTTTTATTTGTTTAAATTTAAAAACAATTGTGATGCATTTCATTGGAAAGTTAACGTTGCCAACGTGCTGGTGATTTGCTAAACAGTCTTGAATGCATAGCCATCATATATTAGCCTCTAATGCTGGAAAATGAATTTTTAGCACGTTCATTTAACGAAACTGTTGCATGATAAGCCTGTGTTGACTTATTTACAGCACAATAAACTGTAGCATGTTCGTTCTGAAAGCTTGTTAATTACTCTTTGTCTTTCCATTTTAATTCGGTTAAAATAATCTTAATGTTTTCACTGTCACATGCTCACAGTCAGCCTGTTTAACGTTACCCACAATACATGTTATGTGTACGTCTCTTCATTTTGACATGGTTTTATAAAGTTGGTTGAGACATATGACATTTTAATAGTCAGACATATCAAAGAGGCCATTATAATAATTGACTGTTAAAATCCCACGTGTTAGATTGTGTCATTTACTGTATACTGTACTCTATATGAAGTGCTATCAAGGACACAGCTCAGGGTAGGCAATAGTTTGACAAAAGATAAATAAATAAATTGGTTAAGTACTAGGCTTAGGCCTAATTTATGTCTATTTATTTATATGAAATTAAATTAAAAATGTTTTTCAAGAAACACATAACAATCCAAGAAGGGAGATCCTTTCCTGATCGGTAGGTAGTGCTGCTGCATACATCACAATGTGTGCTTTAAATCTTATATATATATATGGTCAGGAAAAGTCGTGTCAATAATGTTATTTCTATTCAGATTTCTCACATTTCTCTCTATTATTTTTTTTTTCTCAGTTCAGATGGGCTTTATTGACATGAGTGTTTCTAGAACCTTTGTTCCCACAACATCAAAATCATTTTTTTCCAAATCTTTGAACAGTAGCCTATGCAATAATTGTATTATGAACATTAATTGGTATGAAGATTGATATCATTATTTTTATCATTATCATTACTCTGTGGTAACTAAGATCTTCTAAATATGAAATTTAAAATTAGAGAGTAGAACATGTTCAACTAAATGTTCCTTATTTAATTCACTTCTCTTTCTCTCTCTTAGGAGTCATTGATGATGTTGTCCATGTGTTTGTCCATCCATTGAAGTTCTGTCTATGTGGTTCACGTCATGATCAAATTTGTTTTTGTGTGTGTTCAAGTTCAGTTGTTATATATTATTTTGTAAAATATTTTGTGTGTTCAATTTCAGTTGTTATATATTATTTTGTAAAATATTGTGTGTGTTCAAGTTCAGGTGTTATATATTATTTTGTAAAATACACAATCTTCAATCTACCCCCAGAGTCATCCTTGTCTTCCCTCTGTACTTGAAAATGTGGTCCATCTAGTGACTGAAAAGACTATAACATGATTCCTTGTTTATTTTACTTGAGTTATTATAGTATGGTACTTAGACCCAATAATTTCTCAACATTCCTAGGAACCTGGTTTAATTGCAATAAAGAAAGTAGTATTTGGGTGTAATAAAACTTGGGGAAAAAAACTCTAATGTAGTTAAAACTGGGTGGAAATACTGTCTTGGTGGCACACTTTTCGGTCCTCCAAAACTAGGGTCCTGGAAATGCGTTCCTGGGACTGCGGTTCTCCGACTCGGTAGGTGGCGCTGTCACAAAAAAACTAGGGTCCTAGAAATGCGGTCCTAGAAGTGGGGTCCTGAAAATGCAGCCTCCAAGACTGCAGACAGATAATATTGGGACTGATGTATATGTCACACTTTTCTGGAAACACTTCAGGAATTTCAAAGTCGCGATCTGATTGGTTGAATTCTACAGGATGTTCGGGAGACGTGTGTGTCGTGTCGTGTTCTTTGTCGTTCCGCCTGGAAACAAATGCCGTGACACCAAAGCCCGTTCTGGAAGAAGAAGGAAAGAAGAAGCCGTTGTGCTTACAACTGTGACAATGAGCGCTTACCAGGATCAACTAAACTATGGATTTTCAAAAGTATGTGAAGTTCGTGGCTCCATTGTTGCAGTAAACTTGCTCAATGTACTTGAATGAATAATTTATTAGATGCATGCCAGTCTGTTGTTTTAGGGACATCAACATTATTGCCACGCCCTAAACATGACGCAGAACAAAACGGACTGTAAATTGGTTGCGTTACATGTCAGTCAAATGTCCTCTTGGGCAGTCCTTGGTCAAGAAAGAAAGGTCTGGCTACACAAGACTAAGTTATGAACAGGAGAAGTTCATTTAGGTTTAGGTTCTTTTACTTTTTCCCAAAGGTGGACAAAATACGCTTATTTCTAAAGGTTGGCTTTTTAAAGGCTGTTTTTGTGAACACTTTTACTCCTATGCTTTGGAAAAGATGGAGGAGTAGCCTACATTCATTGATAATAATCAGAAATGTTTCTTCAGCATCAAATCATCAAATAAGAATGGTTTCTAAAGGATCATGTGACACTGAAGACTTGGAGTAATGATGCTGAAAATTCAGATTTGTCATCAAAGGAATAAATTACATTTTAAAATATATTCAAATAGAAAACAGCTGTTTTACAATAATATTTCATTGAAATCCTGTTTCCTGTTTTGTAATAATATTTCACAATATTACTGTTTTTACTGTATTTTTGTATCAAATTAAATATTTGGTGAGCACAAGATACTTCTTTCAAAAACATTAAAATGCTTTATATTTTCTAAATTTCTGGCCACCAATGTAAATCAAATGTTTGGAAATAAGTGAAATTATTTTGAAGGTGGGGTTATGTGTCATGTTACCTAATGAGATTGTGAAAATAACTGTTTTGTCCTATGTTGGACATTTCCTTTTTGACTGCTTTAAATTGTATTGTTCTATTCTGGATTGAATTTAATTGTTGATATTTCATTATAATAAATAAGATAATCAACCACAGACTTAATATTTATTTTGTCAAATGTCAAATGTTTTGTTTAGGATTTTAGATACCTTTTTAACACAATGTGTGTAGCCAAGGATAGCACATGTGGTAATGTTACACGTTTACACATCTTTTTGGTAACCTTTCTGACACACTTAGTGTGTTAAACTCATTAACACAGTGAATGAGGTAAAATTAACACAAAACTAGTGGTCCTGGACCTGGACACAGGTTGTGTCATTTTTAACATTCTTTCTAAGAGTGAAGGAACATTTCTGATTATTAGCCATAGGCTATTAATGTTGTTGTTGTTGTTGTTTTAAATGTCAGGATTCTGTGATGAATAGAAAGTTCAAAGGAGATTTATCTGAAATAAAATAAAAATAAACTTTTGTAACATTATAAATGTCTTTACTGTCACTTTTGATTAATTTAATCCGTCCTTGCTGAATAAAAGTAGGCTATTACTTTCTTTAATTTATTTCAAATGTAGTGTAGATAATGTTACAAGCTTTCTATTTCAGATAAATGCTATTATTTTGAACTATGGTTTGAGTGTAATGTGACTTTTTTGTATGACCTTAAAATTCGTTTTAAAATTAAATTGTACATAAATACGTTAAGCAAAACAAATGTGTTTATGTCTGAGAACCTTTTAAACACATATTTCCTGTAAAGAACCACGATTGTCCGTATTTTTCTTTTCTTAAGTTGGCAACCATACGAGACGTGGTCCACTGGTCTTCTGTCCAGATAACTTAATAAAAACTTTGATGAACCAAGTAAATGTCTCATATGATATTGTAACAACCACACGGACTGTAGCCTGTAGGGCTCATAGAATAGTACGCCAGAATGACAATTATCACACAATTCTTTATTAAAACATAGCACAATCTCATAAAACATTACCGCCCTTTATCAGCTTGTAGAATCTCACTTCAGCAGGGAACACACCCTTTGTCAGCAAGGCATTCAAATTGGGATGAGATTAAAAAGAACTCATTGCTCATACAAATGGCAGAGATCCAGATGCCGCAGGAGTTATTATCTTAACGAAAACACCTCTGCATCTATCCGCAGACTGGTTTTTCAAGCCATATACCATATCTATTTTAGGAGAGTTCTATTAACAAAAACAAAGCTTTTTGAAAACTCTGTAGGTGTAGACAAGACCCTAAGCAGACTCTAAATGGTAGATTTATTTCAACCAACCTAGGGTAGGCTACATTTACTTAGAGGAAAATGTGTTAAAACGTGTTAATGGACTGTGGTTTTAGACAAAGTAACTGAAAAAGCTCTACACAGTAAATTATGCTAAAATACATTCATAGTTTGCTATGAACAGGGCTTTAGTGATGACAGGGTGAAAATAGCTCAATCACCTTTTCATCTGGAGCAACCTGGGGCAAGTGAGAGGCTAACTTGATAGGGCATGATATTTTAGAGATTGTAATGTAATTGCAGTTGGAGCGTAATTTGTTTTATTATGGCCTTTATGTAAAATTACATAAAACAATCCTAACACATTTATAATATAATTGAAACTTTATCTAGGCTTTGGAAGTTGTATATGAAAACAAAATTCAATAAGAATTGCTGAATGGTAAAAAAAAAAAACACAAAAAACTCCTTTATGTTTGTGAGATTCATCTACACAGATCTCACCTCATACTGAATCCCTCTGCCAGTGACTGAAACCAGTTCAACCACTTCACACTCACAGCCATTGAAATTCATGAAATCAATACTGTTCACCTCTGTCAATTATTACTTCAGGCCTATATGCCATTTATCTCCAAGTTCGCTGAGAAGGAAGTGGCTGATTGACATGGCCAATAAGAATCTCTGGGTGGAGTTTCCACTGAACTGGTTTGAGGGAAAACAATCATGCTGAGAATGTGACGTTAAACAGGCATTCTTTTTGTGTGTGTGTGTGTTATTGTTTATAATTAATCGATTTAGGAATACTAAGAATGTTAATGTCTAATTGTAAAAAAAATAATGAGGAAGGTAGTGAATGACATCCCGGGTCACTAAAAACCCAGAGGTGTTAAAGGGTTAACTAATGTTAACAAATACTACTTTTGATTTTAATAATGTATTAGTAAATGTTGAAATTAACATTAACAAAAAGGCTGTAGATGTCACAGGTCTATGAAGGAGGACTCAAATGCAGAATGTTAGTTAACAGATTTATTGACAGACAGACGACATGAAGTGGTGGAAGAGGTGAACAGTCCAAGCAAGGATGACACAAAGACAGAAGTTGAAGCTAGCCGAGCTGCCGTTGATAATTGCACAAGATGTCTGTAGGCTGGAGAGTAGCAATGGCAGAGCAGAGTGAGACCAGAGAATACCAGCAGTAGCCAGACAGGAAATCCACGTACAACAGCAAGGCACACAGGGATCTCAGACTCAGCACTAGGCTTGCTCCAAAGCAAAAGGGAGAAAGCAGTCAGGGACACTCTGCTTAGCAGGACAGGTCTGGAACAAGAGACAAGACAGAACCGAAGCCAAAACTAAAGCACAATAAAACCTTTACAAAAGAAATATCGCTATGACATTTCTTATCATATGTATGCTGATGACACACAGATCTATCTACCTCTCAAAGTCGGGAATGAACAGTCCCTCAAGTCTTTGCTAGACTGTTTGAATGAGCATAAAATTTGGCTGTCTAAAAACTTTCTCCAGCTTAATGAAAACAAATTTGAAATTACAATATTTGGTCCACAAAATTGCAAAGAGAAGATAGCCAATATCCTTGCCCCATTAGAAATGACGGTGAAAGATAGTGTGAGAAATCTTGGCGTAATAGTTGACTCATCGCTTAGCTTTGACAAACAGATCAATTCTGTTGTAAAGAACAGCTTTTATCAGCTTAGAGTGATTTCTAAGATAAAACCCCTTCTCACCCCTTCTGACTTGTATAACCACGCAAATAAATACCACACTAGACCTGTGTTTTGGAACTGTAAAGAAAGGATATAAGTCTCTTCCCATGCCAGGATTGGGGGCTTCATACCACAACAGCATCTTCCTGGTGCCAACGTATGAACCGTGTATTAGACATCGGGAGGGGGAAAAAAAAACTGTTAAACTCTGGACAGAGGACAGTATATCCTCCCTCCAGGCCTGTTTTGAGTGTACGGACTGGGAATGTTTTTTTGATGGTTGTGGGGATAATATTGATGAACTTTCGGACACTGTTTCGTCCTATGTCACCTTTCGTGTGGATACAGTTATTCCAGTCAAAACCGTTATCACCTTCCCCAATAATAAACCATGGGTCACCAAGGATTTAAAAACAGTGATTAATAGGAAAAAAAAGATATTTTTTACTGGTGACGCATTGGAGAGAAAGTCTGTATCTAGGGAGGTTAGGGCTGAAATAGTAAAAGCCAAAAGTAAGTATAGGGAAAATATAGAAACGCAATTTGTAAATGGCGACCTTAGGTCAGCATGGCGTGGGATTAAAACTATGGCTACAATTAATCAGTATGGTAATGAACCCAAGCCGCATATTAGCCTTAATAGTGTTCAGGATGACTGTTTGCCTGATGCTTTTGATACTTTTTTTTTTACGAAACGTTTGATTTTATGCATGATGTCTCCAGGCTGAAAAACTCCTTGACACCATGTAGTGATATTAAAATATCTCAAGAACAAGTTGAGGTTTTATTCAAGAAAACAAAAAAGAGGAAAGCCTCAGGCCCGGACCTTATTTGTGGTCACACATTACACCACTGTGCTGGACAACTCAGTGGTGTCTTTTCCCATCTTTTTCAAATGTGTGTTGATAATTGTAAGTTCCCAAATATCTGGAAATCTTCCATTGTCATTCCCATCCCCAAAATTAATAGAGCTAGGGAATTACAAGATTTCAGACCTGTGGCGCTTACTTCTCTTGTAGTAAAAAACCTAGAGAAAATTCTAAAAGAAGAGGTTCTCACAGTGGTTGAGGGCAAACTTGATTCTTTTCAATTTGCCTATCAGAGGAATAAAGGTGTGGATGATGCTAAGCTTTTTATTCTGGACACACTTTATAAGCATCTGGAGAAACCCCAATCTCATGCCAGGCTCTTATTTGCTGACTTTTCATCAGCTTTTAACAAAATGCAGCCTCTCATTTTGATTGAAAGGCTTGCTTCTTATTTTAATTTGCCCGACCAGCTTTTAGCCTTATTCTTAAATTTTCTGACTGACAGGACACAGAGGGTTTTAGTAAATGGGGTTACTTCAAAAACCCAAGTCTCCAACACTGGTTCCCCACAAGGCTGTGTACTTTCCCCGCTACTGTTCATTCTATATACGGATAGTTGTAGGTCTTTTAAAGAGGATAGTTTTCTTGTTAAATTTCAGAATCAGAATCAGAATCAGAATCAATTTTATTGCCAAGTAGTGTTGTGCACATACAAGGAATTTGCTTTGGTAATAAGGTGTTACCGTGGCTGCTATAATCAGCGCCAACTTGAGAAAAATATAGCATGACATGAGGATAGGTGAGGAGAAAAAAGACAACCCCCAGACTATGCTCCTGTAAGGAGAACAGTCTGGGAACAGGAAAAAACACCTCAGCAACATTAGCACATAAACAGTACACTCTACAAACAAGACATTGCAACACGGTTGGGAGTGGGGGATGGAGGTAGTCCAGCCCAGGCAAGCAGCCATCCGGTCCTGCAGCCATTACGGCGCTGGTCACAGACCCGCCTGTCAGACTGGGGGTACGAAGCGGCGAAGGCGTGGGATGGGGTGTGGGGCAGGTGCATATCTGTGTATGTGTAAGTTCATGTATGTGTAGGCCTGGAGAGAGTCGCTAAGCCAGCACCATAATCTAGGAGCCTCAGTCCGCAGGATTGTCATAGCGATACACAGCAAGTTGCCATGGAGACAACCTTGATCATGTCCCAGGCAGAGTCAACAATCACCAGGTGTCTGAGGAGTCGGGGAAGGAATGCAAGAGCGGCTCACTGCAGTGCTCTTCCGGGAGAGTTGTTGTTCCAGCAGCGGCCTTGGCCAAGGCCAGTGCTGGTAGCAGGGTGCCGAAACAGATAAGATTGGGATTGTTTGGTCTTGGGGCGAGTAGCCACATTCAATTTATACAGGCTATTCTCCTGGTCCATTTTGGTCTCTGAAACGATCCATTTGCCTTTGCAAAGCTGTGAGCTTCTCCATGATGTTATCCATATTGTGGTTCATAGACCCAGTCTGAGTGCTGACAGCTCTGCCCACCGCTTCAATCATCACGGGCAGCCTTGCGGGGCTTTGACAGCTGTCACTGTCTGCTTAGTTCCTCGATAAACCAGGGCAATGCCTAATCCAATCAGCAGAAGACCTGTTATCATGGTGCCGAATAGGTAGATATCTTCAATGTCCTCCACGGAAAGAGCCGTCAGACACACGACCCGCCACCTCTCCCACGCGTCCATCGTGTAGCCAGCTGCGAACGTCCCGGCAGGGCAGTCAGGTTCCCCCGAACCCAAGCTTCTCGTCGAGAAGATGGTGTCAATTGCGTTGAGAGACCAGTTGATCAAATCCATAATTTCTTGGTTTTGGAGAGCAGTGTAGCGAGAGTCTCTCAAAGTACAAGACAGTAGACGTGACAAGAGAAGCAAAGCAGGAGAGGTAAGGGGAGGGAGAGGGAGAGAAAATGCGACCGCCTTCGTTGAGAGCCAAGAGGGAAATTCCCAAGAGGGAATTTTCGGATGATACTGCTCTGTTGTCACTTCTCTATGGCACAGAGTCAGATCACGGTCGTGCACTTCCTGATTTCGTTAAGTGGTGTGATGATAGCCTTTTAGACCTTAATGTTTCTAAAACCAAGGAACTCATTATCGATTTTAGGAAAAAAGGGACAAATACCTCAGTATGCAGGATCCATGGTGAGGATGTAGAGATCGTAAATCACTATAAATATCTGGGTACGATTTTCGATTCTCAACTGAAGTTCGAAAGGAACTCGGAATCAGTGGTCAAACGGGCCCAGCAGAGAGTACACTTACTACGTAGGATAAATTCTTTCGGGGTTTCTAAACCTATACTGTGCACTGTGTATTTGTCGTGTATTGAGAGCCTTCTTACTTTTTCTTTCATTTGTTGGTTTGGTAACATTTCAGTGAAGGATCGAAACTGTTTAAATAACATTGTGAAAGTCTGCTCCAAAATTATTGGAATTCAAATGTGCGACCTAAATTCTCTTTGGGAGAAACGTGTTCTTCAAAAAGTAAAAAGCCTGATGTATCAACATCATATTCTGGGGGATGAATTTGTCCTATGCCATCAGGACGGCGTTACTTGCAGCCCCCTAGAAAGACTAACCGCTATGGAAGATCATTTATTCCCTCAGGAATCAGTCTGTTAAATATTGAGCTGAGGAAATCATTATGGACTGATCTGTTTTTGTCACTATGCACTTTAGGAGCTACGGATTCGGAACCTTTGATGTTTTTTTATTTTTTTTTTATTTTATAAACTGTCCTTGGATCCGGATCATGTTACCCTTGTTATACACTACATTCTACATTCTATGGCTGTGTGATTGGTTGTATGTATTGTGACGGGCGGAAGTATCACGCGACAAGGAGAGCTCAGATTAATTGTTTATTTACAAGTGGAATAAGTGCAGAGTGCAAGTTGAAGAGTGCAGAGTGAAGAGCGGCTTTCTTGAGGTGAGGCGGTATTCTCTATTCGAGGTTTCCTTGGTGCGGTGAATCGGTGCTGTGCTCGTAACTGGTCTAGCTCGGTCACACGCTGGTTTCTGGAAAAGAACAAGAGACGACACATTAGTTCTCAGCTTTCAAGAAGCCTGTTCCTCCTCGTTGTTCAGCCTCATGTCGCTTATCTGGCCGTGTGGGAATTGATGACAGGTGTGGCCGAGCGAGCCATGATGAGCGAGCACAGGTGTTTCGCGTCTTTCTCCAGGGCAACGCTGATGAGTGCATAGGACGATCGTCACACTCCCCCCTCCTAAGCGTTGTCCTGGTCCTGGTGGAAACATACGGAAGCAACAAGGGGGACACTGGGGGTGGGTGGGGAGTGACCCCTGACAGACCTGAAAAGGCTGACCAAATCCGCGAGAGTCCGTCTGCATTGGCGTTGGAAGATCAGGCTCGGTGGCGGACGATGAAGCAGAAGTCCTGGAGCGCAAGGAACCACCGCGTCACTCTGGCGTTGGTATCCTTGGCCTTGGCCATCCACTGAAGGGGTGCGTGGTCTGTGAGGAGGGTGAACTTACGGCCGAGCAGGTAGTACCGCAGCTCCAGGACTGCCCACTTTATTGCCAAAGCCTCTTTCTCGACTGTGGCGTAATTCTTCTCGGCTTTTGTCAGTTTCCTGCTAATAAACAGAACAGGATGTTCCTCATTCTCCGTGACTTGGGACAGGACAGCTCCCAACCCTGTCTCGGACGCATCCGTCTGCAACAGGAAGGGGCAGCCGAAATTGGGGGCGTGCAGGACCGGTTCCTCTGTCAGGGCATCTTTGATTCGCTGAAATGCCTCTTCTGCCTCGGAACTCCAGGCGACGCGCTCAGGTTGCCACTTTTTGGTTAGGTCTGTCAGGGGGGCGGCTAACGAGGAGAAGTTGGGGATGAAGCAGCGATAATATCCTGCTAAGCCCAGGAAAGCCCGCACCTGGGTCTTCGTTCCGGGCCTTTGGGCGGCGCGGACGGCCTCCACCTTTTTCTCCTGTGGCTTAATGAGGCCCCGTCCAACCTGGAAGCTTTCCAGGTACTTTGCCTCGAAGAGGGCCAGGTGACATTTGCGAGGGTTGGCGGTGAGTCCAACCCTTCGAAGATCCGTAAGCACCCTCCGCAGATGGTCTAGGTGGTCCTCCCAACGCTCCGAATGAATGACTACATCATCGATGTATGCTGCTGCGTACTGCTGGTGTGGCCGAAGGATGATGTCCATCAGCCTCTGGAACGTGGCCGGTGCCCCGTGAAGCCCAAAGGGAAGGGTCCGATATTGCCAGTGGCCAGTTGGAGTTGAGAAGGCGGTTTTCGGTTTGGCGTTTTCGGAGAGGGGTACCTGCCAATAACCCTTCGTCAGGTCCAGGGTGGAAATATACCGGGCCTTTCCCAGGCGGTCTAGGAGTTCATCCACCCGGGGCATTGGGTATCCGTCGAACTCCGAGACTTCATTGAGGCGGCGGAAATCGTTGCAGAAGCGGAGGGTGCCATCTGGTTTCGGGACCAGGACGATTGGGCTGGACCACGGGCTGCGAGATGGTTCGATCACCCCCAACTTCAACATCTGCTGGATTTCCTCCTCGATAGCCTGCCGACGGGCCTCTGGAATACGGTAGGGCCGTTGTTTTACAATGACCCGCGGCGGGGTTATAATGTCGTGTTGTACCAGACTGGTTTGCCCGGGGACTGTAGAGAACACATCCGAAAACTGACCAATCAGGTGTCCCAGTTCAGCCTTTTGTTCCCCCGACAGATTGGGGTTGGTATCCACCAAAACGGACTCGATGGTGGCAAGAGCTACGGTCTGTTCTCTGGTCCCCACCCACCTCTTCAGCAAGTTTACGTGGTATAGCTGCTCAGGGCTCCGTCTCCCAGGTTGCCGTACTCGGTATGTTACAGGTCCCACTTTCTCTACAACTGTATACGGCCCCTGCCAAGTGGCCAGGAACTTACAGGCTGCGGTGGGGACTAACAGCATAACTCGATCGCCTGTTTGGAACTCTCGGGGCTGAGCTGTACGGTTATAGTGGCGCTGTTGAGCCTGCTGGGCTTTTACCAGATGTTCACGGACTAGGGGTATGACGCGGTCGACCCGTTGTCTCATCTCGGTGACGTGCTCGACTAGGGACCGGTGCGGGGTGGGCTGCTGGTGTTCCCACGCCTCTTTCGCCACGTCGAGCAGCCCTCGAGGTTGTCGTCCGAAGAGGAGCTCGAAGGGGGTAAAGCCTGTGGACGCCTGGGGCACTTCCCGTATACCAAACAGAACATAGGGCAACATCTGGTCCCAGTCCCGTTTATCTTCGGCTGCCACCCGTCGCAGCATTTGTTTGAGGGTCTGATTGAAACGTTCGACGAGTCCGTCCGTCTGAGGATGGTACACGGTCGTCCGCAACTGCTTCACTTGGAGTAAGCGGCAGAGATCGGCCATTAGCCGGGACATGAACGGTGTTCCCTGATCGGTCAAGATCTCCACCGGTATACCAACTCGGCTAAACAGCAGGAAGAGCTCGTGGGCGATATTCTTTGCAGTGGCTTTCCGGAGGGGAATTGCTTCGGGGTAGCGGGTGGCGTAGTCGACCACGACGAGGATGTGTTCGTGTCCCCGGGCTGACTTTGGTAACGGCCCTACCAGATCCATCCCGATGCGCTCGAAGGGCACTTCAATTATGGGCAGCGGTATGAGTGGTGTGGGGGGTGGTGGTTTAGGTGACGTCTTCTGGCAGACCGGACAGGCTTGACAGAACTGCTTCACTTCGGCCTCCAGGCCGGGCCAGTGGAACCGGTCTCGTATGCGTTGGATGGTATTAGCTGCGCCGAGGTGTCCTGCCAATGGGTGGGAGTGTGCCAATTGCAGGATCGTCTCTGTCTTCGAGCGCGGCACCACTAACAGTTTTTTTTCCTCCCCCCTCCGCTGAGCGACACAATAAAGTAGGCCGTTTTCTATGGCAAAGTGGGGGCAAGGGTGGGGTTTTGGCCGGGTGTCTTCTCCATTCATCACACAGACCTGTGTCCAGCAGTGTTTCAAGCGCTCGTCCTCCCGCTGAGCGCGGCCAAAAGAGCCACCCCCCGAGACCTGTTGGTAAACATCATAGAAGAGATTAGAGGAAAGGGAAGGGGACTCACCATCTCTCCCACTGTCGGAGGCCAAGAGAACGGGGCGTCGGCGGGGATTCCTTGCTGGTTGCCGCCCACGGCGACCCCTACTGGGTTGGACAGGTCGTGTGGCGTCGCTGAGCAAGGTTTCGAAGCCCGGCCAGTCTCGGCCCAGCAGCACAGACACGGGCAGATCTTTAATGAGCCCAGCTTCTATGGGCCAGGACCCCGAAGCCGCGGAGATAGTGACGCGCCGAGCCGGCACCGGTCGTGTGTCTCCGTGCACGCAGGTGATAGGCAATAGCGTCTTGGTCTCGCTGCGTGGAGGAAGAATATCCGCCCTGACGAGACTGACGGCACTGCCCGAGTCGAGGACCGCTTTGAATGGCCGGCCGTTGATCTTGATCTCGGTCTCTGGGGCTCCCCTGGGGAGCTCGTGGTGCACTGCACACCCTGCCAACCAAGCCCGAATTTTGGGGGAAGAGGGCGCTGTTGGCATGGACTCATCTTGTGGCTCAGGGGCCACCGTTCTGCTTATTGGTCGTGAAGCGCCCTCCGGTGGGCGCTGTTCTGGAGCCGTCCTCCGGAGAAAAGGTGGTACTCGCTCCCCAGCCTCACGACGGTGGGCCGCCTCCGCTAGTTCAATCGCCTCCACTAGCTCTGATGAAGTTGTAGGGTTTCGCATACCAACAGCCTGGCGGTAGGAGCGGGGTAAGGCCCGAAGGAGGCGGTCAATGACCACGCGTTCCACTACCTGGGCAGGGGTGGGCTCTCCATCCATCAGCCAATGTTGCGCTATACGAGACAGTTCGGCTGCTTGAGTACTTGCGGGGCGCCGGGACTGATACGACCAGTCATGGAAGCACTGGGCTGCGCACACTGGAGATAACCCCACTCTAGCCAAAATTTCCCTTTTTACATCCTCATACCTTTCTGCAGTTGCTGTGGGGAGGCTGAAGAAGGCGCGCTGGGCTTCACTAGTGAGAAGAGGGGCGAGTGCGCGAGCCCAGTCATCCGGATCCCACCCTTCCGTTACAGCAGTATTCTCGAACATCTGCAAATATGCCTCGACGTCATCATGGACGGTCATTTTGGGGAGGAGCTGGGCGGCCTGAACCCGTGGGTCGGGTAACGGAACGCGCTGTCTGGCGGCAGTGTGAAAAGCAGCGATTTCCTGGTCAGCCTGGTTCTGGCGTGTGGCCAAATGCTCCGCAAACTGTTGCTGACGCACGCTGACCTCCG
Organism: Gila robusta; assembly: GCA_030770095.1. Taxonomy (NCBI): domain Eukaryota; kingdom Metazoa; phylum Chordata; class Actinopteri; order Cypriniformes; family Leuciscidae; genus Gila; species Gila robusta. The sequence continues at coordinate 106,643 of JAVALU010001504.1, forward strand.
TTAATTGTCGGAGAAGCTCTTCCATGTTGAGTGGAAAGAGTACCGTTCGTCAGGAAGGGAATACTGTGAGTATCCGGAGATCGCTTGTCGACGGGAACTTCCTTTCAACCCCGCATTCTCCACCACTGTGACGGGCGGAAGTATCACGCGACAAGGAGAGCTCAGATTAATTGTTTATTTACAAGTGGAATAAGTGCAGAGTGCAAGTTGAAGAGTGCAGAGTGAAGAGCGGCTTTCTTGAGGTGAGGCGGTATTCTCTATTCGAGGTTTCCTTGGTGCGGTGAATCGGTGCTGTGCTCGTAACTGGTCTAGCTCGGTCACACGCTGGTTTCTGGAAAAGAACAAGAGACGACACATTAGTTCTCAGCTTTCAAGAAGCCTGTTCCTCCTCGTTGTTCAGCCTCATGTCGTTATTAATTTCCTGATTCCTCCGCTTCTGTGGATGTCCCCAGTCCCCACCAATCTCAAAATCAAACCTACGCCTTTAAAGAGAAGTATAAACATATACCATTTTGATGATAACATGCCTCTGAAGTTTGACTTTTTGCCCAATTACAATACTTATAGGCAACTAGTCATCATATCTTCCTCTCCATGAAACACATGTTAATGCTCAGTAGTACACACAAATGGTTCTTTAATGTATTTGCATTTTAATGGAAATTGGGACTGAAATTCATTTTCTATGGGCATATATGCGGCTGAAACAGGTAGTGCATCCCAAATTTTTCAACATTAACATTTTAATATAACGTTATAGTCATGGCCTTTAGAAAGATGTGTTTTAAGGAGGTGGGGTAGTGCACTATAGGCCCCTGTGGCGCGGCCTGAGCTTTTGTCCTTAATGGCATTTTTTTTCTTGCATTAGGCTACTTTTACTTTTATACTTTAAGTAGTTTTGAAACCAGTTACTTTTACACTTTTACTTGAGTAAAAAGCTTGAGTTGATACTTCAACTTCTACAGGAGTCTTTTTAAACCCTAGTATCTATACTTCTACGTGAGTAACGAATGTGAATACTTTTGACACCTCTGTCTGTATCTGCGTCGTCTGCAGCTGGTGCAGAATGCCGCAGCCAAGGCTTCTAACTGGCACTAAAAGAATGGACCACATTACTCCAGTACTACGCTGTATTCATTGGCTACCGGTTCATTACAGGATTGAGTATAAGATTTTACTAATGGTTTTTAAAGTGATGCATAACATGTCCCCAAACTACATTGTTGACCTTCTAGGATCGTACAAATAAGGCAGGACATTAAGATCAACGAACCATCTTCTGCTGACTGTCCCTTATTCCAAAAAGAAGTCAAAGGGTGACCGAGCTTTTTCAGTTGTGGCTCCCAAGCTGTGGAACAGTCTTCCTTCTCATATCCGGCTAGCTCAGACAATAGAAATTTTTAAGTCTCAATTAAAAACGTATCTTTTTAACCTAGCTTTTAGTTAAGTACATTGTAGACATAGTTTTCACTATTTTAATTCTTTCTACAATGACCTCACTATATTGTTATGTGAGGGGGTATGTCTAAGAGTGTGTGGTCTTACCACATATATGCTTTTGTACACAATGTCTTACTGTTTTAGTTAACTGTGAAGCACTTTGGGCAACAACATTGCTATTAAATGTGCTATATAAATAAATATAAGTTGAAGTTGAAGTTGAACTTCATATCCATTGTAACAATGTTCAGGGAAGAAGGAGGCGGGAACCGGCGAACATTCAAACATAGTTTATTTAAACTAAAACAAACAAACCAAAATACCGCCAGCAGCCCCTCGCGGACGACTGCTGGTTACCGAAAATAAACATAACTGCCAGCAGCCCCTCGCGGACGACTGCTGGCTAAAATAAAATACAAATACAAAAACCAAACACAACTAAAATACAGGCCTGTTCCTCTCTCGATCATCAACGTCGTCGCTCCTCCTTTATGCTTCCGCTCCTCCGTGAGAGATGCGAGACAAACCCACAGAAGAAGAACGTGTTGTGGCGCGGCGAGGATACTGGAAAGTACTGGAGGAGAATTTTCGAGGAGCTTGGAGGAGAGATCGTTTGCCAGGCATTGTTTACACCCAGAGTTTTAGTGAGATTACGCTTGTATCGTAGTAGAATTGAGTTTTGCGGGGAACACTGTGCAGGACTATTGACCGACGGCCTGTATAGGTCCGGAACGATAGTTTTGCGGGGTTCCTTGTGAACTCGGATAGAATGACAGGGAGGGAGACAGAGGATAGTAATAGTATGGAGTTTAATGAGGAAGAGAGAAATTACGTAGATGAGGGGGGAGGAAAAGGATGGGAAGAGGTGGTAAGACGGAAAGAGAACAGGGAAGCAGGTAGGTTTAAGAGAAAGAAAAATACAGGTAGTTTAAGTGAAACAGAAAATGAGGGAGGAGAAAGTGGGAGGAAGAATCCAGAGGCAGGAGTGCTTAATGTAGTGTTAAGATTTGAGGGGGAAGGGGGAGTAAAGAAAATGGATCCATTGAAGTTAACAAAAATCATTTGAGGGCAAGTGGGGGAAGTAAATCATGCAAAAGTATTAGGAGATGGAAATTTGCTAATAGGATGTAGTAGTGAAGAACAAGTGGTGAAAGCAAAGAAGATGACTATGGTTGGAAAAATTAAAGTATCTAAGGTTGTAAAAGTTGGAGAACAAAGAATCAATGGTAGTAAAGGGGTGATATCTGGAGTTCCGCTAAATGTCAGTATGAGGGAGCTAATGGGGAACTTGAAAGTGAGGGAGGGATCAGTTAAGAGTGTGATAAGAATGACAAGAGGAATAGAGAAAATTGAGACTGAAACTGTTTTGGTAGAATTTGGAGGAAAGGAGATTCCAAAGGAGGTTTACTGCGGTTTTGTGAGATATAATGTAAGGGAATACATACCAAAACCTATGAGATGTTTCAATTGCCAGGAGTTTGGACATGTGGCCAAAGTATGCAAAGGAAAGAGGAAATGTGCTACGTGTGGGGGGGATCATGAATATGGAAAGTGTGGAGAAGGAGTGAGTCCCAAGTGTAGTAACTGTGGTGGTAATCACAGTGTTGCATATTGGGGGTGTGAGGTATTGAAGAAAGAAGTGAAGGTACAACAAATTCGAGTAAAGGAAAAAGTATCGTATGCTGAGGCAGTTAAGATGGCAGGAGGAAATGAGAAGTATAAGGAGGGAGGATGTAGTAAAGAGCAAGTGGTGGGGAGAAAACAGCAAGATGAGAAGAAGACATGGGTAGAAAAGAAGAAGATGGTGACATTCATTGCAGGAGTGATAAATGCAACATATGAGATCAAATCTAAAACTGAACGGATTCAGGTCATAGTAAAAGCTGCAGTGCATCATTTGGATATGATAGGTTTAAGGTGGGAAGAAGTAAGAGATGAACTTAGTATACAGTCAAGTCAAGAGGTAGCATGTCTGGGTTGATAGTTCTAATACTAATAATTTTAATTCTTCAGTGGAACGCGAGAAGCTTGATAGCTAATGGGCAAGATTTCAAACAGTTTATAGTTAGTAGAGGGGAAAAACCTGACATTGTGTGTATACAAGAATCCTGGTTAAAACCAAATTTGGAGTTTGTTCTACATGGGTATGTAATTGTGAGGCAAGATAGGATAGGGGGGGTAGGAGGGGGATGTGTCACTTTTATAAAACAGGGCATTCCTTACAGGATTTTAGGGATAGGAAGGGAACAAGAGTATGTGGTAGTGAAAATTTGGGCAAAGAAAGAAGTAACAGTTGTGAATTATTATAACCCGTGCAAGAAACTAGAATTAATGAAGCTGGAAGAGATAGAAGGGCAGGATAGTTGTAATATTGTTTGGTGTGGAGATTTTAATGGACATAACACATTATGGGGTAGTGATAGAACAGATACAAATGGGAAGGTGATAGAAGAGTTACTTGATGAAAAGAATTTAGTATGCTTAAATGATGGAAGTAACACTAGGATAGATGTAAATACAGGAAAAGAATCTGTACTAGATCTTACTTTGGTATCAAATACCATGGCATCATTATGTGATTGGTCAGTGTATCATGAAGGAACTATAGGGAGTGATCATTATCCAATATGGTGCAAGATAAATATGGAAACACCACTGGTCATAGAGAATACAGGGGGGAAATGGATATTTGAGAAGGCTAATTGGGAGAAATTTCTTGATGTAAGTGATAGATATTTAAGTCAGCTTCATGAAGGGATGAATATAGAAACAATGGACAGTAAATTAAAGCAAGGTATAATATTGGCTGCAATAGAGTCAATTCCTAAAAGCAAAAGCAGAGCAAGACAGAAAGTAGTACCATGGTGGGATGATGAATGTAAAGTAGCAGTGAAAAATAGAAATAAGGCATTTAAACTAGTTAAAAGAACTCATAATTTTCAACATTTGATTAAGTACAAGCAGGCACAGGCAGTAGTAAGAAGGACAATAAGGCAGGCAAAAAGAGTAAAATGGAGGGAGTATTGTAATTCTATTGGAAACTCAACTCAGGTTGGGGAAGTGTGGGGGATGATAAAAAAGATGGGGGGGGGGGCAGGAGGGAATGGAATTATCCGGTTCTGTTTGAGGGAAATAAGACAGCAGTGACAAATAGGGAAAAGGCAGAGTTATTGGCAAAAATGTTTGTTACGATACATGGATCAAATAATTTGCAGGAAGAAGGTAGAAGAGGTAGAGAGAAAACAAAATCTGAAAATATGGAGGCTTTGGGTAGGAAAAGTAGTATGGAGAATGTACAAAATGTCCTCTTTAGAATAGGAGAGTTAAAAAGGGCACTAGACAAAGCAGGACAAACAGCGCCAGGGAAAGATGAAATATGTTATAGTATGATGAAGCATCTAAGTGTGCAAGATATGGAAAAATTATTGATGTTGTACAACAGAGTATGGATAGAGGGAATAATACCAGGGAGTTGGAAGGAGGCTATAATAATTCCAATAAGGAAGCCAGGAAAAGATGCCAGCAAACCTGGAAGCTATAGACCAATTGCTTTGACGTCCCATATCTGTAAGATAATGGAACGTATGGTGAATGAGAGGTTAACATACTTTTTGGAGAAAAGAGAAATGGTGGCTTCATATCAAAGCGGTTTCAGGAAGGGAAGGAGTACTATAGATTCAGTGATTAGGCTAGAAGATGAAATAAGGAAAGCTCAAATAAATAAAGAGACAATGGTTGCAGTATTTTTCGACGTGGAAAAGGCATATGATATGTTATGGAAGGAAGGATTGCTAATTAAACTGAATCTAATGGGTGTTGGAGGAAGAATATTTAATTGGATTATGGACTTTTTAAATGAAAGAACTATTCAGGTGAAGATAGGAGCAGAATTATCAAGTCAATATACGGTAGAGAATGGGACACCTCAGGGGAGTGTAATAAGTCCAACTTTATTTTCCATTATGATAAATGATGTATTTGTAAACATTCCAAATGATATGGGGAGATCATTGTTTGCAGATGACGGAGCATTATGGAAAAGAGGGAGAAATGTGGAATATGTCATTAAAAAAATGCAAGATGGAATTAATCAAGTCGAGAAGTGGGGGACAGAATGGGGATTTAAGTTTTCAGTGGAAAAAACAAAAGTTATGTTCTTCACAAGAAAGAAAGTCAGGGAATGGTATCTGAAATTGTATGGGAATAAGTTAGAGAGAGTTGAAAGTTTTCGTTTTTTGGGAGTATATTTTGATGTGAGATTAACATGGAGGGAGCATATTAGATATGTAATTGATAAGTGTAAAAAAGTTATAAATGTCATGAGGTGTCTTGCAGGATTGGAGTGGGGAGCGGATGTAGCATCGCTAAAATACATATATATAGACTTAATAAGATCAAGGTTAGACTATGGAAGTATTGTATATGGTTCAGCAGCCAAATCTGTGTTGGCAGATCTGGATGTTATTCAAGCTCGGGCTTTAAGAGTGTGTGTAGGAGCGGTTAGAACTTCCCCAGTATGTGCTCTCCAAGTTGAAGCAGGTGAAATGCCATTGTGGTTGAGGAGGAAGCAGCTGGGGGCTAATTATTGGGTTAATTTAAGAGGGCATGGAGATAGTCATCCAGCAAAAAAGGTGCTGCAGACATGCTGGGAGAAGGAGACAAATCAAAAAACAAGTTTTGGGTGGACAGGGGATCAAATGGCAAAAGATACAGGGGTTTATGATAAAGAGTTTGGTGCAAATGTGGTGTGGCCTATCAGACCTATCTGGGAATTAGAAATACCATGTGTAGATTTAGAGCTACTTGAGATTAAACATAATAATAAGAATGCTGATTTAAATAGTGTATATTATAGTTATAAGGAATGTAAGTATAAGGAAAGTATTCAGATTTTCACAGATGGGTCAAAGGACATGCAAACAGAGGCAACAGGGTCGGCAGTTGTTATTCCTAGATATAAAGTGGAAATTAGTAAAAGAACATCGGATTGTCTGAGTGTATTTGCAGTTGAAATGTTTGCCATATTGATGGCGTTAGAATGGACAGAACAAATTAGTGATAAAGAAATATTAATATGTAGTGACTCTGTATCAGCTCTAGTAAGCATGAAGACAGGTACAACTAGAAGTCATCTGGACCTGCTGTATGAAGTTTTATTTATGAACTCAAGAATAAATAGGCAGGGGAAAAATGTCATATTTATGTGGGTCCCTGCACACTTGGGAATACAGGGGAATGAGAAAGCAGATAAAGTGGCAAAAGAAGCAGTTAAAAAAGGAGAAGTTGAAGTAAATATTAAATTGTCTAAATCAGAGGGGAAAGGCATAGTGTGGAGAAGTGTAAATCAACAATGGCAACAAAGTTGGGATAATGCAACAAAAGGGAGACATTTATACGAAATTCAAAGAAAAGTAGGTATATCAAGAAGTAGGGGAACAAAGAGAAAAGAGCAGGTGATAATAAGCAGGTTGAGAATTGGGCATAGTAATCTTAATAGTACACTTTTAATTATAGGAAAACATCCTACAGGAATGTGTGAACAATGTCAGGAGGCTGAAACAGTAGAACATGTTCTTATAACATGTAGGAAATTTAATCAGGAAAGACAAGAAATGATAACACAGTTTAAAAATATAGGAAGGGTAGATGATACAGTAAAAAGTTTATTGGAGTATGGAGAGAGTGTGGGGGGTAGGAAATTGTTATTTGATTTTTTGAGGGGGACTGGATTAGATAGACGGATTTAGTATGAGTGAAAGTAAAGGGTAGATAAAGCCTGAAGATGGCAGTAATGCAACTCAATGGATGCCAACTGCCGTAAAAATCCAAAGAAGAAGAAGAAGAAGAGATGCGAGACCGGTGTGCCTCACAGGTGCTGCTCATTAGCAATCGCAACACCGGCCTCGCGCCGTTCTCTCACGTCCCGCGGCCGTCCTTCGCCACATACCCCCATCGCCCCTCACAGGCCGGGGGGTACCCACGAGCCTGTGCCTACTCCCCCCCGGCGGCGGCAATCTCTGGGGGGTATGGACCGACAAAAAAAACTTGGTCCGGCTCCCACAACGCGCTGCCATCTGGTCCCCCACCAGCCGGGCGATCTCCTCCCTCTTCCCGGGTTTCGGCACCAGTGTAACAATGTTAAGGGAAGAAGGTGGCGGGAAACGGCGAACATTCAAACATAGTTTATTTAAACTAAAACAAACAAACCAAAATACCGCCAGCAGCCCCTCGCGGACGACTGCTGGTTACCGAAAATAAACATAACTGCCAGCAGCCCCTCGCGGACGACTGCTGGCTAAAATAAAATACAAATACAAAAACCAAACACAACTAAAATACAGGCCTGTTCCTCTCTCGATCATCAACGTCGTCGCTCCTCCTTTATGCTTCCGCTCCTCCGTGAGAGATGCGAGACCGGTGTGCCTCACAGGTGCTGCTCATTAGCAATCGCACCACCGGCCTCGCGCCGTTCTCTCACGTCCCTCGGCCGTCCTTCGCCACATCCATTTTCCCCCACAATATTTTTTTACCTATATCACCATACATCTGTTTTGTTCCTCCTATTTATTGATCAAACAATCAAGTCATTCCAACCAGCTGTCAGCAATCAGTAATCAACAGGTCCACTCAATCAACATGAGTAAGGCCTATAAATATACGCAGTCGACTCACCCTTATTCCTCGACAGTTTTCAGCATCCCTCCACCACCCCATCTCCTCACACTTGCCTGGTTATCTTCCTAACCAGAGATACGGGGGGAGTACTCTGGGTTCGGGCCAAATTTCCGAGCTCAAAGCCCTCCCCCGGACAGCACGCCAAATAGGCATAACCATTTACTCTCTGATCATTCGTTAGTGTGAACTCGTGAATCAGTTATTTTGTCTTTTTGGGTCATTATGTTTATCACAGATTTCTGCTCGTTCTAAATCAGATATAGATGAAGTAGCACAGAAAAGATTACATATAAATGAATGCATTAGTGTGAGAAAGCCATTGCGTGTGAATTAATTTTACCTGGCAGCGTCTCTCTACTAAAGTGAAGCTGTGGGTTTTAGTTACTAAGAAATATATGGCAGAACTTTTCAGTTTATAAGCTATTTTATTGATAAATCACAGAACAGAGTTTACAATACATTTCTGCACTACAGAATGATTCTGTGTGCGCGTGATCTTCATGTGATAATGTGTAGTGAAAACCCTCTATATTAAAAAGAAAAACTGTATTTGACAGGAATGCCATTGCAAATACTGTATGACCTGGAAAATTTACCTGAATCACCAGATCTGTTAATAATAAACAGTTTATTTATATCATAAGGAATATGTGAAAAAGCACAAATGTACTGAAACAGCCCCTTTCTTCTTACACCTCAACAAAACAGAACAACAAAATATTATTTTGGTGCCAATTCAATATTAAAATATAAAGTGCTAGGCTACAATGCATGGAACTAAAAATCAACATCTTATTTTCAGCATTGAAAGTAGAGGTCAATATCAAATTAAACTAACAGACCTATAAACATACAATGAGAATGTGCATATTGTTGCTATAAGAAGTGCTATCAGTGGCAGTCAATGCAACAGTTCCCTTTCAGTCGATAACGTCGGACGTAGTCGACGTCGACTGAATGGGGATCGCGTCAGAGAGCCTATCATCTTCGAGTACTATTGAACGAGCCAATGTAATTGGCGTGCGTGATTCGCATCACACACTCCATCCCCCGCGGTGCGGGTATAAATACGGAAGTGGATGCACGCACTAGTTGCCTTTCGCTTCAGAGCCGATCGTTTGATGTCTCTGAGAGTGCTGCTGTTTACAACGAGCGAGTGTGTCGGGGTTCTTCAGGAAGACTCTCCCAGTGCTGGTGTTCTACAGCGCGAGTGCAGCGGTGATCGCAAGCTTTGAGCTCTCAACTGCTGTTTTAACAGCAACAAATTTCTAAATGTTTGTGTGTGTTGACGGCTGGTTAGAGGGCGGAAAAATGAGTGCTTCACTGTTTCAGTTCTCTGTTCAGTGTTGCCGCGGTCATTCCCCTGTGTGCACCGGCACTGGTGACGGTCCTATTTTCTGAAAGAGCAACACGGGTGCGTTTGCGTCTTTTTCAAGATGTCATTCCACCTGTGCGTTTCTGGATGCGATCGTTCCCTTTTCCTCTCTGACGGTCACAATTGTTGCATCACGTGTTTGGGCTATATGTTTATATGTATACATATGTATGCATATGTGCTTATATGTTCAGCATGCTGAGGCAACTTTTGTGGACAGTTCATGTTCTCATTGCGGGAATATGACTGTCGCGGTGTTGAGATCGAGACTCGCCTTCGTCCGCAAAGTGCGAGTCCCCATTGCCATGCCCCACACCCGGGTGCCGTGTGGGATGGGTGATCGGAGGATAGTGATGGATGTCTCGCCCAGTAAACCATTCCCTGTGGGCTCTTCACTCCTCCATCACACCGCAGCCGATGGAATTCCTGTTGAGCATACTGGTCCCTCTGTAATGGACTGATCAGCTGTTTCAATGGGGGTTCCCCCTGAGGATAAGATGTCGATAGCAGCATTGGAGGGTGAGCTGGCCTCTGGAAATGACGACTTGGCTGTGTCGTCTCCCTCTGGGAGTGTAACGTTGCCCAAGCCAGATCCAGAAATGTCAGCTATGCTGAAACGGGCCGCCGGGGCTGCCGGGCTCGAGTGGAACCTCCACCATGTCCCGTTCAGTCTCGGTTGGAATCTGGAGTTTGGTATCTTGGGGCGGGCCGCGATGGTTCTCAGCTCGCCGCCCCAGTGCCTTTCTTTCCCGAAATGCATGGAGAGCTTATCAGGTGGTGAACAGCATCTTTCTCTGCCAGAAACTGCCTGAATAGCTTTTCCCCCTCATACCCTTGATGGAGGAACGGTGAAGGGTTGCGAGGTGTCCCTCCATTGGAGCGGTCTGTCGACACAGGTGCACCTGTGTCCGGCGGCCGCTGCCTTTTGGGGGGATCCTCGTCTCCCCCTAAGGCCTGTGAGTTTTCGTCCGTTCCGACGGGCAGAGCTTACAAAGCCTGTGGGCAAGCCGCTTCCTCTCACATGCCATGGCGTTGCTTCAGGTCTGTACGAGGGTAATCCAGACCGTGCGCTCATAGGTGAGCACCGCACTGCATCCGACCTCGCCCTCTGGGGCACGAGTGTCGTAGCGTGCGTGATCGGTCTGGCGATGTCCACCTTAGTGGTCAAGGAGCGCCATCGTTGGCTCAGCCTGGTTGATATGGCGGATGCGGACAAGGTTCGGTTCCTGGTCTCCCCAATTTCCCAGGTTGGGCTGGTCGGCGACGCGGTGGAGAACTGCATCCAACAGTTCTCTGCCGCTCAGGCACAGACGGAGGTCATCCGGCACATCCTGCCCTGGCGGCCAGCTGCTGCCTCCACCCGCCTGCTCGTCGCCGAGGGCGTTCTCCGGCCGCCGCTCCTGCTGGGCCTCCGCAGCAGCCTCCACCCAGGCCTCAGCATGGAGCCGGCCGCAGTAGAGACACCCAGCCCAGCATTCCGGAGCGGGCCGCCCAGGGATGGATGAGATGCTCTTGGAGCTGGCACGATCACTCCCTCCCCCCGGGTGAGGGCCGGGGGGAGTCTTGGTTTGTGTGTGTGTGTCTGTTCCGCCGCTGGCTCCCCAAAAAAAAAAAAAAGAAAAGTGGAGCAAGCGGTACCCACACTTCAAAGAGAGAGCAATTTCATCTGTTCCTGGGTCCCAAGAAGGCCAGTCTGGCGGGTGTGACCCTGTATAGCCTTACACCCCTCAGCTTCCCCTTGGTCGCCAGCAGGCAGCTTGGTGCGTTCGAGGACCCGGTCATCCACCTTCTCACGCACCCCCTGCCGCTAGTGGAGACAGGTAAGTGTTGCACAGCACACTAACACCACTCTCTCTACTTTGCTGCCCCACCTCAGGCTCGGCTATCCCGCTCAAGTCAGTGATAATCATCACATTAGGTGTTGAGCAGACGTGCTCCTGAAAATCCAGTGATATTCATCACACCGAGTGTTGAGCAGTGCTCCTGACTTGTGCGTGCTTATCTTATCCTGCTGGCGAAGGATTTGATATAGCCGCTCCTCCAGCCGGTATGAAGGCCAGTTGTAAACTCGTTCTTCGTGCTACTAGGTGGTGGGTCGTGACCATCTTGGCCCAAGATTGGTCTGCAGCTCCGACCTGAAAGACATGTGCTTCAGATCTCTACCTTCCGCACCGCAGGCCATCCTGTGTGTTGCGTGTGAGGGTTGGAGTATCAGTACAGAGTCCTTCCCTTCGAGTGCTCCAGAGCCCGTTGGATCTTCAGGTCAACTGGGAGAGAGTAATCTCGCCCACGGGCTGAGTATCTCTTTTTCAGTTTTGGAGATGGACTCCAATGAGAATGTGTTCAGCTGGTGTTTGAAGTGAGAAAGGGTCCCACTGAAAGAACTTTCAGAGGCTCCTGGGGTATATGGTAGATGCAGCCATTGGCTTCCTCCATATATGACCGCTTCAGCGCTAGCTTCATGATCGAGTCCCGAGGTGACCGTGGCAGAGCAGCTCACCCTGTGTGACTATAGTCATCCCGCGTCGGCTGCCAAACCCTCTTCAACTGAGGGGCCATGTATAAAGGGCGTGTTTTAACGGGGGCCTGGGCGACCCTCAACTACACGGGCAAATGTGCCTTGAGTTGTTGGACATTAGGACCGTTGCTTAAGCTTCCCTCGCATGTCACGACTCACCCGTCACCTCCTCCTTGGAGTCTGAAGCTTCTGAGGACGCTTTGTTCCACTATTTCTGCTCTACTCAGTCGTGCCGCCGACGAGCCTCATGACAGTTAGAGCCAGGGTGAGTGGAGACTCCATCCCCTGGGGTCCAGCTGGGTCATGACCACTCCGGAGCCGCCCAGTTGCCTCTCCGGTTTCGTCTCCTTGCCAGTGTTGTCCGAGCGGTCTACCCTTGGACAGACACTGGCTCTCAGCCGTCCCAGGGGCCTGCAGAAATGCGTTTCCCCAGTGAGCCTCCTAAATGCGATTGCGACTCAGGGTCGTCTGGCGCCTGCTCAGGTCAGTGAATTCATCACACTTCATGTTGAGCGGAAATGCTCCTGAAACTCAGTGAAGTTCATCGCACTCAGGTGTTGAGCAGCAATGCTCCTGTAGCTCAGTGAATTCATCACACTCAGGTGTTGAGCAGTAGTGCTCCTGAAGCTCAGTGAATCCTTTTCACACTCAGTGTTGAGCAGAAATGCTCCTGTTGCTCAGTGAAGTTCTTCGCACTCAAGTGTTGAGCAGAGATGCTCCTGTAGCTCAGTGAGTTTATTACACTCAGGTGTTGAGCAGAAATGCTCCTGAAGCTCAGTGAACTTATCACACTCAAGTGCTGAGCAGAAAATGCTCCTGAAGCTCAGTGATCTTCACATGTTGAGTTGAGCAATGCTCCTGTCTTTTTGCGCCCGTCGCTTGCACCTACGGTGCCAAGTCAGGAGGGAGCAGGTCTTCATAGTTTCCCCTTATTGGCCCAACTAGACCTGGTTCCCATCGACAGCCTTCCTGACTTCCCCTGAACACTTTTTCAGGGACGGGGCACGATGGCACCCACGTTCTACCCCTGGAGATTCCGGGCGGTCTTACATCTGAACACGGAGGTTCAGGTGGCTATCACAGGGACATGTGATAGTTACCATCATTTCTGCGAGCACCCCCTAGTGGAACCTAGTCGTTGAGTGCGTCTTCTCTCCAGAGGAGATCCTGAAAGCTTTCGATCACTTCAGTGCTCTCTTTCCTGCAAGATGGGTTGGAGTAGGCTGTTTTCCTTCACCCTCAAAATGATGTTGCCTTGGTGTTTAAACGACGCTCATCGTGATGCAGAAGTATGGAGAAGCACGTCCTGATAGTCAGGTTCCTGAGGAGCAAGGTAATGTAAATCCTTGCGTCCCTCTTATCCTCTTGGGCCTTATCTCTGGTGCAACTGCACTGCAGAGACCGCCCCTGAGCCACTGCAGGCAGTGAGTTAAAAATTCTGTATACATCAGTTCTCCTGCTCGCGTGGTCTCTACTAGAGGGTAGGGACTTGCTCGCTTTCGGTCAATGTATTGTGCCTGGAGTTCGGGCCGGCTAACTCTCACAAGCTGAGACCCCGGCTCGGATTGTGCCCAAGGTTCCTACCTCTCCCGTAATAGGAGCAGGCGGTGAGCCTGCAAGTGCTGCCCCGGAGGAGGCAGATCCAGCCCTGGCTTTCTCTGTCCGTTCGCTTATAGCGGTTAGACGTGTACAGAACGCAAGCCATAGACCTCAGACCAGCTCTACAAATATCTGTTAGGAATTCAGCAGAGGGAAGGCTGTTTCCAAGCAAAGTTGGCCACTTAGTGCTTGCTTTCATTTCGGTAAAAATTCCGAGATGCAACATGTCCACTTAGGTGTTGAGCTCCTCTATGATGAGTGTAAAGTGCTCCGCCTGGGCGTTGACGATATGCTTTGCTAAACAGATTCTAGAGTTGGGGGCTGGACGACACCTAGTTGAACCGCTGCTTCCCGTGGGGCTCCCTTCTCATGAAGCCAGTTTCACCGTGAGCCCGGTTCAAGTGTCGGCTTGCTGTGCCATTCCCCTCCTATGGACTGGATACGTGCGCCTTTCTACTCCAGTTGAGTTCCCTTAAAATTGAACCCTGTTGAGTTCCTCCACACCCCTTTGGTGTTAGGCCTACCACTTGTAAGCAGTGTGGAACCTGTGTTAGGCTAGGTCAATATGTTGCGGTCCCTACGGCGTGTATTCTTCCACGATATGGCTCCCTATGGCGAGCCCGTGTCTTCCCTCGGCAGAGTCTCTTTGCCGTCACTGTCCGGTGAGTCTCCCCCCGTCTTAGGCTGGAGCCACCCCAGTGTTATTCCATATGTTATACTGCCCGGTCATCCGCCCAGTTCATATGTGTATTTTCCACATTTACCTCCCTTTGGGTAGGATGTGCTTCCGCAGCGTCCCTTCCTTCCAATGTACGGGAACGCTTTCCCAGTGGTCCTGTAGGAACAGCAGTGACTTCCCTGGCCTAAGTCCTGTCCTTCCCCGCCTTAATTGCGGGGGCATCAGGAGGCTTTTGTCTAGGCACTGGAAGGTGGTAGCTTTAGTGGCGCTTTCAAAGGTTATCCCCATTCAGTCGATGTCGACTACGTCCGACGTTATCGACTGAAAGGGAACGTCCTGGTTGCGTATGCATCCCACCGTTCCCTGAAGGAGGGAACGGAGGACGTAGTCCCCTTCCCACTACCGCTGGACCACCGCTGACTCCGGGTTATGCTCGGCTCCTCAGCGAAAAAGCAAGTAGTGCGTGCATCCACTTCCGTATTTATACCCGCGCCGTGGGGGCGGAGTGTGTGATGCAAATCACGCACGCCAATTACATTGGCTCGTTCAATAGTACTCGAAGATGATAGGCTCTCTGACGCGATCCCCATTCAGTCGACGTCGACTACGTTCTCCGTTCCCTCCTTCAGGGAACGGTGGGTTGCATGCGCAACCAGGACGTTCTATTTGGTTCGATTAATTTTAAGGAAGTAAGTTTTTTTTTTATTATTGTTCTAATCGCGATATCCTAGTGTATGTAAACCGCAAAAAGACTGTTTAAATATGAATCGCATCTGTGTGTGAATGAATGAACTGAACAGTTTTTACCAAACCCTATTGCTATACTGAGATGAGTGAAATTCGACTGAAATATGTTGAAATAACGTTAAAATGTCTTTGTATTAGCAACGTATTAAACTGCAAATTAATATTTATATGCCCTAATATAGGCTCATAAAAACAACAAACAATATGCCTATGTTATAGACGAAATATGAAAGACAACATTTCGTTGACTAGTTTTGGATAGATTATTAACTGTTTACTGTAAACTAGACTACTGCCACATTGAATAAGCTTTTGTTCACCAATTTCTGCTCAATTGTTAAATATATTAGGCTATGTTTGTTTTGTCAAAAATAAAGTCATCAACTAGGATGCTATTATAGTGTTTGTTCCAATGTAGGCTTTATTCAAACTAATGAATCCTTAACTTTGAAATATGTATGATAAAATGTATACTTTAGTTTTTACAAAGAAATATTACACTTGAAATATTGTTATTTAAATTGTTGCTGTAATTGTAACCTTTTTAATAAAATAGCAAATAATATATTTACAAGGTAGATGTAAACAAAATCTTAAAAGGTCAATATAAGCCTTCTCTTCAAATTATTTGTATTGTGTTTTATTAGTGACAAATTTGGGGAGAGGATACATATCCAAAACTTTCTGAAAATACAGTATGAGAATTAACTACACAATTACTAGAAATGTTCACCTTGGATATTATACAATTTGCAAGCAAAAATACAAGTGGAAAAATACTATTTTTTTCTAGATGTTTCCAACTGTGAACCAATTTTGTAGTATATATATATATATATTTCTTTTCTTGTGTCCTTGTATTCTTTCTTGTGGCTCAGTGACACACCTGTGAAAAGCTCATTAAGCAGGTCTTTTGTCTTCACAGGTGTGAATCAGACCATTATACATGAGTCATGCCCATTTCGCATATTGCCTTTCCAAACAAAAAGTGTTTTACTAAATTTAAATCAATGTATTGTTTTATGTGAATGATTTGGCAGGATGATTTTCAGATCATTTTGAAGCAAAAATCCTAGGCGAGAACATCCATTAGTCAAAAGTCTTGTGGACACATATTTAGTATGTGTTTTGTGGCCTTACTTCAGAGACTTTAAGTTTTAGTTTTTTCAATAATCATGCATAAACAATATTCTCTCAAAAATACAAACATGTACATACATCTTGCTCACATATTATGGTAGCCCTGTTTGTGCTATATAGAGTGAATTTACACCTTTGCCATTAACATGTTTATAAATAACTGAAAAAAGCACAAATGTCAGAGCATGTCAGAACACCTCCAGGACCCAGAAAACACCTTGGACCCCAGAGGGTTAACATCACTATCTTAGATTAAATAAAAAAAAAAATTTCAAACGTGCACTCTTCATTTTGTTACATAACCGATTCAATTTGAGGACAGCAGCAAATACCATTTATTATCTTTAGCATGTCAATCACTTTTAATGTACGTTCTAACGGAGTCACTTTTCTAGATAACACCAGCCAGCAGGCTAACTTATACTGTTTCAGTTAAAGGGACATTCGGAAACTATTTCAACTTAATAAAACCGTTTAGAAATCATTTGGATGGTTTAATAACCTGTTCTGGTGAGAATGGTGACTTTCCCCGCTCCCCCCAATGTTCCTAGGAAGAAAACCAACCTTGCAACATGAGGATTAACGTCCCGGTAAATTGGAAATAGGAAGTCTCGTGAGAAGCGAGAACGAGCGAGAAACACAAACTGCTTTACGGCAATTCGACATAAACACACACACTCAATGTGTATGATGTATTACCCACCTCGGTAGACATAGCTCCACACGATAAAGTTGGCCGGCTCCGATAATAACAAATGCACATCAGCAGCGGTAGAAGGGGGGAGGAGGGTGCCGCAAGTGAGTTTTTTTACGACATTGTTGTGAAATATACGCCTCACAGCTGTAGGGGGAGCTCGTTGACAAGCATGCGACAACAAAAGTGAAAATAAGCTGTTACGTCTCTAAAACGGCTCAGGGAATGAGGGGACACAACATAAAGTAAATTTTTTTGTATTCCCAGATTAGTTATCCCTGTTAACACAATTAAGACGCTGGAGCAACAAGACACAAAGACATAAGGAGGTTTAAATCAAGTAAATGAATATATTTATTCATTGCAGCCACGTGCACAAAGGAGAGAGAGAAAAAAGAATCCGTACTCAGGGAGTAGGAATCTGAACGGGGCTTAAAGCAAAAAAAAATCTAAACAAAACCCACATTCTAACTACATTCCCATTCCCACTAGACTACGACATCAAAGAAAGAAACAAAACAAAAACGACGGCGTTCAACTCAAAACATACAAAAGTAGCACCCGCTCCTTACCTGGTGTAATAACAGCGTGCTTCCCTAGATGTTGCATGAATGGAAATCACGTGACATGCTTGCCTGATTACTACTCCCTGGCCGGGTGTAAAACATTATAAAAGCGACCAAAAGAAAACATAAGAACTCACGTTCTTATCGTAATCCAAAATAAACATGAACAAACTGTTTAACTCCAAAGTATAAACCTTCAGTAACAAAAACAAAACAAAAAAAAACAAACAAGGCACGCCAACATCACGGCGTGACCCGAAACGAAAAGCAACAGCTCCCTCCTTCTCGCTCTCTCTCCCGCTTCCGGTCTACGTCAGTCTCTTATAGCAAGGACGCCCATTCCGGTTCGTGTCGCAATGATGACGGACAGCCAACAGCACCGCCCTGAGAGATGATAGCAGAGAAAGTGAAAGCAAAGACAACAACAAAAGAACAACATATCCTCGGAGCACGTAACATAAGCGAAGAAATAGCTAGAGTTGCCGAATGCCCCTTCCGACTCGGGTAACGTTAAGCTGATAAAATAGAATTGGCAAAAAAGTCGTGCTTACCTTTGCGTGAATTTCAGGATGATTCCCTTGCAGATGTCGCTTTAGATTTGTTGTTTTTACCAGCGATTTCCACTCCACACTCTTTACACAAGGTCTTGTTTGTCTTTTCATCAAATGTGAAATTGCCCCATATATCTTCTCTTCTTTTTCTCCCAGCTGTTGCCATTTCATAGTTTAAGTCAGACAGACACCCAACGTATGCAAGATGATGTCATGTACTCGCGTCCAGGTGGATCAGTACGTTACTTTTCAAATGTGCGTCTTACCGCACCACACACGCACCAAGATTAATTCTGATTGGATCTTTTCCAAAAACGTCCCTCACTCACATTTTCGGCTCGTTTTTATAAGTTAACGAAAATGTCAATATAATTTAATTATAGTTTTCGTCATCACCACTTAATTTTTATTTAGTTATTGTCGCGTTTTCATCAGTAAAAACTTGTCGTCATCAACGTAATTAACACTGGATAGCGTTCACAAACCATCGAGATAATCTCTGCTTCGTGACCGGAAGCCCTTTGGTATGGCCACCGAAGCATGCAAAGAGCTGTTCCGACTGTCTGAATGGGGCAGAACGCTCCAGATAGATTCTGAGAGCCCTAACAGGGCAGAGCAGACCTAGTTCTCTATCGTCTTCCATTAAGGGAAGCGCCGATGGCGAAATGACCTGGGCTCTGAACGGAGTGGAGAGCACCTTGGGTACATAACCATGTCTTGGTCTGGGGACAACTTTGGAGTCGTTGGGTCCGAACTCGAGACATGAGGGGTTCATAGAGAGCGCTTGTAAGTCGCCCACTCACTTGACTGATGCTAGGGCTAGCAGGAGTGCGGTCTTGAGCGAAAGAGGCTTTAAGTCAGCCAACTGAAGCGGCTCAAACGGGGCTCCCTTAAAGGGATACTCCACTTTTTTTGGAAATAGGCTCATTTTACAACTCCCCCAGAGTTAAACTGTTGAGTTTTACCGTTTTCGAATCAATTCAGCCGATCTCCGGGTCTGACGGTACCACTTTTAGCATAGCTTAGCATAGATCATTGAAGTGGACAAGACCATTAGCATCTCTCTCAAAAAAATGACCAAAGAGTTTCGATATTTTTCCTATTTAAAACTTGACTCTTCTGTAGTTACATCGTGCATTAAGACCGACGGAAAATGTAAAGTTGCGATTTTCTAGGCTGATATGGCTAGGAACTATTCTCTCATTCATGCGTAATAATCAAGAAACTTTGCTGCCGTACCATGAGTGCAGCAGGCGCAATGATATTATGCAGCGCAAACACAAACTTATATGGTCACGCAGGAAGTAACCTAGCTGGGGACTATTTTCAGGCACTGCGTTATATCATTACGCCTGCTGCAGACATGGTACGGCAGCAAAGTTTCTTGATTATTACGCAGGAATGAGAGAATAGTTCCTAGCCATATCAGCCTAGAAAATTGCAACTTTACATTTTCCGTCGGTCTTAGTGCACGATGTAATTACAGAAGAGTCAAGTTTTAAATAGGAAAAATATTGAAACTCTTTGTCATTTTTTTGAGAGAGATGCTAATGGTCTTGTCCACTTCAATGATCTATGCTAAGCTATGCTAAAAGTGGTACCGTCAGACCCGGAGATCAGCTGAATGGATTCGAAAACGGTAAAACTCAACTGTTTAACTCTGGGGGAGTTGTAAAATGAGCCTATTTCCAAAAAAAGTGGAGTATCCCTTTAAGGGCCCTGAGGACCGTGGATAGGTCCCAGGCAGGTATAGAGGGAGGTCGAGGCGGGTTAAGCCTCCTGGCCCCTTTAAGGAAGCGCACGACCAGGTCGTTCCTTCCTGAGGACTGGCCAGCCACAGGAGCATGGAAGGCTGCTATGGCCACCACGTATACTTTGAGCATGGAGTGGTCAGACCCGCGTCCAGCAGCTCTTGAAGAAAAGAAAGTACCAGTGGTACATCACACAAGTAGGGGTCAAGGTTCCGAGCTGTACACCAGCCGGTAAACACTGACCATTTAAGGGCGTAGAGGTGTCTCGATGACAGCGCTCTAGCCTCAGTGATAGTGCTTAGGACTTTTTCCAGGAGGTTCTCGAATGCCTATTGAGGGGCCATACATGAAGGGGCCATACATGAAGGGCCCACAAGTCGGGGCGGGAGTGTCAGACTGTCCCTTTCGCCTGCGTGAGGAGGTTCTTCCTCAGCGGTATCGCCCAGGGAGCTGCATCGAGCAGCTGCACCAACTCGGGGAACCATGTCTTGGTCCGCCAGAGAGGGGCTATTAAGCCTTGTTTATACTCGACGCATCCGCACGAGCGCGGCAAAAATTACGTCATTGCGCTGTGGGCGGTCGTGCGCGTTGGGCAGTGTGCACGGCACTTTTTGTAGCATCCGAAGATGAACGACTTCGAGGCGACTTTGTCCGAGCTGGTACGTCTGTACCAGCATGTTTATGATCCTTCTATACACTGTCGTGGAAATAATTCTATTCGAAGAGTTAGGAGGAAGGAGACAAGTGGAAACCTTTGAAAAGTCAAAGTATCAAATGTTTTATTTCTTGCAAGAAGTAAAATTGAATTGGCATTCACATACAGACAGCATCTATATGAGAAGGGCGAAGGGCTGATCCCTTTCACCAGGTTATATACCCTAACACATCCTGAGTACGCTGCATCTGTTTCAGAAGATTGCCTCTGTAACCTTAAAAGGAAACGTGTTTGTTCAAGATCTCTTGTTGGACATAAATTCGTCTAGACAGAACAATGACATCTTCGTAAAGATTTCCTGTTTTTAGCTACTGTTCGAATTCACACTTTTTGCCTATCTCTGGTTTGATCAAAAGCTGCACACATACATTTCACACTTGAAGTACCCAATAGGTCACTTGGAGTACACATAGTCCCTTTGCTACTTGAGTTTTTGTCACACATACATGTTGTTCCAGAAAGCTTATTTTAACTTATGCATTTCTAACAGCTTGATTATATCTTTAATAATGTCCTTTTGCTTATATGAACATCTTCCTTTAAATGCTTATTAGTACATAAATCCTCAATGTTAATAAAAGTTGCACACATCTAAAAGATAAAAGAACACATCTAAAAGTAGAAAACACATCTAAATGTAAAATTTCCATTACAACACATAGAAACATTTGCATTGATGGGCGACCATAAAAGCCTCTCATTTTGTGAATAGGAACACATTTGCATTAAGCACCCAGTTTGCACTTGTCTAAAGTAACTGCTAACATTTACAAAATAAGCCTACAATAGCAGAAGTAAGGCCTGCTGATGAAATTAAAGGGGTGGTAAAACGCATTTTTTCAAAGGCTTGATTGTGTTTGTGGGGTGCACTGTAACGTGTTCATGCTTCGT
Organism: Gila robusta; assembly: GCA_030770095.1. Lineage (NCBI taxonomy): Eukaryota > Metazoa > Chordata > Actinopteri > Cypriniformes > Leuciscidae > Gila > Gila robusta. The sequence continues at coordinate 127,984 of JAVALU010001504.1, forward strand.
TTTGAAAAAAATTGCATTATTTTTCATATATTTTACCTTTATTCTACACTGCTCTGTCCCTCCTTGTAAAAACGGTCTGATGGTTTCTGGGTTCTATGAAGCCAGTCCCTCAAAAATACGCAATGGGCTCAGATTGGTTAGCTGGCCCAGTGTGTTGTGATTTGCAAACCGCCTAGTGCACGTTTTTCGGAAACGTCACGCCCCTTACCTTTACCGGTAGTTTGTGCTTTGGTGTATTATAAACAATGGCGTCAATAAAACCAATCGGACCCAGAGAATGTTAGTGAAGATGATTGAGCAGAACCTGTTCAAGAACGGCTGTTAAACGACATTTCAGAAAGGTTTGTTTTTTGTTGTTCTCTCATTACTTTTTAGATACACTGTTATTTAATCGTACTAATTATTATAGTATTACAAAAAAAAAGCTTCATAAACAAGAATTTCATATAATCGTTCTAACAAATTATACTACAGTCCTCAGAGGGATTTTTTTGAGGAAAGACTGCGGATCTATTGTGATCGTTACTGACTGTATGGATTGTAGCCAAATATCTGTTGACAGAACTATTAACGCAAAACGAACACTAAACATTGGCTTTACTACAGTAGCCAAATCAAGCACAGAACCATGTTTAGTATGCCTGTAGATAAACAAGCATGTAGATAAACATAAAAGCTCTAATCAAAGAATAATTTACACTAATTCCAAGTTCACTGTTGAGATTAAAACGTTAGGTGTTTGTCGGATAACGTTAAGTATGAATGAGCATTTAACAAACCAGCAGAGCCAAACAGCGTTGTCATTTGTTTACTTCCGTGCTACAACGTACAATTAACAATACTGTCACGATCCACACACGGGAAACAGGGGTTAAATCCAAAAGCAGTAGTTTATTTAGGGATAATCCAAAATCGTAAACCAGTCCAAAGCAAGGGTCAAAATCCAAAAGGCAATCCAACATGAACAGGAACAAAACAAGAAGCAAGGAAACTGGATGACAGAAGTAGCGTGATGCATACAAGGACTCCGTGACACATACTGAAACAGACAGGGTTATATACACAGGGAATCGACAATGATAATGGGGAATTGGCTGAGTGCAATGATCAGTGATAAGGAACAGCTGAGTGCAATGATGAGACAAAGGATCGTGGGAAATGTAGTTCATAAGTGAAGGACACCGTGGGAAAGGAGGACATCTAGTGGACATCAGGGGAACACAAACCCAACACTGTGACATAACCCCCCCTCTACAGAGCGGCTACCAGACGCTCCACGACAACAACAAAAAACACAGAAAACACAACACAAGAGGTTCAGGAGGGAGGTGGAACGGTGGAGGATCAGAGGGGAGGGAAGGTGGGCCAGGTCCATGAAGGGAGACAGGAACAAGGGGTGAGGGTTTAACCGGGGACCAGGGCAAAACAAAAAATCTATCGGGCATCCAGGGGGAAACACAAAGTCCATCGGAAGGCCAGGGCGAAACGCACAGTTCATCGGGAGGCCAGGGCGAGACGCAAAGTCCATCGGGCGGCCAGGGCGAAGAAGACCTCTCGGGCGGCCAGGGCGGTGAGGACCCCTCGGGCGGCCAGGGCGGTGAAGACCCCTCGGGCGGCCAGGGCGGTGAAGACCCCTCGGGCGGCCAGGGCGGTGAAGACCCCTCGGGCGGCCAGGGCGGTGAAGACCCCTCGGGCGGCCAGGGCGGAGCAGACACCGGCTCAGGAACAGCAGACACCGGCTCAGGAACAGCAGACACCGGCTCAGGAACAGCAGACACCGGCTCAGGAACAGCAGACACCGGCTCAGGAACAGCAGACACCGGCTCAGGAACAGCCACAAGAACTGTAACAGTCACAAGAACAGACACAAACACAGAAACAAACACTGGCTCTGGCGCTGGAACAGGCACCGGCTCTGGAATAGACATTGGCTCCAGCTCTGGAACGGGCATTGGCTCTGCCTCCGGCTCTGGAACGGGCACTGGCTCTGCCTCCGGCTCTGGAATGGGCACTGGCTCTGCCTCCGGCTCTGGAACGGGCACTGGCTCTGCCTCCGGCTCTGGAACGGGCACTGGCTCTGCCTCCGGCTCTGGAACGGGCACTGGCTCTGGCTCTGGAACGGGCACTGGCTCTGGCTCCGGCCCTGGAACGGACACTGGCTCCGGCCCTGGAATGGACACTGGCTCCGGCCCTGGAACGGACACTGGCTCCGGCCCTGGAACGGACACTGGCTCCGGCCCTGGAACGGACACTGGCTCCGGCCCTGGAACAGGAGATACTGGCTCCGGCCCTGGAACAGGAGATACTGGCTCCGGCCCTGGAACAGGAGATACTGGCTCCGGCCCTGGAACAGGAGATACTGGCTCCGGCCCTGGAACAGCAAACACGGGCATGTCCAGGATCCGAGCCAGACGCTTCAGATAGTCCAGGTCCATGAAGGCAGACGGCACTGTCTCTGCCTCCGTCTCTGGAACGGGTACTGGCTCTGCCTCTGGCTCTGGAATGGGCACTGGCTCTGGAACGGGCACTGGCTCTGCCTCTGGCTCTGGAACGGGCACTGGCTCTGCCTCCGGCTCTGGAACGGGCACTGGCTCTGCCTCCGGCTCTGGAACGGGCACTGGCTCTGCCTCCGGCTCTGGAACAGCAGACACTGGCTCCGGCTCTGGAACAGGAGACACCGGCTCCGACTCTGGAACAGCAGACACGGGCATGTCCAGGATCCGAGCCAGACGCTCCAGATAGTCCAGGTCCATGAAGGCAGACAGAACGTGAACAGTCTCTGACTGGGCAGACGGAACGTGAACAGTCTCTGACTGGGCAGACGGAACGTGAACAGTCTCTGACTGGGCAGACGGAACGTGAACAGTCTCTGACTGGGCAGACGGAACGTGAACAGTCTCTGACTGGGCAGACGGGACGTGAACAGTCTCTGACTGGGCAGACGGGACGTGAACAGTCTCTGACTGGGCAGACGGAACCTGTCTCCTCCTTCTCCTTCTCCGGACCACCGGACTCAGGATCACCGGAACCGGGACCACCGGAACAGGGATCATCTCCCGACTACCTCCTCCACTGTGACCTCCACGGGACCCACGAAAAATGACTAGGCGGGTTCCCTGAAAATAATCTCTCCTCTCCCGCTCAGTGGCTGGGAAAGAGAAGTTTGAAAACATACCGCTGGACTTAGGGTGTGACGGAGTCCTTCTGTCACGATCCACACACGGGAAACAGGGGTTAAATCCAAAAGCAGTAGTTTATTTAGGGATAATCCAAAATCGTAAACCAGTCCAAAGCAAGGGTCAAAATCCAAAAGGCAATCCAACATGAACAGGAACAAAACAAGAAGCAAGGAAACTGGATGACAGAAGTAGCGTGATACATACAAGGACTCCGTGACACATACTGAAACAGACAGGGTTATATACACAGGGAATCGACAATGATAATGGGGAATTGGCTGAGTGCAATGATCAGTGATAAGGAACAGCTGAGTGCAATGATGAGACAAAGGATCGTGGGAAATGTAGTTCATAAGTGAAGGACACCGTGGGAAAGGAGGACATCTAGTGGACATCAGGGGAACACAAACCCAACACTGTGACAAATACAAACTATTACAGGAAAACACATCGACGAAAAATAAATCATACTTACAGGTTGTGGCCCGTAAACAACAGCTTCTGTTCTTAAAGTTGGAACTGCTCCATCTTTCAGGACAAGCCGTTGTGCGAATCCTGCATTGAGCTCACAAAGATTGTGGAAGCTTTCCTCCGTAAAATGTGCAGCACAGAGAGCGAGATTTGGGTAATAATTATGAGGGACCAAGTTAAAAATAAATTTTAACCATTGATCCCTAACTCCCGCGACCCTAGGAAGGCTGAACAAAGTGGACCTGCAATCCGGATGAAAATAACAGCGTTTCAACGGCATTGCGGCAACAACAGCCTACTATACCACAACAACTCTTCTCCAAACCAATATGAAATGGCCTCGCCCCCCTTATTTAGTATTCTCGGAGGAGGATTTTAGGGGTTAGTGATGTCAGCAACCCTGGAGGAATGTCGTGTAGTCCCTACCAGCTGTTTGCTGTAGTCCTTAGAAATTGATTTCTTTAAAAGCAAATATCTCTGTTTGCTTTGAACTTTGAGCATTGTAACTTTGCAGATGTTGTTTATGCTCAAACAGCAACATTACACACTAGCTAAAGTTAGAAAAGTGAAATCGTGTTTTACCACCCCTTTAAGGTTTAAACACTCTTCAATAAGGCTTCAGTTGTTTAACTAGTTTACATGCAGTGAAAGTACAATAAACCTACTGCATTTATTACTCTTTTTTTATATGAATTTCAGCAATTAATAAACTACTAATAAACGGCAAACTACTTCTTCACTCCTGATTCCTGGTGGTTTAGAGGAGAATTACTCAGAGTCGCCCCCTGACGTTTCACAGAATAGCACAACAGCGAGCGCGTCAAGTATAAACGCCTCACCCGTTTGGGGAGGTGCGCGTGCAGTCAGCGGAGACTCGCGCTCGTGCGGACGCGTCGTGTATAAACAAGGCTTTAGGAGGACTACATGCTTGTTCTCCCTGATCCGCTCGATGACTTGAGGGAGCATCGAGACCGGAGGGAATGCGTAAAGGGGAATACCTAGGTTGGAGGCATCCGTTAAAATTACCTTACTCCTTGAGACTAGACCCATGCTCACACCAGACTGGTACCAGCTGGTGATTTTCCAAGGGGCCAGGGCTTTGATACAGCCGTGGTCCACCCTGAAGCGCGGGTGGCCTGATCGTCACAGGACACTGGAACTCTGGGCTTCAGCTAACGCTGAAGGTGACGCATATAGAGTAGACCTAGCTGAAGTACTGACGATGCTGAGGCCATAAGGCCCAGTGCCCTTTGAAACGTTCTGAGGGGTCTGAGAGAGCCCGCTCTGAATGAAGCAGCTAGCAGCTGGATGGAGAGAGCGCGGTCTGGCGTGAGCCAAGCTCTCATCTCGACAGAGTTGATAACTGTTCCCAGGAAGGTTATACGCTGGCTGGGGGACAGTACACTCTTGCAAAAATTTATCCTGAGCCCAAGGCATTCTAGACGACTGAGCAGCCAGGATCTGTGGGCTTGTAACTCAGCCTCCAATTGGGCCAGAATGAGCCAATCGTCGAGGTAATTCAAAATGCGCATTCCCCGCTGTCTCAGGGGGGAGAGTGCTTTGTCTCTGCATTTTGTACACGTACGAGGTGCCAGTGACAACCCGAATGGTAGGACGGTGTACTGATAAGTCTGCCCCTCGAAGGCAGACTCTCAAAAATGGCCTGTGATGGGGAGCTCTCTGGATATGAAAGTAAGCATCTTTCAAATCCACTGACAAAAACCAATCCCCTGGGCGAATCTGCGCAAGGATTTGTTTGGTTGTTAGCATCCTGAATGGCCGTCTCATGAGGGCCTTTTTCAGGTGTCTGAGATCTAGAATGGGCCTGAGGCTGCCATCCTTCTTTGGGACGAGGAAATAACAGCGACAAAAGCCTGACTCACTTATTGATGTGGGAACTGTCTCAACACCTCCCTTCGCTAGAACTTTTGACACTTCGGTGCGGAGGACGCCAAGTTGCTCGTTACCAATGTCTCGACCACGGCATGAAAGCACAGAGGTCTGCGAGCGAGTAACCTCATTTTATCATATTCAGCACCCATTTTGACACATCGGGATGGTTTCCCAGGCCTTGGCCCGAGTGGCTAGGGGTTGAATACAGTCTGGGGTGGGCCACCGTGTGACGCGGACCCGGCAACCTAGGTGTTGTGAGTTTTGTGAGGTGTTGTGAAAAGTGCCTTTTCCTTCCTGTCGTCCGACTAGTAAGGCTTCCGAGGCTCAGTATCCAACACAATCTTGGGTCGGGGGGCCTGGCGTTCCGGGAACGGGTAGCGCTTGGCTGACTAAGGGAACTGGAACATTTTGGCAAGAAGTGTTGCATGGCCTGCGAAGACTTCTGTGCTTCGGTGAAGCGCTCAGAGTAGCCCTTCACCACGGGACTGAAGAGGCCGGTGTTGGAGATTGGAGAGTCCAGGAAAGCAGTCCTGTCTACATCCTTAATCTCTGTCAGGTTGAGCCAGAGGTGGCGCTCTAACACAACTAGACTGGCCATACTCCTTCCAATCGCACGGGCAATGGTCTTAGTGGTGCGCAGAGCTAGATCGGTGGTGCTGCGCAGGTCTCTAAAGGCCTCGGGGTCCAGTCCAGACTCGTCCATGGAGCGGAAGAGTTTGGCCTGGAACACCTGGAGGACCGCCATGGTGTGCAGGGCCGATGCAGCTTGGCCAGCGGAGGTGTAAGCTCGGCCGGCGATAGCTGAGGTGGTTCTGCAGGGTTTAGATGGGTGAGCCGCCTTGGATCTCCATCTAATAGCGGTGGGCGGGCAGAGGTGCGCAGCCGCTTCTTCTTCCAGAGGGGTCAGCTTCTCGTACCCTTTCTCCTCTGAGACCGAGGTCTTCAACGGCCCTCGTGAGGACGCGGAGAATCTCAGCATCCAAGTTCGCTCTGGCGCCACTTCCGCCGGACAGAGATGGGGAGCGGGGTCAACGACTGAGCCCGACCACTCCTCGCCCTCGGATGCAGCCAAAGAAAGGCTGTCATCGCCTTCCTCCTCCAATCCACTGAATGAGACGAGACCAGCAGCTTGCAGAGAGGGGCGCTGGTCCGTCTGGGTGAATAACACCGGTGAAGGAATCTCCTGTGGAGAGACTGTGGCACGCGGGGACGGGGCCGGGGCCGGCGTGGGCTCGCTTGTCTCGACTTGCTCAGGCATCCTCTGGCCCATCGTTTCTTCCTCCGCGGTTCAAGGAGGGCGGGTAACGGGAGGGCGCGAGGGGCGGGGCCGCACTCTGAGAAGAAGGCCAGCCTCGAGCGCAGGGTAGAAAGCGGCATACTCTCGCAGTGAGAGCAGCAGCCCTTAGTGAGTGCAGCTTCCGCATGGCTGGATCCCAGGCACGAAACACACTCACTGTGTCCATCCGCACCGTGCAGAGGGGCTCTGCATGAAGCACAGTTTGTACGCGGCATTTGGAACAACACCGAAATTTGCTCTTTTAACAGAGTGTTGCAGCGGTGAGCACACTGTGCGTTTAAAGGATATTAGCGGTTTTCGCCAGATGGCCGCAGGAGAACGGCGAATCAGAAGAGTCCACTGAACTGCTATGCAGAGTCACTCGCTCTGCGGGCTTGTCGATGGCGAAGGTTTCAGCAGGAGAATCAGCGAAGAGAGTTCGCTGAAGAAGATTAAATCTGATTCCTATGGCGAAATGGCCGCTTATATAGTCAGTAGCCACGCCCATTCTGGCGCGCGCAAGGCAGGAAGCATCCTGATAGGATTGCACGTCCTCGCCGCTTCGCCATAGGTTCGTGCAGTTCCCGCAGCCCAGCCAATCAGCGAGCTAGTTAGCTCTGTACTGTGCTGGCTGTGCAGCTGCACTGTGTTTTAAAAAAAAGCTTCAATATTCTTGAGAAAAGGAGTTTTCCCATAGCGTATAGCTACGCAATATGGTGAACGTGAAAGCGAACGTTCTCGAAAAGGAACTCAGTAAACAGACATGGAGTTAAATTACCCAAAAGTGCAAGTTTAAGATAACTCAAGCTGAAACAACATCATGAACTCTTATATACTCAAATAATATCGACATAAATGAATAAACGTAAATCGAAAAAAATGTATAAACATAAAATTCACTATATCACACTTTATAAACATCGCCTTCAGTTCATAGGCCTACTGCCCTAACTTTCTCGAAGAGAGTATGCTATAAAACCGGTTTTCCTGTTTGTTCATGTGACGTTCACCATAATGCCTATTATAGGCTAGATATGATGACCAGTGACCAGGCCCGAACTGGCCATCGGGAGCACCGGGAGAATTCCCGGTGGCCTGGCGACTAATTTGGCCTGCTGCCAGCCGGTGTTTTTTTTTTATTCTTTTTTTATTATTATTATTTTATATTACTACCTCTACCAAGGATCATTTTCGAATTCGTCATTCAATAAAATTATTATTATTAATAATAATAAAAAATATAATCACGAATCTGTTAGTCTTGACTGGCAAGGCTACGAGTCGACTTTACGCCTCAGCCAAACGGTTAAACAAAAAATGCGAGCAGCGCCCGATGATGGAGAGAAAACGGCCAGGTGGAGCAGAGAGGGAAAGGACAAAGAAAAAGAAAGCACTCCAAGAAGAAGCAGCAAAGTGTTGCAAAATTACTGACCTGTTCAGGGCTTCAAGTGCAGGTCAGTTTCAGCTGTAGCCTACTGTACTTTTTTCTACGTTAACTTAGTATTGAACTGCTAGCAAATGTAAGCGGTAGCACCCCCTACTATCCTCTACATTCGTGGAGAAATCAAAACAAATGAGTGAAACAGCACACAGAAAACTCACAGAAGAAAGGCTACTGAGGTAAAAATTCGAATTGTTTTTTTATTTTATTTTTTTTATAACATGATTTATAATATGATTTAGTTTAACATAACACAAGGGAGCGTTTCGCTGAATATTATCACGATTGAAAATGTTACATTGAATTTATTGTTCAGTAAACAAGTAGCGTAGTAGCGTTAATATTTATTATTAAGTTACTTACATTTTAGACACAAACAATATTAACTGTTTTTGTTCTATTTCACCGACGAAAATAGTTCCAAAGGAAAGCAACAGCAGCGCGTGTTTAGTTACTGAATGATTCAGCGTTTTGAACGAATCTTTTGTATGAATGACTCAATGACTCACTAATTAAGACGGTCACTTGCCGCCACCTATTGGCGGTTTAGTTTAATGTTTAAGTATTGCATTTTTTTATTTGTATATCAAACATTTATTTAAAACATCAATCTCATAACATTATTTATTGCAGTTGTAATTTTGCAGTGCAAATTATTTAATATGATGGGTAACAGCCCTGTAGTGTCTTATTATTATAACTGAATTTATTGATCAAATGTAAGAATTTGACATCAAAGATGATGCATACATTTAATAAGGTAATACAAATTATTTTTATTAATGAATTTTATTAAATGTATTTAATACATGTATTTTATTAAAAAGTCTTACGCAACCTGCTGACCTTCTAAGCTAACATTTTTGTTTAACCTCTCTTCTGCAGTTTATATACATTTATGAGTGAGAAGTAGAGAGGTAGAAACAGCTTTGGACTTGTAGAGTAAATGCTTGTATAACGTTATGTGCAGACCCATTTGATATTAGGACTGCTTTACTTCTAGGTTGGCTATTTATGTTTTCATGTTATGGTCATACTGTGAAATAAATGTAATTTAGGGGGGAAAAAACAGGGTTGTCACGTGTTTCTAAATTTTATTTGGGTGGATGGCCTGGATGGGTGTAGGATTTCCCGGCCTGAAATTGTGTCCCAGTCCGGCCCTGCCGGTGACATTAGTTTATAGTTTATGTTGTGCCACGAGGAAGTAGGTCTACATGTGTTTGTATGCTGATGTGACACACATTCACGTCTTTAACTGAGACAGGAGTCATTTTTTGTGTGGTTCATTCTGCACTCTACATAGAGACAATGAATGGTCCAATCCGATGTTTGAGCAATCTTGAGATTGGCATCATCACCATCATCATTACAGAATTTATCTGTCAGCATCTATTATTGAAACACGCACAGTGAGACACTGAATGTTCCAGGTTTGAGCAATCTTGGATCTCTCTGCTTTTATTTATTTCATTTCCAGGTAGAGTTCTTAAACAAAAGAAAAGAAAACTCCAAACGAAAGAGACTGAATGGTTCCAGGTTTGAGCAATCAGTCACCGTGATTTTGCCAAATAAGGTATGTTCATGGGTCAACATACTTTGTTGATCTGATAATTTAGTCGTATCCCTACTCCTAAACCTAAGAATACCCATAACCTATCCCTTAAATCAGAGGGAAATGATAGGTGAATAACACTGATAGAAGCACCTAACTGGTTGTAAGCCTAAACTTGACATAAACTGTAAACCCAACATCTGATTGCATCAAAAGACACTCCGGATGGTGGACTGGGACTGTTACTACTAACTACAGCTCTTGATTCCACTTTGTATTTTACCCTCATGAAAAATAACTATTGATAGTATCCATGATTTAACCATTTTTAGACCATACATGTACACATGTAAAACCATGCGTGGCTCCACACTACCATGGAAGCAATGTGGTCTGTAGTAACACAAATTGTGATTAAGTTAGACGGTTGCCTAAACGTGCATATAAACTATAAATACAAATAAAATTAAAGCTGCTAGCAGCATTTAGCGGTGTTCAAGCATTTAAGCCATTTTAGCACATAAGCATTAAAGACATTTAGCAAGCATGTAACCACTGACATAATAGATGGAAAACCATTTACCATGATTCTAGCATGATTTGCCATAGTTTTACCATGATTTACCATGTTCTAGTATGATTTACCATGAATCTAGCATGATTTACCATAGTTTACCATGATATACCAAGTTCTAGTATGATTCACCATGATTTACCCTGTTGTAGCATGGTTTACCACAATTGAACACATTCTAGTATGATTTGCCATGTTATAGGATAATTGACCATGATATACCACATTCTAGAATGATTTACCAGGATTGTAGCATGATTTACCATGATTCATCACATTGCTAGCATGATTTGCCATGATACACCATGTAATAGTATTTTTTACTATGATTTACCATGTTTCTATCATGATTTACCATGATTTACCACATTGCTGCATTGATGTGAAGTGTCAATAAAAATGAAGTGATAAACTCTGACAAAAAAATTATTGTCTTATAATAGTTAACATGGAAAAACTGGTTTGCTTCAGAATACTGGTGAAATTAAAGTCTGTCAAAATGAGAGTGAGCCAAAAGTGGTCTTCTACTGCCCTCTGCTGGTCATTCTGCTTATTAATAAAGTGTTTTCAGAGATGCTTTTGCACTCATATGTAGACATTTGCACACACACACACACAAACACACTTTTGGGATGTTATTGTGAAAATCTAATTTAGTTTAATATAGTTGATAAAATCTAATTTAGTTTAGTTGAATATTTAGGTAATATAGTTTAATAATATTAAACTATATTACCAGTCCATCATAATAATAAAAAAATAGCTTTAAGAAGTAAAATGGCCAGCAGAGGGCAGTAGAAGACCACTTATTGGCTCACTTTCATTTTAAACTACTTGGTTTCATTAGTATTCTACACTAAAGCAAAGTAGTTTTTTCATGTTAACTCCATAATGCATGCTTACACACACACACACACACACACACACACACATTTGGGATATGTCATTGTGAAAATCTCTTTTAATGGTCTATAAGCATTTCACATATTTCTTTGTGATGTAATAATATAAAACTAATTTTAAAAAATAGCTTTAAGCATTTGTTTGTAAGCCAGTGCTGAAAGCTGATAAAAAGATTAAACATGTCTAATACTGCTGCTCCCTCTAGTGGACAACAGTGGTATTACAGCCTATATAGAGTTGAAATGAATGAATGGAAATTTGGTTTTTCACTTATATCTCGGGAACGAGAAAGTGAAAAAATCTGAAACTCAGAACTTAGATAGTGTCCGAGGAGCTCTGTTGAACGAGACCATCCCGGTGTTGGTGGCCGATCGGGCCGTAAGTTATGCCAGTTGAAAGGCATATCTTTTGGGGCTTATATCTCGTGAATGCCCAGGCCAAATCGCACCAAACTCGAATCGGAGCTAGACGAGGACGGGCTCTTTCCAACGAGCTATCCCACAAGAATCTAGGTGGTCTGGGTCGGGAGTTACAGCTGTTCAAAGTCGGGGGTCTCTCGGATTAGCGATCCGCGGGGGGCGCTCCCGAGGCCCGCGAAGATAGATTTCGATCAAGGCCCAATAGAGGACCTTACCATCCAAATTTGAGCGTGCAGGGAGTGTCCGTTTTCGAGTTATGAGTGAATTTGTACTGGGAGGGCGTGGCCTAACGTTATACTTTCGTTTTCAGCCTTCCTGTGACACAATTGTGAATAATACAATGAATTTGAACAAAATGTGATTGTAAATGTTAAAATAATGATTGTATAAAGTCTAAATATGAATTATATATAACAATATTAGGGAGTAGTATGATGAAATGACAGCAGGGGGCAGTAAAATACCACTTATTGGCTGTTATACACCCTATTATAGCCATCCAAATGAAGAAGTTATACCTTTTTTGATAATTATTGATCTAGAGAGTCCAGAGAATTGTACTGCACTGGTTTTAAACATTATGATTTGAAAATTATTTGATAGATGGAAAATACCATTTACAGCCAATACAGGCAATTTACCATAGGAAATATATGGTTTTAAAGCTTTTTAACAGTTATAGCGCCACCTATGGTCCGATCTCCATGAAACTTTGCATGCTTCTTCACATTGTTATGACACATATGCTCATGAATTTTTGTGAAGTTCTGATTTTTTATTTATGATTTATAGGCTTTTGAGTGTATTTTGACACGCCCATTTTATAAATGACCCTGTTACAGACACCCGAATGCAAAAGTTCAACTTTTTTTGATAATTATTGATCTAGAGAGTCCAGAGAATTGTCCTAGACTGGTCTGGTTCCGATCGGGCGAAAAACCTTGGACTAGTTCGCAAAAGTAGGTTTTTAACATATTCGTGAATATTTAATGAACGATTTGATTGACAGCAATGGTTCAAGAGGCAAAGTTGTTCAGCATGAGGAGATCTATCAAATGATATGCATATTGTGGGGATGTGTGCCACACCACGTGATTACAGAGCCGTAAAACTCGTTAGCGCCAACTAGTGGCCGATTTCTTTCAAAATTCTTACAGACCTCTAAGGCCATGATTCGAACATGCCCAGCGAGTTTCGTTCCGATCGGCCTCCGTTAACCTCGTCTCACAGGTGCTCAAACTTCATTGGTCGATGGCGGCCATGTTTTTTGAGAAACGCCAATGTCCTTATATACATACATGGGGCCTTGGACCAAGACACTGCATACCAATTTTTAAGTCAATCGGACTAACGGTCAGGTGGTCAGAGCCCTTTTTATGTTTTTTTCACATTATAGCGCCACCTAGTGTTAGATCGTCGAGATTTTTTTACTGTGACCTCAGAATGAACCCATTCACATGTGTACCGAGTTTGGTGAAGCTATCTCATTTCCTTCTCGAGTTATAGCCATTTTAGTAAAATAGGCTCCGCCCACAACGTTCATTTTGCGCCCCCTAGCGAACGTGAATCAAAATTTCAACTTTTTTTTGATAATTATTGATATTCAGACTCCAAAGAACATTTCTGCACTGGTTTGGTTCCAATCGGGCAAAAAACCAGGGACTAGTTCGCAAAAGTAGTTTTTCGACAAAATTCAAAATGGCGGAAAATCCATCATGGCGGAAATAAAATCGGAGATATACGTTTTTTACGTCAGGTTTCCAGCTTTCCAATGATATAAGACACTTGAGTCTACGACATACCGTTTAGGAGTTATGAGCAGTTTCGCGCAATTGGTTGTTATAGCGCCACCTATGGGCCAATCGGGCTCATATTCTCTGAACCTCTCCTCGATTTCTGTGCTACCTTAATCCCAAATATCAAGTCTCTAGCTCTTACGGTTTGGTCTGCACGATGCGTTTTACGGCAGAAGAATAATAATAATAATAATTAAAGCTGCTAGCAGCATTTAGCGGTGTTCAAGCATTTAAGCCATTTTAGCACATAAGCATTAAAGACATTTAGCAAGCATGTAACCATTGACATAATAGATGGAAAACCATTTACCATGATTCTAGCATGATTTGCCATAGTTTTACCATGATTTACCATGTTCTAGTATGATTTACCATGAATCTAGCATGATTTACCATAGTTTACCATGATATACCAAGTTCTAGTATGATTCACCATGATTTGCCCTGTTGTAGCATGGTTTACCACAATTGAACACATTCTAGTATGATTGCCATGTTATAGGATAATTGACCATGATATACCACATTCTAGAATGA
>JAVALU010001506.1:0-247500 GCA_030770095.1 Gila robusta
ACACACACACACATACACACACACTCTGCTTATTACACATACACACACTCTGCTTATTACACACACTCTGTTTTTACACACACTCTGCTTATTACACACACACACACACTCTCTGCTTATTACACACGCACACTCTGCTTATTACAAACAAACTCTGCTTAATACACACACACTCTGCTTATTGCACACACACACTGCTTATTACACACACTGCTAATTACACACACACACACACACACACTCTGCTTATTACACACACACACTGCTTATTACACACACACACACATACTGCTTATTACACACACACACACACACACACACACACACTGCTTATTACACACACACACTCTGCTTATTACACACACACTCTGCTCTTTACACACACACACTGCTTATTACACACACACACTCTACTCATTACACAAACACACTGCTTATTACACACACACACTCTGCTTATTACACACACACTCTGCTTATTACACACACACACACACACACTCTGCTTATTACACACACACACTCTTTTTATTACACACACACTGCTTATTACGCACACACTCTGCTTATTACGCACACACTCTGCTTATTGCACACACACACTGCTTATTACACACACACTCTGCTCATTACACACACACACTGCTCATTACACACACACACACACACACACACACACTCTGCTTACTACACACACACTCGGCTTATTACACACACACACACTGCTTATTACACACACACACTGCTTATTACACACACACACATACTGCTTATTACACACACTCTGCTTATTACACACACACACACTCTGCTTATTACACACACACACTGCTTATTACACACACACATACTGCTTATTACACACACACACTGCTTATTACACACACACACTCTGCTTATTACACACACTCTGCTCTTTACACACACACACACACACACACACTGCTTATTACACATACACACACACATACACTGCTTATTACACATACACACCCACACACACACACACACACACTGCTTATTACACATACACACCCACACACACACACACACACTGCTTATTACACATACACTCTGCTTATTACACACACACACTCTGCTTATTACACACACACACTCTGCTTATTACACACTCTGCTTATTACACACACACACTCTGCTTATTACACACACAGGGACGCGAAGCACACAAACCAGCCAAATATTAAAAATAAAAGGATTAAAATATAAAAGATTATTAATGTGTACCTGAAGATATGGTGAATCCGGCTTGTCCCGTAGATGGTCTGCTTGAGCTTTAACCTCACACACACACACACACACACACACACACACACACACACACAACTTTAACCTCATGCACGACCAGATCCGTTTCCTCGCTTGAGAAGCGTTCAGTCTTCCCTCTTGCAAATTCCTCCATGTAAATAGCGAATCCGCCGTGGCACGACTGGCTTTTAAAGGGAATGGTAGACGAGACTCTGATTGGTTTATTGCCCGTTACGCCCAAAACACACCCGTTACTCATTAAGAGAATAGAGACAACACTTTTAGATCATGCGCCGGGAGCGCCGACCGTTTTTCCGGTCGTTAAACTAGCAGAAGTGGATGTAGACGCGCACTAACTGCACTTGCTCCCTGCGCTTTAGACCATAAGCTTAGATCCTTAAAATATTGCCCATAGAGTTTTTAGATACTGTTATTGTTGTATGTATTGTGGATGTTGTGTATTATTAATTGTATTGTGATTGTATGGCGAGGCCATAGACCAATTTTCAGCCAAGGCCAATAAAGTACAACTAACTAACTAATTAACTGACTACAAATTGGGTTTAAACACATTTTCTGTTCCACAATGAATTTATATTTAGAGTCAGTTAAACTCATTAATCAATCTGAAATGATTAAGACCATTCGGTTATTTTACATGGTAATATATTTGTTTGTAACTCAAACTGCTGTTGCTGTTGTTGATGCTAACTCTTTATTCTTCATGATTGTGTTTAATAAGATGTTGTTGATGTGTGTAAATGTTGTGATTTGCAGGTGATGCTGAAGGATTGAGTGTTTCAGAAACCAGTGCTGATCAGTTTTCAGTGTCAGTTTAGCTGCAGTATGTCAGAGGAAAGAGGAAAGGACTCTCTCTCTCAGATGAGTCTCTCAGAGAAACACAGGTAAGACTGCGTCTGTTTTCACACTATCAGTTTACACTCCACTGGACTTTGTTTTCCTGTCAATAACACAACTTTAAGCATTCTTCTAGATTTGCAAATGCTTTGTACAACTTCAATTTTTAACTTCTTAAATGAACTCTGACATTGTCTATAAAGCCCTGTTTGCTCTATAGAAAATATCAGTTAATAATTTGTTAATAACCTTCTAGACGCTGAATTAATCCAAATAAATTACTTAGTTTTTTAGATCATAAAATTATTGGCAGACATTAGTAAACAACTATACACTTAATTTAATTCAAGTATTATAACAAACCTGTGTCACAGACATTTCTGCTCTCTATTTCTGTCAATAAACAAAAACTTGAAATGTTCTCTTAAATTAGAGTCAAGTATCTTTTAAATCCTCAACATATTTAATCTCACTCATGTATATTAAATAAATTGATAAACTAATGTGAGCCAGTAAATAAAATGTTGGTTAACTATAAAACTGTAAATTGTGTGTGTGTGTGTGTGTGTGTGTATTTCTGTGGAGGATTAGATAAAGACACAGATGTGTTTCAGACACAGTTGATCCTCCTGTAGTAAAGTGTTTTCTCTCTCTCTCTGTTCTTTGTGTCATCAGTGTAAGATCAGGCTCACATGTGTCCAGCTCTGTGTCTCTGAAGAGTGATCGGTCTAAAGGAGGAATACCACCAGACTTCAGTGAGAAAACACCATCATCTAATAAAAGGTATTTCATGAGTTTCTATTTTTTTGTCACACGTTGACTGTGTTTAAAAGTTGTATCAGTGAATAGCAATCATGAAACATGTTTATATCAAATATTTATCATATTATGAGTATTCACAGCGAATGCTTATTTCACTTTCTGTGATATTTTGCCTGGAAAATCAGTATTTATTTGATTTATTTGATGACAGGCTTCAATATGAGACATTAGACTCAGACGTTCAGACTCACAGGAACCACGAGAATTTCAAAGACAATCTCCTAGGGATCTTCCAGGTAGGAAAACACATTTTTATAAATGTTTAATATTTATAACAAACAAATGTTATTGAACAATCACCTATTTTTCCTTTTAAACACATTTTAGCAGAACATGGTCATGCTGGGTACACACCAAAAGATTTTTTACATATTATAAGATTTGAAAAAATGTGATAGACCACAAACATGAGGACAAATAATCCTAGATTTAACCATTTTGCTCCTATAGTGTGTGTTGTGCCATGATGTGACAAAGACAGCACAACACACACAAACAGATTTTCAACCAGAGTCTCGACTGTGACAGGAAATCTCGCAAAACCATGATAACCACAAATTAACCATAGTTTTGCTAAAATTCTAAATTTAGTATTTATTTGGTTTTACAAATATTCAATACGCCTATAATAAAACCATGGTTAATTTTCCGTCTCTCTCTCTCTCTCTCTCTCTCTCTCACACACACACACATACACACACACACACACACACACACACACACACATCATGTGTACTGGTACACCTATTCTAATATGGAATGGTTTTTATACTGAGCTAATTACATTTTCTATCCCCAACCTATCCAACACAGAAAACTTTCAGCATTTTTACATTTGAATAAATATGGGTCCTCATAATGTAGGTCAAACCAGTACACAATCACTCACACACACACACACACACACACACACACTTGTTTTTGGTGGTATAAGGGGACACAGCTTTCCCAAAGCCCAACAGTGATGATAAAACTATCAAAAATGTTGTTTTAATCTGCAGATCACAAATCTGACTTAATTTTTCTATAAACACAGCAGAATGGAAAATATGACAATATGATATTTTGGTGGTACACAAGGACATTCCCGCCCATCATAAAATGTTCCCGGCTATGACACAACTGTCATTTTTGGGGCCCGACCTGATTATGAGGACACTCATTTTACAATACACAAAATATGTAATTTCAGTGGATTACAGGGACCAGTGTGTTTTACTGGCACACACAACACACAACACACAAACCTGACAACATGGTGTATTACCAAGACTAAGGTGATTTAAGATTACTGGATCTTAAACACAATACACCACTGCACAATCCAACATTATAAGGACGAGTGTGTTTAATGGTGCATGCCCACACACAACACACAAACCTGACGATATGGTGTATTACCAAGACTAAGGTGATTAAAGAGTGCCGGATCTCCAATACATTACACAAAAGAACTTACAACATTACAGGGACAGAAGTGTTTTAGAAGTGCTTTAATTATGACTTCAAATATCAACATAAACATTGAGTTTTTCCAGTTTTACCATGTAATACCATCATGTCATGCCATTTTAAGAGGAAAGTGACATCCACAAACTTAAAAACATGGTCAATAAAACTTTCAGAAAGCATACAGCATCATTACTGTTTTGCCATATTGAAATGACAAGCAGAAGAACCATTCAAAACTTCGGAAAGATTGACAAAACAGCATCTGGAAACAGGCACATTTAAAATAAGTCATTAAACAGGCTTTGAAATGTATAAAATGAACTCAATCAACATGCAATAAATGCTGCAACATGAGAAACCGAATTATAAGGGACGGTTTACCCAAAAAGACAATTCTGCACAATTGTCGAGTCAAGTTTCAAAGCAGATTTACAGTGATAACACAAATTATTGAACAGCAGCTCTAGAAGAGTATAGTGTCATTGTTCAGCTTTAGTCAGTTCAGTGTTGATTCAGTTACATTGTAAAAATCATCACTTATTTATTTAGTTAATATCATCTATATAGCCGCTCTGGAGAAAACTGTGATGTCATCGTCCAGCTCAGTTCAGTTCTCATATAATAGTGTCAATGCAGTCAGATCAATAATATTGTTGAATATTAAGTTCTTTAAAGAACAGTTAAACTTCTAGATTTATAGAGTGAGGTCTTAGTATGTACTGCTGCTAAGTTTAGCTATAGAATGAAACTAACAAAACCAACAACCAAAATAATAATCCTAGTAGAACAGCATCAAATGAGACACATGATGTAACATCACTGATTTTAGGCTTTCCTTTTCAAGCTAATTCCTTGATATCTTACAAAATCTCTGATGTTTTTGTCACGGGTGACAAAAACGCGTAGTGAGCGGAACCCTCTTGATGAGTCACGAGTTTCTCGAGGGAACGATTTGTGTGCGACACATCCCACTCCGGTTCCGGGTGTGGCAGAAACATTGCCCGGCCTGATTAGCGCTAATGCACTGCAGGTGCGAGAGAGAGAGGAGCGGCGTTCTCACAGGTGTCCGGCTTCACAAGCCAAAGATAAAAGGGCTATCCAGAGAGGTTTCCGGGTGTGGTTGTGGTCTGTTTTGTTTTTGGAGCAGTTTGGGCCTCAAGCTTACTCAGGGAAGTTGTCTGGATGTGGAAGCCGCCCATTGAAGTCTGCTGGATCAGAGTTCGTCTGTGGGAGTCTGCTGGGCTGATTTATCGATTGAATCTGCGCTGTGAAGGGAGAGAGAAAGATAAGTGAATTGATTTCATCTTACGAACATTCGAAAAGCTCGAAGAGGATGCAGTGAATGTAAATCTGACTGTTGGGGAAGCTATGTGTTTCAGAGTGTGTTGAGGAGGAACTGAGGATTAAATATCCCCCACGGGAGTGTAACGAATGGATTGAGGCCTCTGATCAGCCTTATTGTGTGAGTGAATTGCCGTGCTTTTGCCTTATTTGTATACATTGATTCATGGTTGTGGATTTGAAGTGAACACGAGTGTGGTGTGCTTTTGCTGAGAAGCGGCCCCAACCCCTGATTACACGTTTATGAAAAGTTATTAAATCTGCTCTCTATCAGAAGCCCAGAATGATACCGCTGAGTCTGGAAGTATGCAGCATCGCTGGTGAAGTAAGCTTTCAAACCACTGTTTCACTACGGTGCCCTGGCGAAAGTATTTATACTGAGAAGAACCTTTACCTTCCTACTTACCGTCTGAGTCTGGAAGTATGCAGCATCGCTGGTGAAGTAAGCTTTTAAACCACTGTCCCACTACTGTGCACTGACGAGAGTATCCTATACTGAGAAGAACCCTTACCTTCCTACTTACCGTCTGGCTCTGGATGTATGCAGCATCGTTGGTGAAGTAAGCCTTGAATCATTGTCCCACTACTGTGCACTGACGAAAGTATCCTGTATTGAGAAGAATTCTTACCTTCCTACTTACCGTCCGAGTCCTGGAGTGAGCCGTATCATTGGTGAAGTCGCCGTCAGGGCGAAACTGTGACGTTCGACCAGTACCTACTCGTAGCCGAAGAAGACTTAGAGGACACTGAAGTCTATCACGTTTGTGCTCATTGATATATTGTGTTCAATAAAGATTGATATTCCTTTGAACTTATCTCTGGTCTGCGTGGTCCATCTGTTGCGGGCCCGTGGTGTCGGCTCCTCACGGTGGTGTCTAAGTCAGGGGTGGCTGGTCATCCGAGTCCGCCCCGGCCCGCACCGGTGACATTTTGTCCACTGTACTTTCCTAAAACAGGCTCTCCAGCAGTCTTACACTGCTGGCATTCAGTCAGTGAGGTCAGTTTCCCTTTGGTTAAATGTGCCTTAAAATGTTCGATTACAACTGTAACTTCAGCATTTGACCAGCACACTTTTTGTCCTTTCCGTAAGGTTGTCACTGTCTGCCTCGCTGTCATCCTCAGTACAGAAGAATACATGCTTTAGTAAGCTCTAACGATGATGGCCATATTCTGATTTAAACCTCAGGTACCTTGAGAAACTTCAGTGGTTTTCTCGATGGGCATATTCTGAACACCTGGAAGAAATCAGTTATATACTGATCAGAAACTCAGATGTAACTCAAACCTGTATCTACAACTTAAAACTGTTTATACTCAAAATATTATTCTGAAGATGAAATGTTATGTTAAACATCTCCTTTTTGGTATCGGCCAGAATTACAATGTTGAGTTACACTGATTCCATTAATGTTCTTTTATAAAAGATGCACTATATGCAAAAATCTGATTATTGATAAATGATTATTACAATTAATGGCAAAAGGAATGTGTGTGTGTGTATATGTATATATATATATATATATATAACTGGCTTAAAACTATTTTTCTTTGGTGAAAATATCAACGTAAAGTTTCACTACAATATAAAATTGCATCTATGCATTGTATGTATGGCAATAATCTAATATAATAATAATAATAAACATGTTAGTCTCTCCACTTCCCTTTACCTCTGTACAGATAAAACGTTGTCGGGATAATTCCGGTTCGTGTGGCTACGCAGACGCAACAAAAAATTCTGTATTATACATTTTTAAGCCAGACAAAAACAGAGAAAACGGAAACAAATTCATAAAATGCTGCTCATAGACTACCATTTTCTAAAATGATGCAATGCTCTTTTTATTACCATCTCGACACAGTCTTGATCCTCCAATGATGATTGGTCCTTCTCAGGGCTCACCTGAAAGAAAGGTAAAGAAAGAAAAAATAAACATTCTACTACAGACAAAGGATTCAGAGATTCTCCAAATGAAGCAGCACAGATACTTGAGTCCATTAACACTGACTGATCACTGTCAACACTGAAAACATCAAATTAAAACAATTTCACATTATCAATGAAATACTTGAGCAAAAGAAGGTATGATGGTACATTTCAAACCACTCAGCATTAATAGTGATCAAATTAATGAGATGAATAGTGGTGACATAAGTTGTAATCATGTATATAGTTACAACCCTATAGATATATGGTCATAACCAATCAGGGATGCATAATATCTGACACCATATTGGTACTTAAACAGCAATGCAGAACAATAATAACTATGACTGGGACTGTCACTTATACATAACATTATAATGAGAACACTGTTGTAATAAAACGTTGTGAATTCTTTAGGTTTAGTTGCAGTGTTTCAGCTGACAGGAGTTCCACATTTTGACAAACACAGTCAAGTTCACTTGTGCATTTGCATCAATTTGTGCAGATTTAAGTCGTGATAGTAAAGTTATGTAATATAAACATTTGATTTATCTCAAATAGGATGCGTTTTGTTTAGTTAAATAACCCTCAAGCAAAGCGCTTCATTGTACCGGTGATGATCATTAGCTTTAATGCAGAACGTCTCGGTTACGTATGTAACCCTCGTTCCCTGAGTAGGGAACGGAGACGTTACGTCGGATGACGACGAATGGGGTTTCGCTTAGAAAGCCTATCGACTTCGAGTGTACAAAACGAGCCAATGGCAAAGAAGTGCCATGGGTCTGCGGAATTTGCATAGCGTATCTCCGCCTTACCTCGTGGGTATAAAAGAAATATAACATATAACATAACATATATAAAAATATAACATGCAGATATGTTTCTTCGCTGAGGAGCCGAGACTGAACTCAGGCGATCCCCGCGGTACAGCGGAAAGTGGCAGGAAGACGTAACATCTCCGTTCCCTACTCAGGGAATGAGGGTTACATACGTAACCGAGACGTTCCCTTTCGTTGTCACTCCGAGTTACGTCGGGCGGGGGGCGGGGGGGTGGTGACTTAGAGAATGACCCGGAGGGATGCATATGGAGAACACTGGGGTGTCCAGCCGCAGATGGAATATTTCAACCCCAGGGGTGGCAAGGTGGCTTGCCAAGGGAAAGACACATGCTCAGAGAGGCTTACAGTGGAAATACACATGTGGGGGTCGCTCAGAGGAGGGACCATGCACACGGGAGGCACCTAGCCGATGCGCAGGCAAAAGACACTGGCGCCGACATCAGGAATGCTGGAGGAACTCAGGGCTTTCGGGGAAGCTCACCTGAGGAAAATATTGCACGTATCCAGTCCATGGAGTGGAATGGCGAGCAAGCGAAGACACCTGAGCGGGTCTAGTACTAGCTGGTTGAAGCGAGTACATGAGAGGACACTGGCTCCACTCGGAGATTGTAGAATCGGGCGAATGTTTTAGGTGTCGCCCAGCCTGCAGCTCTGCAGATGTCTGTTAGCGAGGCGCCATGCGCTAGAGCCCAAGAGGATGCCACACTCCGGGTGGAGTGGGCAGTCACACCAAGGGGGCATAGACGACCTTTCTGCTGGTATGCCAAAGCAATGGCGTCCACTATCCAGTGAGACAACCTTTGCTTGGAGAGAGCCTTTCCCTTCAGCTTTCCACCATAACAGACAAAGAGCTGGTCTGAGGTCCTGAAACACTGCGTTCTGTCTACATAGGCGCGGAGAGCACGTACTGGACAGAGCAGTGCCAAGGCTGGGTCTGCCTCCTCCAGGGGCAGCGCTTGCAGGTTCACCACCTGGTCCCGGAAGGGAGTGGTAGGAACCTTGGGCACGTATCCAGGCCTGGGTCTCAGGATCACGTGAGAGTAAGCCAGCCCAAATTCCAGGCATGCTTTGTCAACGGAGAATGCGTGCAGGTCCCCTACCCTCTTGATGGAGGCCAATGCAACCAGGAGCGCTGTATTCATTGACAGAAATTTAAGCTCCACTGATTGCAAAGGCTCAAAGGGAGCACTCTGCAGGGCAGTTAGAACCACTGAGAGGTCCCAAGAGGGAATGAGAAGAGGGCGAGGAGGATTCAGTCTCCTCGCTTCTCTCAGGAACCTGACGATCAGGTCGTGCTTCCCAACAGACTTACCTTCTACCGTATCATGGTGTGCGGCAATGGCGGCAACGTATACTTAGAGGGTGGAGGGAGTCAGCCTTCGCTCCAACCCTTCTTGAAGGAAGGAAAGCACGACACTGATCGAACATCTCCGGGGGTCTTCTCGGTGAGAAGAGCACCAGTTGACGAAGAGGTTCCACTTCAAGCATAGGCGTGTCTCGTGGACGATGCTTTAGCGGAAGTGAAGGTAGCCACCACCGCTGGAGGTAGGGTACTCAAACCTGCCTCGTCCCGTCCAGGAGCCACGCGTGGAGGCTCCAAGATCGGAACGAGGTTGCCATAGGGTGCCGCTTCCCTGAGAAAGGAGGTCCTTCCTCAGAGGACTTAGCCAGGGAGGTGCTGTCGCGAGGAGTACTAGTTCGGAGAAACAGGTCCAGGCGGGCCAGTGCGGTGTGACCAGAATGACCTGCTCCTCGTCCTCCCTGAACTTGCACAGGTCTGTGCCAGACGGCTCACTGGGGGAAAACGCATACTTGCGGGGCCCCGCAGCCAGTTGTGCGCCAGTCCGTCCGTGCCGAGCGTGCCCTCGGACAGGGAGTAAAACAGAGCGCAATGGGTCGAGTCGTGGGAGGCAACAGATCTATCTGTGCGTCCCCAAACTGGTCCCAAACCAGCTGAACCGACAGGGGATGGAGTCTCCAATCTCCAGGGAGGGGCTGAAGCCGTGGGAGCTCGTAGGCTCCACAGTTCAGGGCTCCAGGAAAAATGGCTCGAAGTGACCTCAGATGCTTCTGACTCCATAAGAGAAAGTGGCGGGCGAGTTGCGACATACGGCGGGAGCGTAGACCACCTTGATGGTAGATGCATGCTACTGATGCGGTAATGTCAGAGTGGGCTAGTACGCGTTGACCTTGAGCAACGCAAGAGCGGTGCAGAACAAGGCATACTGCCAGCAACTCGAGGCAATAGACATGCTAAGGGTGCTAGGTCCTGTCCAGGAGCTGGCAGCAGCGTGTCCATTGCGCATGGCGCCCCAGCCCGTGGTGGAGGCATGTGTTGAGAAACAACATGCCCGGAAGCTCGTTCCAGGGGCACTAGCCCGTAGAAACTGAGGTTCGACCACGGGGTGAAGGTCTGACGGCAGGTCGGAGTAACTGGTACACGGAGCACGCCGTGTTGCCATGCCCACCTCGGGACTCGGTCGCGAAGCCAAGCTGAAGCAGTCTCATATGAGCAATCCGAGCGGCGATGTTGCGGCTACGGACGCCATATGCCCCAGGAGCCTCTGAAAAAACTTAAGTGGAACCGCGTTCTTGCGCTTGATTGTCTCAGGCAAGTCAGCAGTGGCTGAGTGGAGAAGGCGACCAAGTCAATACCAAGAAAAGAGATCCTCTGCACGGGGCAAAGTTTACTCTTTTCCCAGTTGACCCGAAGGCCCAGACGAGCTAGGTGCCGGAGCTTGGGGTCCCTGTGTTCGCAAACCTGGTCTCAAGAGTGAGCTAGGATAGCCAGTCGCCGAGATAGTTCAGGATGCGAACCCCGTGTTCCCATGGAGGAACAAGGGCAGCCTCGACAACCTTTGTGAAGGCGCGAGGAGACAGGGCTAGCCCGAATGGGAGAACAGCGTACTGATATGCGCGCCCCCTGACAGCAAACCGTAGGTACGGTCTGAGTCAAAGGAGAACGGAGACATAAAAGTAGGCGTCCTTCAGGTCAATCGCTGCAAACCAATCCTGTGACCGCGCGCATTCGGAAATGCGTTTGGCCAGGAGCATCTTGAACGGCAGCCTGTGAAGGGGGCGGTTCAGATGCGCAGGTCCAGGATTGGCCGTAACCCACCGTATTTCTCCGGGACAATGAGGTAGAGGCTGTATAACCCGGACCTCATTTCGACTGAAGGGACAGTCTCGATCGTACCCTTCGCCAGCAGGGTAGCAACCTCCGCTCTCATGATAGGGGCATAGCCACCGACCATAGTGGAGCGGACTCCCCTGAAGCGGGGAGGAGACCGTGCAAACTGAATTGCATAGCCGAGCCGATGGTTCCCGAGACCCAGCGGAACAGATTGAGAACCTATAGCCAGGCTCCCAAGAACTGTGCCAGCGGAGTCATGCGAACCACAGACGTCCCCTCGGTGGTGCAGCGAAGCGGAATGACCGGCCCGGACGTGGACAGCGTAGCAGCCCGGTGTGGGGGCACGGTCATAACCGCACCCTGACAGAGGAGGCCAGGGAAGGACCAGCGTTCCGCGGGGGCCTGCTCTGCCAGGGGTCTGGCGACAGAGGGGGATGAGAGCGGTACGGTCCGGGGACCGCACACACTGTCATCCGGCTCTGAGACAGAGGGGGACGAGGGGTGCATGGCTCGGAGGCGGCGCACCGTGTCGTCCGTGAACTCTGTGTGCTCAGAGACGGGAGAGTCAGTTCTTTCTGAGAATAAAGATTCTTTCCCGGCCCTCCACCGGGGAAAGGAGTGGCCCTGCTACCAGCTCCTGGAAAGAACTGAGTCCCATCTCAGAGCAGCCCGTCTCAAGAGCGCCGCTTAACCCGGCGTATAGCGGGGGGCGGGGCTGGAGAGGGCTGTGGCGTCCCCCTGCGGCTTCCAGAGCCAGCCCGGTTGAACGGGCCGGGTGGGAGCCGCGGGAGGGCACCTTCGGCGGTGGGCAGACTGAGGGATCTGAGCGGACGGCGGGGCCGTCGGGGCAGAATAAGCCTCAGTCTGCTCATGGGCGGTTGAGAACTGTTGGGCAAAGCCCTCAACCGCACCGCCGAAGAGGCCGACCTGGGATATGGGGGTGTCGAGCAGAGGGGTCCGCCCGACATCCTGCACATCGGACAGGTTCAGCCACAGAATGGTGGGCATCACCTGATCCAGGGAGCGTACGGTCACTTCGTCGCTCGGAGAGCAAGGTCAGTGGCGGTGCGCAGCTCATTGAAGAGCCCTGGGTCAGGCCCGCCCTCGTGCATGTCCGTGAGCATCTGGGTCTGGTAGACCAGCAGAATGGCCATGGCATGCAGTGAGGCGGCTGCCTGTCCTGTGGCGCTATAGGATTTCGCCACAAGTGTAGACGAAAACTACAGGCTTCGGACGGGTGCTTAGGATCGCGTCGAGAAGAACCACTCTGAGGACACAGTAGCATCGCAACAGAGCGTTCAACCGGGGGACCCCAGTGTACCCATGGGCAGCGGCCCCGTCAAGGGGAGGAAGGGCGGAGAAGATCAACGAGGGATCGCTGGAAGACACGGGGGTCTTCGAGGATTTCGAGATCTCCTGATGCACAACCGGGAAGAAAGGTATTGGGGTGGACGCTGGCAGGTGTCAGCGGCCGCACCCAAAAACCAATCGTCCAGAAGCGAGCGGTCAGACATGGTGGAAGGTTCCACTCTAGTCTGATGCTCGCAGCGGCCCGGGAAAGCATGGCCGTCATCTCAGGATCTGACTCGTCAATGCCATATGCACACCCAAAAGTGGCAGCACTGTCGAATCTTCACTTCCTGAAGATTCTTGCCCGCCCTGTGATGCTGCGATGGACAACAGATCCGATTCTGGAACGTCAAAGGAAATCCGCGGGGGGTCCGAAGACGGGCCCGCGGGCATCCCGTGATCGCTCACGGGTTGCGTCAATGAAGAGGGGGGCGTGGGACACGGACGGATAGTCGGCGTCTTTGTTCCACACCATCACCCTCAGGTCACCCTGGCCACCAGCCGAAGTAACACCTCACGTGGAGAGTGTTAGATCAGGGTGTGGATGAGGGGACTCTCTCTCTAACGAGATCATTGAGTCTCGACCGTAATGACACGATGGTCACGTTCCCGCGGGGAGAACGTGAGTCATCCACAAACGCTGCTCTAGCGTGATCAAGCCCAAGCACGCAGAGCAGAGAATGTGCCCATCAAAATCGGAAATGAGTCGACCGCAACCAGAAATGCACGGGCCGAGCCGTCTTTAACCCTCTAAGGTCGAATATCGCGCCGGCGCGATAGTCTCGCTTTTTTTCTTATCAGTGCAAAAGAAACTCAAAATACTCTGTTGATTTTGATCTTACATATTTAGTGTTATACATCATTCGATCCTGTTAAGTGTCTATTATTTTTGTGTATACTCACAATAAAAACAAAGTGCTGTGCTTTTTGTCAAATAAAGAAAAATAAACATGATGCTAGTTTTGCTTTCTCTATGTCAATGAAGTCCATTCTGAAACGCGTCCGAAAATTAACTGTAACTCCGCAAATACTTGTCATACAGACACGAGAGATTTTTCTTTATGAAGCTTGATCTCTCTTCTTTTAAATGAAGTTAGTTATATAAAAAACAAATATTCTCAGTTTATGTAATCTGCATGAAAAGAGAGAGATTGCAGTCTTTTTCTTTTCAGCTCATTATACCTGATTACGTGTTAATGTGCCACGCCCACGGAGAGCGCGCGGTATTCAAACGCAAATGATCTGAGGCAAGCCATACAAACATGCCAATGCCCACCAGCCGGATTATAAAACAGATCAAGTTTAATAAAAATCTTGTACTTCACCTCGTCTTGCTGCGCTGTGAGGAATAATAGCCTACTAGCTCTAACAATCCTGGAAAATGTACCAGAAGTGCTGGTAGTTTCATTTCGAGGAGCAATAATGGATCCAGCTGATGTAGTAAGTTATTTATTCCTAAGTGCTTTGTTCTAATCGCGATACTGAATAGTGTCTGTAAACCGCAAAAAGACTGTTTAAATATGAATTGCGTGTCTGTGTGTAGGCTAAATGATGAATGAACGACACAGGCGCGCGCGCGCTGTTGTTTACTACAGTTATAGAGCGCGTGTCTGTGCTGTTCATTCACTCTCGCACCTACATTAGTGTTATTTTTACATGAACACATCCAAACTATATTGCTATAGCCTACTAAGATGAGTAAAAATAGACTGAAATATGTTGAAATAAAATGTCTGTATAAGCAATAAACTGCAAATTAACATATGCTAATATATCATAAACACAATATGTTACAGACTAAATAAAATGAATGTTTAGACAAGATTTCGTTGATTAGTTTTGGCTACTGTAAAAAAAAGACTACTGCCAAATTAAATAAGCTTTTGTTCGCCAATTTCTGCTCATATGTCAAATATATAGTATGGAATGTTTTGTCAAAAATAAAGTAGGTATATTGAATTATCAACTAAGATGTTATTATAGTGTTTGTTCCAATATTCAAACTAATGAATCCTTACATTTGATAAAATGTATACTTTTTACAAAGAAAGAATACACTAGAAATATTGTTAAAATTGTAAGTGTTGTTGTAATTGTAACCTATTTGTAATTGGTTACAATTTCTAATTGTAATATATATATATATATATATATATATATATATATATATATATATATATATAATTTCTTTTGTGTCCTTGCATTCTTTGATACCCAGTGACACATCTGTGTAAAAGGCTCATTATGCATCCAAACAAAAAGTGTCTTACAAAATTTAAATCAATGTATTGTTTTGTGTAAATGATTAGGCAGGATGATTTTCACATAATTTTGAAGCAAAAACTCTAGGCCACAACATTCATTAGTCAGAAGTATTGTGGACACATTTAGTATGTTTTTTGTGGCCTTATTTCAGAAACTTTAAGTTTTAGTTTTTTCAATAACCATGCACAAACAATATTCTCTCAAAAATATATTATGTCATACATGTTATGTCATACATATTATCACACATATTATGGTAGCCCTGTTTGTGGTAAATAGAGTGTAATGACAACTTTGCCATTACTATGTTTATAAGCAACTGAAAAAAGCACAAATATCAGAGCATGTCAAAACATCTCAAGGACCCCAAAAACACCTTAGAACCCAGAGGGTTAAAAAGACGTGCCGCCTGCGAGCTCTTTTACGAGGAGAAAAAACTCTGCGATGTTGAAGCGAGCAGGGAGAAACACACTCACTGGCAGATCACTGCACAGAACAGCAGGCCATGTGAACTCGCTGCAGATCGCCGTCACACCAACACCGGAGAATGGCTCGTCTCATAGAGCGAAGTCAGAGATGGTTGTGGAGTGAAGAGATATTCTTGGCTCCGAAGCGAAAACATATCTGCATGTTGCCGGCGTCCTCCTTTTATACCCACGAGGTAAGGCGGAGATACGCTATGCAAATTCCGCAGACCCATGGCATTTCTTTGCCATTGGCTCGTTTTGTATACTCGAAGTCGATAGGCTTTCTAAGCGAAACCCCATTCGTCGTCATCCCACATAACTCGGAGTGACAACGAAAGGGAACATTAATAACAATAATTGGGACTATCATATAAATAACATTATAATGAGAAAACTATTGCAATAAAACGTTGTGAATTCTTTGGGTTAAATCGCCGTGCATTCACAACAGGAGTTTCACTATGTAACTTAGTTCAAGTTCATCTGTGCATGATTTTGTGCAAGTATAAGTTGTAATATTGTGTTTATTTTGTATAAATATCTAATTTATCATATATAGGTTGTGTTCCGTTAAGCTAAAACCATCTAACAAAGCGCTTGGGTTTATGGGTGTTCATTCAGCTCTTCAGCTTTAGTGTGCGTAGCTAAAACACCATGTTATGTGAAACAGTCATATTAAAGGGGGGGTGAAATGCTGTTTCATGTATAGTGAGTTTTTTACACTGTTAAAGAGTTGGATTCCCATGCTAAACATGGACAAAGTTTCAAAAATGAAGTTGTAAGTTTGATGGAGTAATTCTGTTCCAAAAATACTCCTTCCGGGTTGTCACAAGTTTCGGAAAGTTTTTTTCGAATACGGGCCTGTGTGACGTCAGAGTGGCCGGAATTTCCTTATACGGGTCTTAAGGGCACTTCTCCCGGAAGGGCGCGCGCGCATCTGTAGCCTAGTGCGTGCGAGAGTACGCCTATGCCCATCAGAGCGCTGGAATTAAAAAAATGGCACCAAAAAAGTGTGTTTTTGGTTGCCAGGGCAAGACAACACTACACAAATTTCCAAAGAACCCAGCGTTAAGGGACCTGTGGATGGATTTTGTTTTTCCGGAGCAGCAACGGAGTTGTGCAAGTGTTTTTGTTTGTTCCCTTCATTTCGATAGTAATAGTTTTATAAACAAGGCCCAGTTCAACGCCGGATTTGCAGATCGCCTAATACTTAAAGATGGAGCAGTCCCAACGATAAAGGTTCACGGTCATGCGTTGGAACCGCAGGCGGTGAGTAAAACTGCTTCAAATGTCTGTGAGTTGTTAACTATCGGCGTGTAAGCACAGCAAGTAAACAACATGATCACATACAGTTAATGTATCTATGGAGCATGCGATGTATGGTGTGTGTTTAAATACATTTGTTTAGCTGGCCACTGTAGGTGTCAGTTTGTTTATTGTAAAAATAAATCATGTCCTCATAAACCACGAGTCTGTCTGTTTACAACACACAAATGTTGTAAAACTCGCGCATGACATGGTGTTCTAAAAAAACACTGCGCTCAAGTTCAAATCATTTCTATTTTTAAAAAAACGCTCGAGACCTTATGTTTTTCACCCAGTTCACTGCCCATCTCACGTTTTTGTGAGCAAAAACGCGTTCTGTATGAACGAGCCCTTATATTGTTTACATCCTTGTTCTACATTTTTAGATGTCCTTGCAAATAAAATTTTGCAATTATTGATATTTAAATTTATTTTATTACAATGCACACCCTGCTAGACAAAATCACAATCATTATCATTACATAATGATGAAATCTGATTTTTTTTTTTTTTCATAATTACTCACTCCTCCTCTCTTCTCATCCTAAGTGGGCCATAGTCAGCTCTGTAAATGTTATTTATGTTCTGAAGTGTATAGACATTTAGGCAGTTGGCATCCAGTCCTGGATGTTCTGTCATACACTGTAGAGAGGTTGGCACCTGAGTCAACCGTTTCCTTATCTTTTTGTAAAAAAAATCACAAATGTCAGGCATTTAATTTACTGACACACTGAACTATGCATGCATGTAATTACATCCTATTACAGCAATACACGATAATGCCTAAAATGTTATATAATGATCCCAAAAGTTTATAAATGAAGGTGAAGGAATAATGTGCAAAATATTTTCTGTAGACACTGCTAAAGTAGATTTAGTAAGCTAATAGTATGCTATCATATTAAAGGTCCTTTCACACTGGACGCGATTTTGACGCACGAATAATTCGCGCGATAGTTTTATTTTTTGATCAGCTGTTTGTGTAATGAGTGCTTCCACACCGAACGCGAATGTGCTGCGGCGAAAAAACGAGTTTTATTTTTTTCGCTTCGATGTCGATTTTTTTTTACTTTTGCGGCGACAGAAAAGGCTTCAGCCAATCACATACAAGAAAACAAAGGCGAAGCTTGTTGACGCTTTGGCTGCTCTGACGTAGCAG
The DNA here is from genome assembly GCA_030770095.1 of Gila robusta. Lineage (NCBI taxonomy): Eukaryota > Metazoa > Chordata > Actinopteri > Cypriniformes > Leuciscidae > Gila > Gila robusta. The sequence goes on from JAVALU010001506.1 coordinate 18,188, forward strand.
CATTATGTGCGAGAGAAGAGAAGTGTCACAACATGAAATGTAAACTAAAAACAAGCAATACATTGAAACTAGAAACCTTTTATAATGACAGCATTTTTATATTGCCTATTCCGCATCGCAACGCACGCATACCCTATCATTTATGACATGACGTTGGGTTGTTTGCTTATAGGGACCAGTTACAAAAGAACGAGGCGTGGGATAAAATAGCTGGGATGTTGGTGTCTCCGGTGAGTTGATGAAGTGCGTGCTGATGATTTATAATATTTTTGACTAGGAGGGAAATAATTGATTTGGAATATTTTCAACATTCATGGTTGTGTGTTTCATATTATTTTTGCATGCATGTATAGGCCACACACCAGAGCAAGTGTGTAAATAAAGCGGAGCGGGGTGACGCTTAAATAGGCCTATAAAAAACTCAAACAAAACATACGTTTCATATATAGCTACGTTTAAATAATATAATGCTATTTTTTTTATTTCATCTATGTTGATGATCTATATGAAAAGGGAACCGCATGAGATGAGTAAGGATCATAAGATGCCCAATATATCGAAAACATTTGGAATGGGTCAGACATAATTTTGACCACTAAGTTTTGTTTTGTAGAAAGCCTTTCTTTAAATTGAATTTCGTTTTGTATAAATTGTATCTTAATTTTAATCAATGTTTCATCAACAAATTGCCTGGATTAATAGGAATAAGAAGCAAATATAGTAGACAATATAATTAGGACACGGAGGAGCCGGCGCGTGAACTGGAGCGCGTCTCATACCGAAAACTGACAGAAAACACTTTATTAATAAACAATTCAAATGTTTAATACATAATCCTTACTTTGGCCGGTTCTTTGTGGCAAAGTTTTAGCTAGTTTACAAGATTAGCATAGGCCTACTCCCCTTCAGACTCTCTGTTCTTTAAGATTGGGTGCACACAAAACCTTCTTTTCTGTCTTTTAAAGAAAACGAAAAGCTCGTCTTCACTGGATGATGATGATGATGATGAAGTGTCCGTGTTTTCTCAGCTGTCGGCGCGAAAGTTTTGGAATGTTGAAGCTCTGAACGTCGCAAATTCGCGTCGCGGCTGATGTGAATGGTTTTGACGCGAACTATTCGCAGGCGAACTATTCGCTTTTCCGTTTCGTTTTTTCGTTACGCGTCCGGTGTGAAAGGGCCTTAAGTCTTACAAACTACAACTTTACACATTATAATGCATTTCAAGACAAAAGAATAACCGGTTCTATTTCTTGGCAGCAAACGTTTTCCGCCTCAGTCGGCATCAAACTACACTTCCCACATGTACACCTTTAAAGAAAAAGAAAAATACGACGACATAAAGTGAAAATTAGTCATTTACAAAAACCGATAAGCAAATATAAGTTATACCGTTCCAGTAGGCCTACACACCACATAGAGACGTCCTGCTGTAGTCGTTGCTGCTGCTGGTGGTCGTCTTCAATCTCAGCCTCGGGATCTGATTCTGGATCAAAAATGTATGGCTGAATCTGATTGTTAGCCATGGTTTATTTTCGGATGTCACTCACAGCTTCCAGACGCTCTCAACGCAAAAGCTTCGCGCGCTCGTGTCGTGATTATTTAGCTCCGCCCACACGGTACGCCTCCACCCGCTCGGGTTTTTCCGGAAAGACTCGGTACAGCCTATCTTTCTTTTATAAATATAATAAAACTAAAGACTTTTTGGAGATATGAAGGATGCAAGACTACTCTATAGGTACTCAAGATTATCATGAGATTGAGTGAAACTGAGCATTTCACCCCCCCTTTAAAGATGCTTAATATTACTGTAATATTTAAAATTTAAAAAAAAATTATGCATTATTTATTATAACTAGTACTTTTATTGTTTTTATATAATTTTCATCAACAATATGTCTGAGTAAAATAATTCCCTTATTGTCCGTGCGGAGGCTATATTATTTTATTTATCCACGGTACATGCATTTTGATTCTTTATATGCATTTTGATTCCTAAGTAATGTTGAATTGCCTAAGACTTGTTTGGATTTTCATTTAATTTAATTTATTATTATTTGTAAGGCAATAGAAGTTTTGGGTAAAATTTTACAGTACATTTGTTATTGCATTAACTAACATGAACTAACAGAGAGCAAAACTTTTGTTAATGTGAGTTAATAAAATATGTGAGTTCATGTTAGTTCAAAGTGCACTAAATTAACAGATACAACACTGGATCCTAAAAATGTTGAGATTAACGTTAACTAAGATTAATAAATCCTGTAGAAGTATTGTTCTTTCATTGTTAGTTCATGTTAACTAACACTAACAACATGAAACCTCATTGTAAAGTGTTGACATTTTTTATAAAGAAAGTTGGCCAAATGAATGTAAAATTAATCAATTTTACATTCATGTAGTAGCTATTAGAATGAATGTCTACTGTACTGTATATGTTTGATTTATGTTGAAGTGTTTGGGTTATGGCTTTTAATGATGAGCCTTTTGTTTTTGTAATCAGGCTCTCAAAGTATATCAAAATTTGGATTTAGATTCATCGTCCAATATATCAGTAATCGGCTTTCAAATATAAAGAATGATCAGTTATTGAACTCGACCCAAAATTTCATATTGGTGCATTCCTAATTTGATTTCCAAAAAGAAAAAAACAAAACAATACCTTCTGTACATCTCTGACTTCTGACTAGGACAGTGTTCATTTCGAGAGTGGAGGCTTCAAACTCACTGAGAGTCTACAAAACATAAAAGTAGACATGAAACACTGGTGTAAATATGTGAACACTAGATCTCACAAATGTCTCTGCTTCGTTTGCTCATTCTCTTCCAGCACAACTCTCACTTACCTTGTCTAGTCCCACAGTAAGAGCAGCACAATCATCACTGCCTCTGGACAACTGGGTCTTATGGCTCATCTGAAAATATGAAATAAAGTGTTACGTACAGAAACATTTCACCTAAGAGTTAAAAAAAATATCATAATATATTGAATATATCAAAAGGATAATGTACAGTCAGCCAATTTCAACATAGGTTGCTTTTTTTTACCACCTTCTTCAATGATTATATTTCATTTAACAAGCACAAATATTTCTCGATATTGGTATTAGCCTAAATGAGCTGTGAATTATGGGTTATCAGTATCGATCCTAATATTCCATATATGTGTGTGACAGGTTGATAATCTAACGTTCAGTTTTGTTCCTTAGAATTGGGCTACACATTGCAAATGACTGGACACGCTCACCGTTGTTGAGCCGCAGTTGATATTGAGTACACCTGCGCGGTGCAATCAGGAGGGTGCGTCTGTGTCTAGTGGCATGATAAAAACCCTGTCTAAGGTTGGTTAATTGTTATTCTTCTCTGTGCGGTGTGGAGTAACCGGCTACCCATTTCTAGTTGCTTTGACTCTCTGGTGAGTTGTTTTCCGTATGTCCCCATCTCAATCGCAGATCATGGTCTAAATATAGCCTATGTTTGCCATCAGGAATGTGTGTGCGTGAAGTGACGAGTGCAGGGGACATAAAGGTTACTATACTATAACATCCCCTATGAGGTAAGAAGTGTTATAATTGGTGTCTTACTTTGGGAGGGGGGAAATTAATCAATGTATTTACTATTAGTGTTTTTATTGCAGGTGCGGCCCAAGAGCGCTAGCTGCTGTTTTTTTTAATTATTATTATATTTATTTTGTCACTGTTTCATGGTCTTAGTACAACTGACGGCTGCGGATATTGCGGTTGTGAACCGCTAACGATCGAGCTCTTTAACGAGCTGCTCGTAAGAAATGTGTTGAAAGACTGACGTAGCCTAATGTATGTTCGATGAGCTATTAAGTTATAGGCCTAGTACACTGATATGCTGGTAGCCTGGTCCATGTAAAGCAGCGCAAACAATATTAACATCAGTCTTAATTGAGAAGTGAAATATGATGTTACTGTGACTGAGTGTTGTAATTATTTTCTTTTCTTTTGTTGTTGTGTTAAATCCATTTGCCAGTTCTATCCGCTGGTGGCTAGAACTGTGATATTGAGGCTTAACAGAAGGGGGAGTGTATTTGTTTTCTTTTGATATTCTCTTTATTTGGTGTGACACGTGTTCTATGTTTTGTTTACTCGCTGATTTGCTGTGTTTTTTTCCCTTCTGTTAAAGTGGTCAAATTGTGGTCTCTTGTTTCTGTCGGTATTAATTGGTAAGCTGTATTTGAGATCTGTCTTGATGTTTTTAAGTGGATGATTTTATTTCCTGTGATAAATAAATTTGGTGTACTTTTGGAAAGTCACGTCTCTGTCTTCAGTGCAAGCCGAACCAGCAGGGTCCTTCCTTTTGTTGTAATTCTTTTTGGTTTAATTTTCTTTTTGGGTTATTTTTATTACTTTATACTTTCCTGCGTAGAGACGGAACCTAGGCGGCGTAGTCGGGTATTTTTATATCTAACCAAAGGTTACATGTGCACAACAGTGTCCCCATAATAACTAGTGTCCTCATAGACCAGGATTCTGTCAAACTAACACAACACACTGAGATTCTTCAGTCAAGTCAAACATCAAGAACGTGTTCTTATGATGTCCTTATAAAACTGTGTGTCCTCATAAAACGGGTGTAAAGCTACACACAACCTGACATACTGTAAAGAACACGCATGTAATGTGATGCATTAAATTTGTTTTAAATAAATTGATAAATTATAGTAAACGACATTCAAGTTATTTGCATACTTTGTGATATATTTAAGGAATATGTTAGAGGAAAACTATTCATTCAAAAATTTATTCACAATTGATAAATTATATGCAATAATGATAGTATTAATAAGACTGAATAAGACTGACAGTTCTATTAGTATTCAGAGTGTATTTTATTATAATCAGGAGTAATAAGAGCACATCTTTGGTTTCAATCGAAGACGACTTTAAAATGACACGCATCGCTGATTCCCTCCTGACAGTCTGTAAACAGAATCACAATAAGTCCGCTAGCACCGTTAGCATCATGCGCTATCTGCTTTCTAACTGTAAAACGAGCTGTGAATAGCTTACAGGACATGCACAAACAAGCCAAACTGACACACAGCCTATTAGAGAAGCAATTCAACAGCACTATAACTTACTTTTCAGATAACAGTTGCCTCCATTAGGTCCACAGATGTCTTCTCAGGTGCAGAGTTTCTGTCTGGTCCAAACAGGAAATGAACGTAACAAATTACTACCTCTCTGATTACATCATACTTGTATAATATAAACGGGATTTTATTTGTCATATATTTAATTCACAATTAATAAATTACTGACAAACATACTTAATTAGTATTTTGCATTAAGTTGCTTGTTATACAGACCTATGCTGAAACTGAAAGAAGATCTGCCCACCGACACCATCTTGTTTTCGTGATTTCCCACCTACCGGTACCGATCTGTCCAATCACAGGCCTCAAAGCGTACACTTGTGTGAAACATGCACATTTTTGATGACCAAGACCTGGCTCCAGGGGCGCACTCTCGAGATGAGGGATACAGTGTATGTTGATTGTGCCCTGGTAATTGGTCATTCGATCACACGGAACGTGAAAATAGAGACACCAGCCAACACAGTCACATGTTTGCCGGGAGCCAGAGCGCCTGACATCAAAGCAAATTTAAAAGTGCTGGCTAATGCTAATCGTAAATTCTCTAAGATTGTTATTCACGTCAGCACTAATGATGTTCGACTCCGCCAGTCGGAGATCACCAAAATTAATATGAAAGAGGTGTTTGAACTCGCAAGTACGATGTCAGGCACTGTAATTTGCTCTGGCCCCCTTCCTGTTCGAAGGAGTGATGAGATAGTTAGCAGATTTTCATCACTCAATGGCTGGCTGTCTAAGTGGTGTCCGCAAAATAATATAGAATTCATAGACAATTGGAAAAGTTTTTAGGGCAGACCTGAACTGTTGAAAAGGGATGGCATTCATCCCTCCTGGGATGGTGCTGCTCTTCTGTCTAGTAATTTGGCTCATAGTCTTAGAGAGAAAACATGACAATCTGGGGCTCAGGTCAGGAAGCAGACAAACTGGCTAAACCGACCGTCTGCCAGCTGTCTTACGTCACCAAGGTCAGATAAATCCCATCACATAGAGCCTCTCTCACCTAGATATCATCATATAGAGACTGTGTCTGTTCCCCGAATTTGGAAATCCAAAAAACGTCCAAACCCATCTAAGGTTAAAAATGTAATTGATGTTCAACAAATAATAAAAAAAAAATAGATATAATACAGATGAGCAAACGATAAAGCTTGGGTTGCTGAATATTCGATCCCTTACTTCAAAAGCACTTATTGTTAATGATATGATTGCAGATTATAACCTAGATGTGCTGTGTTTGACAGAAACCTGTCTAAAACCAAATGATTACATTACTTTAAATGAGTGCACCCCGCAAGATTACTGTTATAAACAGCACACCTCCCCTTTGCCTTTCAGACGAGGTTCATGTTTCAGACTGTTCAAGTCTCAGTAAGTGTGTTCAATAATGTTTTTTTTGTCATTTGTTGTGTATCTTTGGATTATGTTGTGTTGTAAATAAATCCAAACAATCAAAAAGCCATTCTTTTTTAAATCTCCTCATTCTTTGTGCAAGGCTTCTCATAATGATAGGGCCTGATAGCACCTGATAGGGCCATTAGGGGAGGGTCTTTGTCTTTCTCAGGTGTAAAATGCGTTCATATTAATGAGAGATTCACACCCCTTCGCATAAAGCTTTCTCACACAAAACATGTCTTGCAAATTTTAAATCAGTTTATTGTTTTATCTGAATGAGTATGCAGGATGATTTTCACATAGTTTTGGAGCAAATATTCTAGGCTACGTGATACAATTGTCTAAAGTATTGTGAAGAAATAATCAGTATTGGTTTCTTGACCTTATTTCAGTGACAATTTTTTTTTTTTTTTCACAAACCACGCATAAACGTCATTATCTTAAAACTACAAACTTTTACATACATGCTGCTGACATATTACTGTAGCAGAGTTTGTGCTGAATACAGTGTAATCAGACTTTAGCCATGAAAATGTCATAAGCAACAGAAATAAGCACAAATGTCAGAGCATGTCAGAACACCTCCAGGGCCCAAAAACACCTCAGACCCCAGAGGGTTATAGTAATATTTTCAAAACCACTAAGAAATCTACTTTTAAATATACTTCTTTTGAAGTGTTGGTACTTAATGTAAAAATATATAATGTAAACGATAAATCACGTTTGAGAATTCTGCTGGCTACTGTATACAGGCCACCAGGGCACCATACAGACTTTATCAAAGAATTTGCTGACTTTCTATTAGAATTAGTATTGACTGCAGATAAAGTACTAATTGTTGGTGATTTTAATATACATGTAGATAATGGAAAAGATGCATTAAGACATTCTTAACTCTATTGGAGTTAGACAACACGTGTCAGGACCTACTCATTGTCGTAATCATACTCTAGATCTAATATTATCACATGGAATCAATGTTGATGCCGTTGAAATTTTGCAGCAGAGCGACAACATTATTATGTCATTATCTAGTCTCATGTAAATTACATTTAGCCAAGGCTGCAAAGCCGACTCCGTGTTACAAGTATGTTAGACCTATCACTTCTGCCACTAAAGAATGCTTTATTAATAATCTTCCTAATCAGTTTCATCATCTCAGCATCTCAGATAGCTTAGAAGAACTCGATATTGCAACAGAAACTTTTAACTCTCTCTTTTCCAGCACTTTAGACACAGTTGCTCCGTTGCGCTTAAAGAAGATTAAAGAAAATAGTCCAACGCCGTGGTACAACAAGCACACTCAGGCCCTAAAGAGAGCAGTCAGAAAAATGGAGCGCAACTGGAAGAAAACAAAACTAGATGTATTTTGGATTTCATGGAAGGAGAGCTCGATTGCTTACAGAGAGGCTTTAAAAGCTGCTAGATCTGCTTATTTTTCAACCCTATTAGAAGAAAATAAACATAATCCTAGGTATTTTTTTGAAAAAGTGGTTAAACTAACGAAAAAGAAAGCTTCAAGCCCAGAAGTTTCCAAGAAACACAGCAGTAATGTCTTTATGAACTTCTTCACTTATAAGATTGATAATATTAGGGACAAAATTATAACTATGCAACCGTCTACTACAGTATCGCATCAGGGAGTGCATTGTAGTCTCCCTGAGCTAAAATTTGATTCATTTGTTGCTATAGGAGAGGAAGAATTTTGCAAACTCGTTAATTCATCTAAATGGACAACATGTATGTTAGACCCTATACCGACTAAGCTACTGAAAGAGATGCTTCCAGAGGTCATAGATCCTCTTCTTAATATCATTAATTCGTCTTTTTCTCTAGGATACGTACCAAAAACCTTTAAGCTGGCTATGATTAAACCGCTTGTTAAAAAACCACAACTTGATCCTACAGAATTAGTCAAATACAGGCCGATCTCAAATCTACCTTTTCTGTCAAAGATACTAGGGCGATTCCACAGTTTCTGTCCACAAGGGGTGTGATGAACAATATAGATTGAATAATACCCAGTTGTTGTCATTTTTTTATTTTTAGTTCACCATTTTGTTAAAGATAGATGTAAGAAATAATAAAGTTACTTTTATCCCACTAAGCATTGGCATTATCGTGTAATGAGACTTTATTTTATTTCCGTCCCCAGAAATTGCGGATGTCAGGGTGGGACATTTAGTGCATCTGGATTTTTCCTAAGTCATTTCTTTCATTTCCTTTAATAAAATCCTGAATTTTGGCGCATAACATTTATTTTGGTGCGTCTTCTACAAAATACTACTATTAACACTGAAAGTATAATTCCCTTAATCCACCACGATGCAATGGAAACATTTACTAACGTTCGTTACACTTTCTGTCCAAGCAGTTACGCACGTTAAAATATGATTCTAAAGGAAGCGGAGATATACATTTTCCATGTAATTCTATCAGTAGCATAATGATAAAGACATCTTGTGTGGGTTAAATTCTCATATGCGTTGCTACATGATAAACTGTTAATAAATCGGGACGAAACAGGGGCCGAGATTTTCTGTCAAAAAATCATAACGCTCGAACATTTTATTCTGACGCTGAATTTCCATCTCCTGATGTCTCAACGGTTCTCATGTCAGAAATAAGATTGTCTAGGTCACGGTCGCTCAGCGCAGGAGGAAGAGTTAAAAGGATTTCACGGATTCCGACGAATGTGGGTAAGTTTGTGGATTCTGTCCAAAAGTTTACGAACGTTAAAATGTTACGAACGTGGTAAACTTTTGTTAAGTAAACATTAAATAGGATCATTGTGCCGAGAAAGGATAAACGAGTGAGCAAGTCGGATGATTGCGAGTGGTTTCGGATCGAAAGCGTCGTTCTCCGTGAAAGAGCATGCATGAATGGTGGTTTTATACATTTTGACAGATTCTGCACATCTTGTTCGTAAATTAGACGGAAATTTTCAGTCTGTCCAACTTCCAATGTTGTTTTCGGCGTATTTTTGACTCAATAAGCTGTTCATGAAAGTCAACATCGTCAATGACAATTTTCTGTTTTTGTTTTTTTTGATAATTTTTTTTTTCTGTCCAATGTTGGTAAGAATATAGCTTAGGCTGACGAAGTTAAGACGTTAACAGTGCGTTAACACAATCTGTACGATCTTTAAATTTGATAGTATGATGACAGGTTATTTTAATGTGTTATGAACTTGTTCTATTCTTTGCCAGTTTTCATGAAATGGTATTATTTTGTGTTACAGAGGCAATCTTGCAGGATTGTTTAATTTTTTCCGTCCACGTTACACACGTTATAACTTAGCACACTTGTAGGAGTTCCTTTGTCTTCTACATTTGGCAAATAAATTTGAAAAATATACCTGTGGTATTTGTTAGTCATTTTGCTGGCTTTCAATTAATGAACATACCAGACTCAAAATGCACCTTTAAGTTTATAGAACAGATAATATTAGATGGCCACCCTGCCACAATGGATGTCCTATTAACAGTTTTGTGAACCATACACAACGCATGACTCATAACTATACCAAATTAGGAACAAAGCAAAACATGAACTGGGATTCAACCAGAATTTTATTAAACTGAATTAGATTAAGTACACTTTCTGCTTGAACTTACACTGTTTTTCCGTCCATGTTACATACATTAAATTTGACATCAACTCAACTTTGATCAAAGTTTACTAGTTTACCATTGCCAGATTTATCCTGCCTTTCACACAGCTGTACCCCAGGATTTCTCAGGATGTTAACCTGAGGACAATGGCTTTCTCCATGAAGATTGATTTTGCAGGCTGTTGTCCTTGCAGTTAGATCTAAACTGTGGAATCGCCCACTAGAAAAGGCAGTATCCTCACAACTGTGTTCCTTTCTTGAAAGAAATGGTATCTGCCAGAATTTCCGTCCGGATTTAGGCCGTATCATAGTACTGAGACTGCTCTCATTAGAGTCACAAATTATTTGCTCTTATCATCTGATCGTGGTTGTATCTCTCTATTAGTGTTACTTGATCTTAGTGCTGCATTTGACACCACTGACCACAACATTACCTACATAAACCACAAAAACGAACACACACACACACACACACACACACACACACACACACACACACACACACACACACACAATCTACTCTGTTGCTATTTGGTTAGCTACCGATAATAACATTGCAGAAGTTATTTCTGACCAACTCTTCTCCTTGTCCAGTCTATTATGGTAGGTTTTGACAGGTTGTACAAACATTCGTGCTGATGCCACAAATCAACAAGCTGATCCTCCATCTCTGCTGTCCACATCAATTTCACTTTGTGCTGCACCATGACTGCATTTGTTATGCTTCCGTCTTCCATCATCTCGCTTTCTGATTGGATATTATTTCGTTGCACGTGATAATCTCCAGAGTGTGCGCGTGTTTGTCCTCGGGGTTCCCCCCACATGTCAGGATTTCTGATCGTAAATATTCTACGTAGAATATTTACGATCGGGACGGCTCCGACGTTCTTCCGAGAAGGTTCGGACACTCTTAACACACCTCACACCAAGGGAAAATCTGATAAGATAATCTGTAGAACTATCAAGACAATCGGGACATAGCTAGGTTTGTCGGAAGGGGGGAAATCGACCCAATATCAGATTATCTTTTGGTGTGTACCCAGCATTAGCATGTTAGTCTTTTAACTGGATTTTTTTATGTACATGTATTATAATTATTGAATAAATAGTGTTGACCAAATGTAGATGTACAATTTGGTTTATATTGTGTTATTCTGTCTTTTCTCTTACTTTTGTTTGTAGGATCTTGAGAGCAAAATAATCACATTTCTGAAGATTGAACTGGAGAAATTAAAGAAAATATTACACAATGAGAACACACAACACTTTGTGAAGGAGTTTATTGAGAACACATCCAGTATCAAATCAGCAGCTCTTGATCTCACACTACATTACCTGAGAGAGATGAAGCAAGATGAAGCTGCTGATGCTCTAGAAGGTAAGAGACTCATGATCATCTGTCTGATTGTCTCTTATAAATGTAGGAGAGAAAATTAAGACTAAAACTATCTATTGTCTGTACCTGTGTTTAGATGAGCTGTTCTTCATTCATCAGCTGAAATGTGGCCTAAAGAAGAAGTATCAATGTGTGTTTGAAGGAATTGCGACACAAGGTGACTCCACACTTCTGAATAACATCTACACAGATCTCTATATCACTCAGGGTGGCAGTGAACAGGTCAATACTGAACATGAGGTGAGACAGATTGAAGTTGCTTCCAGGCGTCATGAAGCACAAGAGATGCAGGTTGAATGCACACATTTGTTCGAAGCACGTGAACAAGACGAGGAGATCCGAACTGTACTGACAAAAGGAGTCGCTGGCATCGGGAAATCAGTCTCTGTGCAAAAGTTTGTTCTGGACTGGGCTGAAGGAAAAGAAAATCAAGATATCCGCTTCATATTTCCTCTTCCATTCAGAGAGATGAACTTAAAGGAGAAAGAAAAACTAAGTTTGATGGACCTTATAACTCAATTTTTCCCAGAGACAAAAGGACTGAACCTTACAAGAATGAATCAGTTTAAAGTGCTGTTCATCCTTGATGGACTGGACGAATGTCGCCTTCCTCTGAAGTTTGACTGTAATGAGACGTGGCGTGATGTATCGTCACCAGCCTCTCTGGATGTTCTCCTAACGAACCTCATGAAGGGAAATCTGCTTCCTTCTGCTTTCATCTGGATCACCACCAGACCAGCAGCTGCCAGTAAGATTCCTCCTGACTGTGTCGACCGGCTGACAGAGATACGAGGATTCAGCGACGCACAAAAGCAGGAGTACTTCAGAAAAAGATTCACGGATGAGAATCAGGCCAACACAATCATAGATCATGTTAAACAGTCAAAGAGTCTCTTTATCATGTGCCACATCCCAGTCTTCTGCTGGATTTCAGCCACTGTTCTCCAGAACATTCTGGAGGAGAAAAGAAATAATGATGTGAAAAACACTCAGGCTGATGAGATCTCTAAAACACTGCAGGAATCAAACACTGAAGACACTCCCAAGACTCTGACACAAATGTACACACACTTTCTCCGCTTTCAGATCCAGCAGAGCCGCCGAAAGTATGATGGAGAATACACACCAGATGTTTCCTGGGATAAAGATGCCATCCTTTCACTGGGAAAACTGTCATTTCATCAGCTGGAAAGAAACAACCTGATCTTCTATGACACAGACCTGGAAGCCTGTGGTATTGACGTCTATAAGGCATCAGTGTACTCAGGCATGTGTACCCAGATCTTTAAGGAGGAAACTGGGATCATTCTTGGTACCATGTTCTGCTTTGTTCACTTGAGCATTCAAGAGTTTATTGCAGCCCTTTATGCACATCTGTTTCTAGACATCAACAAGACAAGTGTGTTTGATCATGAGTCTACAGAACAGGAAAACAGAAATGAAACCATGATTGATTTTCTCAAGACTGCAGTGGACAAGGCGCTCGAGAGTGACAATGGACACCTGGACCTTTTCCTTCGCTTCCTCCTCGGTCTGTCACTCCAGTCCAATCGACGACTCTTACGAGGTCTGTTGACACAGCGAGACGGCAATGACCAGAGCAACAAGGAGATAGTTCAGTACATCAAGCAGAAATTAGAAGCTAATCTTCCTGCAGAGAGATCCATCAATCTGTTCTACTGTCTGAATGAACTGAACGACCAAACTCTGGTGAACGAGATTCAGACCCACCTTAGCAAAGGAAGTCTCTCATCTGGTGACCTTTCACCTGCCCAGTGGTCTGCTTTAGCCTTTGTGTTGTTGACATCAGAGGAAGAGCTGGAGGAGTTTGAGCTTCAGAAATTCAAGAAATCAGACGAGTGTCTCATTAGATTATTGGCAGTCATCAAAACCTCCAGAAGAGCTCTGTAAGTCTTTTAATATATTTTGTCATGTTTTACTCTCATCTCATGCAAAAATGCATTTTTCTACATTACTCTATAGTGATCATTCATACGTAACCCTGTAAAGCCTGACATGTGAAATAATAGTTTTGAAAATATACTATTTTTAATGGAGACAGTTTATCAAACCTTTAGACAAAATATAAAAGAACCATATTTCCATATTTATCTTATACCATATGATACAAAAGACTTTTATGACTTATATAGAATTATATATTAGCTTAGTTGTAATTTAATACTGTATGTTATTTTATATTGCCAAAAAGTACGATTAAATTCTGAAAGGTTATAATTTAAATAGTGCTGTCTATCGATTAAAAAAATTAACCCGACTAATCTTTTTTTTTGTGATTAATTGCAATGAAAAACACTTATGTTTTTTATAGTGTTATATTTTGCTTATATATTTTATAATGTAATAAGTTCACAGTTAATCTCCAAATTAATGTAGAGACAACATAAAGACAGTATATTTTAAATATTTGTTTAATGGCATCTTTTTATGAATGAAGGCCACTGATACTAATACAGCTATTGATCCTTGGATGAAAAAGATTTTCTCCCAATTTTAAACATTAATTATAGCCATTCATCATTAAAGTGAAATTGACAGCTATACATTTTTTTTTTACATTTATTAGGCTTAAAAAATAGAACATATATACATACTAGATTAAAAAGTTCACCTTGACAAACTTCAAGTTGGCTTGTGAAAGTTCGGTTGGTAGGATGTTGCTAGGTGATTGCTATGGTGTTCTGGATGGTTGCTAGGCAGTTGCTAAGGTATTTTGGGTGGTTGCTATTGTAGTCTGGGTGGTTGCTATGCGGTTGCCAGGTCTGGGTGGTTGCTATGAGATAGATAGATAGATAGATAGATAGATAGATAGATAGATAGATAGATAGATAGATAATCAATATTAGTTTTAATGAAAGAAAGATTTGTTAGAAATAAATAAATATTATTTAGAAAGAAAGAAAGAAAGATTAGTTAGAAATAAAAAAGTGATTAGTTAGAAAGAAAAATCAATATTAGTTTTAATGAAAGAAAGATTTGTTAGAAATAAATAAATAAATATTATTTAGAAAGATAGAAAGAAAGATTAGTTAGATATAAAGAAAGATTAGTTAGATAGATAGATAGATAAATAGATGAGTTTAACACACACACACACACACACACACACTCACTTACACACTCAGATTTTATGTGTTTAAGAGTTCATATGTGCAGATAGATAGATAGATAAGTGAGTGTCATAAATGAGTTCATTAGTTTAAATGAGTCTCAATGGCTCATATGGCAGTTTGATTTAGTCTAGGGCTTCAAGGAGTTTAGATTTTAATTTTTGACAGTTGGGGAGTTTGAAAATCTGAAAATTCCACAATGTTAAGTCAATGGGAGTTTTTCCGAGTTTTGATAGTTATTTTTAGGAAAACCGTAAGTCCGATCAGTTAGAAAAGATATAGCACACTGAGTCATATACAATAGCTGTGTCCGAAACCGCTCACTCGTTCACTCATTCACTAATCCCTATATAGTGTATGGCAGTTGAGTGCACTATATCTGCAAGGAGTGAACGAAATGAAGTGAGTGAATTCGGACACTGACCTTTACACTGTGCGTAGGAGAGCTGGAGCTGTCGCAGAAAAGACTTCGTCACACGTAGTGATAAAACTCCTTTTATCTTACGTTACTTACTTTATAAAATAATATCAACAACAATGAAACTCATAATGGCTTTATTTTGTAATTATATATACCTCCGTGCCAGCTTTGTAGTTTCATCGATTGAAATTGTAACTCTCACGCTCACAGATGACGTGGTCGTTGAGCGCCCTCAGGCGACCGTTATTACATTCGAATGAATACGCTTCCTACAGATGATTAACGGATATTTTTCAAATCATCCACCAAATTATCATCTCCCTCTTTACAGTTTAACAAGTTAACAACAATGCCACAAATTATCAAAACACCTGGCTGTTAGTAAAACACATTAAATTGTGTTAATGCCTAAATAATATATTTTAATAAAAAAATTATATACAGGTCTATATAATTTACCTTATTAATTTAATTTCATTTAATTTTAAAATTCATCTATATAATATTGTCTCAATATTTTAATGTTCTATTCAAGTAATGATTAATAAAAAAAAATAAAACTAGCATGAAATAAATGTTAAAGCAGGAATAAGAAAGCTGTAAAGTAATCTCTGGTTTAAACTTGCTCGCTCCGCACTTTCATGCACGCTCAGTTCTCTCCGCATTGGATTGTGGGAAATAGTGCTTTAGCAAGTGTACATCGAATGTACACTCAAATTCAGAGAGTATTGTGGGTAAAAGTAGTGAATGAATGTAGGTGTCACATTCACCTCCTTCATCATCTGTGTCTTCACTACACTTCCCAGAATCCCCTGTCATCATCACCTGCACCTGCGCCTCATCCCCCTCATCATCATCATCACCGTCACCTGTTGTCCTTGTCATTATCTGTGTATTTAAGTTCCCCTCTCACTCCTTTTCATTGCTGGTTATTGTTTGAGCACACACTCACTGTTTCGTGTCTTTAATAAACTTTGCTATTTAGTATCTTCGCCTGATCTTCGTCTTCATCCACCCGTTGACGTTACAGAATAACCAGCCCAAAAGATGAACTACGAAGACTCTGTTTCACAAAACGGCCGATCACTAGAGGACTATGTGGAGGTATATCTCGATCTTTTCCAAGATACGAACTGGGGTGAGGAGTCTCTCAAACTGCAGTTCTGGAGTGGGATGGACGATCTACTCGCCCAGATGCTGCTGTTGGGAGATCTCCACCTCTCTTTTGTCGAGTTCATCGACCGTGCCTTATGGGTTTGTGGATCCTCCCTCACTGTGGGCCCTGACGAGTCTGAGCTTCAGACCCAGAGCCCTTTTCACGGCTGACGCCGTCCAGCCCAGACACTTATTCACCGCTGGCGCCGCCCAGCCCAGACACTTCTTCACCGCTGGTTCCAGCCAGCCCAGAGACTCCTCCAGAGGGTCTTCACCGCCACGGCCACCCGAAGGGGCTTCTCCGCCACGGCCGCCCGAAGGGTCTTCACCGCCATGGCCGCCCGAAGGGTCTTCACCGCCACGGCCGCCCGGAGGGTCTTCACCGCCACGGCCACCCGAGGGGCCTGCTCCGCCCTGGCCGCCTGCACGTCCTGCTCCGCCCTGGCCGGCTGCACGTCCTGCTCCGCCCTGGCCGCCTGCACGTCCTGCTCCGCCCTGGCCGCCTGCACGTCCAGCTCCGCCCTGGCCGCCCGAGGGGTCGTCTCCGCCAGGACCGCCCGAGGGGTGGTCTCCTACTCTGCCATGGCCCCCTGACCAGTCTGCTCCGCCATGGCCGCCTGGACCATCCTGGAGTCCGTCCAGCTGCACCAGATCCGCCTTCCCGTCACGGACTCCAGGATGCCCACCCCCCCTCCCGTGTTCTGTCTTGTACGGCGCGGGTCGCGCCTAGCGGGAGGGGGGAGTTATGTCACATTCACCTCCTTCATCGTCTGTGTCTTCACTACACTTCCCAGTATCCCCTGTCATCATCACCTGCACCTGCGCCTCATCACCCTCATCATCATCATCATCATCACCGTCACCTGTTGTCCTTGTCATTATCTGTGTATTTAAGTTCCCCTCTCACTCCTTTTCATTGCTGGTTATAGAGGGTATGCACGTGACGTCACCGTTGGCCGGAGTGACTGCGGTTACGCCCACTAAGTGGCAAAAAGACTGAGCGGCAGCATTGGTTTTCAGCGTGAATGCTGCGGAAAAACACACAAAACGCGTCTAAAACGGGAAAGAGCTTTGAGACTGACTGTACAACTAGATTTGACAAGAAATATGAGGTATATTTTTACAGACTACCTAAAGCTACAGAACAGAGAAGCAAATAGATCGCTGCAATTCATAGAAACAACTGGACTCCAGGCAGCGAAAGGTGGATTTGCAGTTATCATTTTTGTGTCAATATGCTGAATTTAGTGGTAAAATCATTCTCTATATATTGTATTGTTATATATTGCAGTGACAACTCATCAATCAAATATTTACCACTGTATTCTGTATAATTTGACATTTTTAAATAAACACTGACAAAAAAACTATACAAGTTTTAAGTGTAGACGATATGATGATATATATAACATTGATATAAGTGATCACCTGGATTTAGACCTGCCTATATTGTATTTATATAAAGCGTTCACAGGCAAATTTGCTGTATGTATTTACCCGGTGTCAAAATCAGGCACATATACATTTCAGGAAACACAATTCCTGGCTGCATGTCAATATCCATGGATCACTGGATCTTTAGTAAGTTGTAAGGAACACTATATAGAGTCCAATCTTTAGTTTAAACTGATAATCGTTTGTTTTACTTGCGTTTTCGCAGTTTCCCCTATTAAATCCAGTCACGCAGCTGCTCTTCTGCCACTCAGTCCGGCTGAGGGGGCGTGTTCCGGCGGGAAAGTGACGTTAATGCATTCCCTCTATCGTTTGAGCACACGCTCACTGTTTCGTGTCTTTAATAAACTTTGCTATTTAGTATCTTCGCCTGATCTTCGTCTTCATCCACCCGTTGACGTTACAGTAGAACATTCATTCTGGCATAATTGTGTGTGTTATTGTTCGCTCAAGCGTGTAAGAGAACTGTATTCTGGCGCACTGTCTCTGCACACGATACTAGGGATCGACTGATATGGATTTTTTAGTGCCGATACCGATTTCTTTTCATCAGCCTTAGCCGATGACTGATACGGGCTGCCGATTTTCTTGAGCCGATATTTGGAGCCGATACTGCTTTTGCTCCCTCAATTTACATCACAAAAATGACACAACGATGACAACAAATGTTACAAATCTCAATTTAAAAAAGGAACATTTATTGAACTTAAAAAAAAAAAAAAAAAACAAATAGTAAAAGCAGGTGAGGTAGAACAAGTAAGAACAAGTAGATAAACAAATATTAAAAACATGTGAGGTTGAACAAGTAAAAAAAGAGTTCAGTGTTGAAAATAAATATTTAAACATAATTCAAATTCTGAAAATAAATTCAGAAACTATTTAAGCAAAAATAAAATCATCAAACTATTGCACACAGTAGCAACAAGCAAGCAGCATAATAAAGTGCACACTGTACTATACTTAATTTTAAAAGTAACCAAATATTTACAACCTAGTCATTTTATGCTTAGGCCTAAGTTTTAGTGCACTTAACTTAATCTTAGATTAAGAAAAATGTGCCCACTGAGTGAGACAGATGCACACACACACGAACTTCTGTTTGGTTGCTGACGCTGACTGAAAAACTCAACCACCATTGAACTGGATTGATAATAACGTCAGCAAACGGCTCTAAACAGAATGTTTTGTGCAATGGCAGTGCATGGTCTGCACGTGAACTGCAGTCTCCAGCAACACAGAGCTGCCTGTGGACGCCTGTATGTAAATAATGCCCGGAAAAAACTACTGGCGAACGCAGCAGCCTTATCGGCCGGCCAATATATCGGTTGATCACTACACGATACTGGCGAGGGCCTTTCTGTGTGTCATGTGTGTGTCACATAGACAGGACATTCACAGGCAGCACATTCTCTTTTGTCTTGTCACTCTTGAATGGTTTAAAGCATTTGCATGAATAAGAGTGGGATCATAAATGTAACGCTAGCCAAAGGACGAAGAAAAAAAACAAAACGGATGCTGCGTTAATTGCGTTAAATATTTGAACGCGTTAAACTGGACAAAAATGTATCGCATGTGTTAACGTGGTAACATTGACAGCCCTAAATATAAAACATTGAGATTTTTCTAAAACAGGATACTTAAAGGTGGGATCAGCAGTTTTAGAAAAACACTTTTGGCCAATGTTGATATTTGAAATCACCTAAACAAACACACCCCTACCCCAAAAATAGCCCCACACTTACGTATGTGACCGTAACCCAGGCAACGACTATGGCGGAATCTGCATGATGTCATCAATAGGGATGTCACGATACTAGTAGTCGGTACCAATACCATTAAAATTGTACGGTTCTCGGTACCAATTTTGGTACCACAGCAAAATCTGTTGGAACTATTTTTCTATTTTATTTAACTATTTGAAAAAAAAAGATTAAATTAAATGCAATTACTTTCTTATTTATGATGGTAATCATAAGTACATAATACATATAAGCACTGAAGGCTACATGCTGTTTAAATGTTAACATTGCTTATAAAAAGATCAAGTGAAAAATAAACAACCTTCTATGCACACAGTAGTATTATTAGGTGTTCAAGCACGAAGTGCTGAAAACCTATTGTATTTGTACCGATTTTTATTATTATTATTCTTCTGCCGTAAAACGCATCGTGCAGACCAAACCGTAAGTGCTAGAGACTTGATATTTGGGATTAAGGTAGCACAGAAATCGAGGAGAGGTTCAGAGAGTATGAGCCCGATTGGCCCATAGGTGGCGCTATAGCAACCAAAAGCGCGAAACTGCTCATAACTCCTAGACCGTATGTCCTGCAAATTTTTCCGCCATTTTGAATTTTGTCAAAAAACTACTTTTGCGAACTAGTCCCTGGTTTTTTGCCCGATCGGAACCAAACCAGTGCAGAAATGTTCTCTGGAGTCTGAATATCAATAATTATCGAAAAAAGTTGAAATTTTGATTCACGGTCGCTAGGGGGCGCAAAATGAACGTTGTGGGCGGAGCCTATTTTACTAAAATGGCTATAACTCAAGAAGTAAATGAGATAGCTTCACCAAACTCGGTACACATGTGAATGAGTTTATTCTGAGGTCACAGTAAAAAAAATCGCGACGATCGAACTCTAGGTGGCGCTATAACATCAAAAAAACATAAAAAGAGCTATGACCACCTGACCGTTAGTCCAATTGACTTGAAAATCGGTATGCAGTGTCTTGGTCCAAGGTGCCATGTATGTCTATGAGGACATTGGCGTATCTCAAAAAACATGGCCGCCATCGGCTAATGAAGTTTGAGCCCCTATTAGGCAAGGTTAACGGAGGCCGATCGGAACGAAACTCGATGGGCATGTTCGGCTCATGGCCCTAAAGGTCTGTAAGAATTTTGAAAGAAATCGGCCACTATTTGGCGCTAACGAGTTTTATGGCTCTGTAATCACGTGGTGTAGCACATATCCACACAATATGCATATCATTTGATAGATCTCTTAATGCTGAACAACTTTGCCTCTAGAACCATTGCTGTCAATCAAATCGTTCATTAAATATTCACGAATATGTTAAAAACCTACTTTTGCGAACTAGTCCTAGGTTTTTTGCCCGATCAGAACCAGACCAGTCTAGGACAATTCTCTGGACTCTCTAGATCAATAATTATCAAAAAAAGTTATACTTTTGCATTTTTTGTATGACCATAACAGGGTCATTTCAAAATGTGCCCATCACCAAATTTATTTGAAAGTCAAAATTTAAAGAAAATCTCCACCAATCCTGACAGCACATGGCTTATTCGAACCGTCGAGATGAACTCTATAAACGGTATGAATTTCAGGCATTTTTGTTGAGATTTCGCTGAGTTATTATCGAATAACCACCGGGCGCAATTCAAAATGGCGGCCGCCATTGACGGTCACGCCCCCATGTACAAATTCACTCATAACTCGAAAACGGAAAATCCCTGCGCGCTCAAATTTGGATGGTAAGGTCCTCTATTGGTCCTTGATCGAAATCTATCGTCGCGGGCCTCGGGAGCGCCCCCCCGCGGATCGCTAATCCGAGAGACCCCCGACTTTGAACGGCTGTAACTCCCGACCCAGACCACCCAGATTCTTGTGGGATATCTTGTTGGAAAGAGCCCGTCCTCATCTAGCTTCGATTTCGAGTTTGGTGCGATTTGGCCTGGGCATTCCCGAGATATAAGCCCCAAAAGATATGCCTTTGAACAGGCATATCTCCCAGCCCCGATTGCCCACCAACACAGGGATGGTATCGTTCAACAGGGCTCCTCGGACACTATCTAAGTTCTGAGTTTCAGATTTTTTCACTTTCTCGTTCCTGAGATATAAGTGAAAAACCAAATTTCCATTCATTCATTTCAACTCTATATAGGCTGTAATACCACTGTTGTCCACTAGAGGGAGCAGCAGGATTATACATGTTTAATCTTTTTATCAGCTTTCAGCATTGGCTAACAAACAAATGCTTAAAGCTATTTTTTTATTAGTTTTATATTATTACATCATAAAGAAATATGTGAAATGCTTATAGACCATTAAAAGAGATTTTCACAATAACATATCCCAAACGTGTGTGTGTGTGTGTGTGTTTGTGTGTGTTTGTGTGTAAGCATGCATTATGGAGTTAACATGAAAAAAATGGTTTGCTTTAGTGCAGAATACTGGTGAAACCAAGTAGTTTAAAATGAAAGTGAGCCAATACCGGTATGTGATCTTCTACTGCCCTCTGCTGGCCATTTTACTTCTTAAAGCAATTTTTTTATTATTATGATGGACTGGTAATATAGTTTAATATTATTAAACTATATTACCTAAATATTCAACTAAACTAAATTAAATTTTATCAACTATATTAAACTAAATTAGATTTTCACAATAACATCCCAAAAGTGTGTGTGTGTGTGTGTGTGTGTGTGTGTGTGTAAGCATGCATCGAGTTAACATGAAAAATCTGGTTTGCTTTAGTGCAGAATACTGGTGAAACCAAGTAGTTCAAAATGAAAGTGAGCCAATAAGTGGTCTTCTACTGCTCTCTGCTGGCCACTCTACTTATTAATAGTCTTTTAACATGAGCTTTTGCATTCATATGAGACAGTTTAAATCTCTGTATCTACAACAGAATGTGTGTGTGTAGTCCTAGATTTCTGAATAAATGCTGAATAATCGGATTAATAGTTTACAAAGACATTATGTGAAATGCTTATAGACCATTGAAGTATATTTTCATAATGACACATCCCAATAGCATTGAAAAAATCAACAACAATATTTGTCTTTGTGTGTGTGTGTGTGTGTGTAAGCATATGTCTAAATAAGAGTGCAAAATCACCTGTGAAAACACTTTATTAATAAGTATAATGGCCAGCAGAGGGCAGTAGAAGACCACTTATTGGCTCACTTTCATTTTGACAGACTTGATTTTCACCACTATTCTGCACTAAAGCAAACCTATTTTTCCATGTTAACTATTATAAGACAATTATTTTTTTGTCAGTTTATCACTTCATTGCTATTGACACTTCACATTAATGCTAGCAATGTGGTAAATCATGGTAAATCACGATAGAAACATGGTAAATCATAGTAAATAATACTATTACATGGTGTATCATGGCAAATCATGCTAGCAATGTGATGAATCATAGTAAATCATGCTACAATCCTGGCAAATCATTCTAGAATGTGGTATATCATGGTAAATCATCCTATAACATGGTAAATCATGGTAAACTGGTAAATCATGCTAGAATCATATTAAATCATACTACAATGTGTTCAATTGTGGTAAACCATACTAGAGCATGGTAAATCATGGTGAATCATACTAGAACTTGGTATATCATGATAAACTATGGTAAAGCATGCTAGATTCATGGTAAATCATACTGGAACATGGTAAATCATGAAAAATCACACTAAAATTTGGTATTTCATGGTAAATCATGCTAAAACATGGTCGATTCCATCTATGATGTCAGTGTTTAAATGCTTGCTACATAAAACTTCATGTCTTTTGATGCTCAAACTGCCTTAACTGCCTTAACTGCCTTAACTGCTTGAACACCGCTAAATGCTGCTAGCAGCTTTAATTAGTAGTATTTTTATTACATTAAGACGTAGCTAAATCTACTGTACAACATTAGGCTAATATAATTATTTCAGTCAATTTCTTCAAGTTAAAACAGACTTTTATATTGACGGGTTGCCATGAAGACCTTTGAGTTTCTGTGTGTGTATATGATATGACGATAGTTTTTCTCAAATGAAACGGTAAAATGCCCATGAAGTGACTCTCAGATCGGCTCTGGAGAGGAAGTTCATCATGTCCTCATATTGTGAGGCAGCAGAGACTGAAACCTACGCGAGCGTCACGCGTGCTTCAGTGTGTGTGTGTGTGTGTCTGTGTGGTAAATGAAACCGCTTGTCTGCGCCATTCATTCACACAGAGACAAGCAGAACATGCAGGGTTAATAGCCTAGTTTTTTTGCGGTTTAATATTCACAGACACTAGTATAATACATTGTGGTATATATTGGCTACAGTGCTCCTAGTAAAAAAGTTAGTCTGGACTGGAGCCCCGCGCTTAGATAAACCCGGAAGCGACTGAAAGCAGCTATTAGTGGGTACCGAACAGTGGCGTGCATGGAGGTCTGTGGTCAGGGGCGGAAGGACCAAAAAGGGGGAAAAAAAAGAAAGAAGAAGAAGAGTTCCTTGTTTTTCTTTTCTTTTTATCCTTTGTTTCCTTGGCATTCTATGAACAGATGTTGATACAATTAGAATACATAACACATCAAATGAAAATAGGGAAATTATTATAATATTACTAAATATTATTTAGAACACAACTTTTATGAATTTTGAATTAAGCGTACGAACAACCCCATGTTTGCATGACTTTAACGTCACCATCACTAAGTTTCCGACAACTCTTTCAGGGTACGTTTACATTACAACAATGTACTAGAAACATAAGTTTTTGCAAACAGACAACAGCATAAAAAAAAAAATCCCCTTTCACAAGGATTTGCGAAAACGACTAAAAACGCTGTATATGCATAGCAGGCCAGTAGTTGGCGATGTCACTTTGTGAAGAAATACTACACGCGTATAGACCATAGACTGTAAAAAATATGGACAAAGCGTCTGTGACGTCACCCATAGACTTTCTGAAGTACGGTTTTGAGGCAGTTTATGGGGGGTATGGGCGACGCCACCTTGGAAAATCTTTTCAGAAAGGATACAGAGGTGGTATGATGTGTTGTGTCAGATCATGGCTGAGACGTCAAATTTCAGGAATTCCACTCGGCGCAGCCCGTTATCAGCTGTCAATCACGCTGTCAATCAAAGTTAACCACGTCCTTATTTGTCATACATTTTATATCTAAATACGATCTAAACTAACAAGTTAGAAAAAAATTCACCCCCCTCACAGTTGTCAGGCACTCGGAACCTATCGAAAAATACAATAAATGTCCATGGGACCAACCTGTAAAAACATGAATTTATGCTGTGAAAACGGACATTTTAACATGGAGTCTATGGACATTTGCTCCCTTTTGGGACCTGCCCCTAGCGGATTTTCGGTGTATTGCAGTTTTTCGCACTTCCGGGTAGGCTTCATTTTTCAGATTAGAATGTTGCCGCTTGGTATAGACCCCTTTACAGTTGGTAAACATGATGACGTTTTTATGTGGGCGGAGCTTAGGTGGAGGCAGAACGATCGCTCTGGCCGCTTCACTAACGCTAGTTTGCAAGTTTTGTTGGCTTGTTTTTTAACAATGACGGGAGAAAATCTGATTTTATCTTAATGTGCAAGGTCACTCACTGTCCAGGACCGCGATTGTTATTTGCAAAAGTAAATTTTAACGGACGGAACCAGATTGGCCGACCCATACACGCTCAGTCAATGGATGGATGATCTGACCGGATTAACGTTACCTCGGGTGAGTGGCCTGCCTTCTACACCTGATAGAGAAGCCGAGCGTAAAGACAAACTGAGGGCATATACATTGTAGCGACAATGAGTCTTACATTGAATTAGCTCAAATTATATATAGGGAATTTTAATAATTAATCATGAATATGATTAATATACTGCATATTACAGTTAAATTATCGAAGTTGAAAATAGATCGATTGTATATATGAATGATCAATCACAACGAATTATAATTCCTCATTCATATATCAACGGTCCCTTTCCAGATCGATTATATGAGATAACCTTAAATGGAATTAATTTAGTTATCGAACAATCTGTTTGTCCAGCAAACGGCCGTAAGATTAACTTATCAACTTCTCAACAAAGTTATCCCTTCTTATAAACTCCAAGAAATATCAATCTTCTGGCCGTGAACATTAATTTTCCTGTGTTTATAAGATTAAACTACTCAAAGTAGTCCATAATACAAGCTTTTGTAGCTAAAGGATCTCATTTCATTGACTTTGTAAAATGAGCACGATTAAACAATTAGCAATCAAGAATATAATGGTTTTAATAAAATGAAACTACGGATACAGAATTCTACATTTAAACACAGGATACATGTATGTACAGTAAACAGTAAAACTAATGAGACAGACGAATAACGAACAGGATTGGGAGAGAGAGAGAGAGAGAGAGAGAGAGAGAGAGAGAGAGAGTAAGAGAAAGAGAAAGTGAAACTAATGGTCAGGATTAGAGAGATCACCGGGGTGATCGCAGCATGGCAAAAATCACAGACAATAACCTTAAGAGAGACAACAAGAAATCACATCAATCAAATCAAATCAATAACCTATACTTGCGTATATGGTTCTCTGTGTTGCTGAGGAATGCAGAGTCGTGTGCATGTTTGTCCTTCGGCGCTATAGGCTTGTTCTCTCGTGTCTTCCGGGCGAGCAGACTCGCGGGAAGTTTTAAAGGTTCACCGAATGTGAAGTTACCAAGGAAATAATTCAGAGTTCATCTCCCTCGTGGAAGGAGAGGCGAATATGAAAATAAAACTTAGTAAAGAAAGGAAAAACGGAGATGAGAGCTCACACTCCCATCTTCTTCCGTTGAGCGCAGCTTGCGTGTTTCCTTTAAGAGCCGCGGGGATTTCAAAGAGTCCTTTTTAAAGTTGAAGTTGCAGGTTGTTCATTTCACTGAACGTAGGCAAGGTCCGAAGACGAAAATAAAGAAAAGACTAAAGAAAAAGGAGAAACACTGCGTAAAGCTCCCTAAGGAGCCATGGCACCGGAAACCTCTCACAGGGAAAAAGCTCTCTCAGAAACTTCTGTGTCAGTCTTTTATGGAGAGGAGGGGTTCACGCCTGCTTCGCGTACGTGAACCAATCATCTTAGAGCATCTCGAGCAGGAAAAGTTTTTCTTTGTCCTGTCAGGATAATTTGTGACGGTATGAAATTTTGTCATTTCTACCCAGAAAGATTGTACACACAGAACAATACATTTTACTGTAATATCCTATGTATGACTTGTTTAGTCAAAACAAGACGGTCAAACAGGTACCAAGAATGGCCGAAAAGAGTAGAAGAAACATAAAGTTACATTCATATGCAGAATTACACACATTTAATGTTCACTCACACGACTATAAAGCCATAATACCGGCTACCATGACCTAGGAAAGATCAAATTCATGTTTATACATTTCTTAAGTGGTTATACTTATAGAAAATATAAGATTGCAGAGTCTATTCCTCTTTCTTTATCAGAATTCAAGTGGGAGCTATGGTTCCCTTGGAATTCCTTTTGGGGGTCATAAAGTTTTATGACCTAGCAAGAGGGAGAGGCACAGAATTTGGTCCTGTTAGGTATTCTTTCTTTAGAAATACACTTAAGATTCAAAGTTACAGAACAGTCTCAAATTTAATCTATAGAATAAGACAAAACTAATTAGATATGCATGCATACAGGAAGGTCAGATACAATTCTGCGTTATATACATTAAGGATATTTCTCTCCTAAGTTGCGCACAAAGGGACGTTTGTGTATAAGTTCATCCCGTGGTTGGCGCGGGCTGTTGCTCCCCCTTTTTGGGGAATCACGTGGGGAATCCTGTGGTCAGCATCTGTCCATCCGTGGTGTGTACCACGTGACGGTTTCAAGAACAACAGGATTCTGTTTCTTAATTGCGCAATGCGTCATAAATGGAGTTAATCAATGACCTGCTGGCAGACATTGGGGCACCATTTCACATGATTCAAGGTTTTGTGAATTAAACATATATGTGTTCATATTTGCTCAGTAGTGAATGGAAAACAGGATTCGGTCAGTCGCTACAGATCCCCCTTTTCGTCGGATGAAGTCCCTGTGTGAACATCATCGGACGACAATCATCACAATGGCCGACTGGCAGGTGAATCCTGATGGTCATGTAGCAGGTGGACCATGGTAGTAGGGTAGCAGGTGGAACCTGATGGTAGGGATGGCAGGTGGAACCTGACGGTAGGATGGCAGGTGGATCTTAAAGCTGAGGATTCAGCTCGATGAGGTTTGGCGTGGTCTCTGACTTGGCACCCCCTTTCCGGGGATTCCGTCTGAGACCTTCAGGCACGGCTTTCGTGAGCTCGGCTGTGTCGCATCTGGTTGAGTCTTCTATACAGAATGAATGCCACGCATAGTGTCAGAGTGTGGCTGATTACCTGTAGAGATGCACAGCACAATGTCGGCTGAGGTCCCGGCTAGGACCGCAGATGAAGTGTTCAGAACGGACAGTCGAGACAGTGCTTGGATGGCTGTGTTGACCGGAGCAATGTCAATGAATTGGGACCCCCTTTCCTCGATCCGGAGTTCCAGTTCTGTCTGATATGCTTTGCTCGGAAGATGGTACAATGCCAGATCATTCAGGTGGAATATGGCACCTTTCGGGGCTTGAATCCACGTACTCTGGTTGAGCATGTTGACACGGCTGGTTGTGTCATGCTGGTCGTAAGTGAGAGTAGCTGTACGCACAGGTGTGTTAACGAGCCACCTGTCACCTACAATCTCTGCTTGCATCTCTGTGACTTTTGCTCGAGGCTTAGCTTCGGCAGGGCAGCGTGTGTCCCTGACCAGGGGTTGCAACCCGCAGGTTCCTTCAGTGTTGTCTCTGAGGAAGGGTTTGCTAGGGCAGAGATAATGAATGTCTTTGGTCAATGTGCACACGTGCGGATTCGGAGCTAAGGACAGCTTTGTGTAGCTGTCATTGAAGTCAACCACGTCCGGCGTGCGGATCTTGATGTGAGTGTTACTTTTTGAAATCTGACATCGACAATGTCTTTAAGTCTGTAGACTTGGTTTGACTCGCTGATGGGCAAGTTCAGGAGCAAAACCCACTTCTCTCTGCTTGGGGTCGACGCAGAGGGGGATGGCGCTACCCAGAGAGTAAGCGAGGTGAGTTTGAAAAAAATAAAATAAATAAATAAATAAAATCAGTTGGCATGGTGATGGCGGAAACCAGCATAGTTAGCACCAGGCTTAAGGGTATCAAGTACGGTGGGATTCTACCCGTGACTGGGCTGTCATTTGAGGAGTTAACCTCCCACAGCATGTCTGTTATCAGGGCTGTAACCAGCTGAGTTTGGGCAAAGTCATTCTGGAAGACAGTAAACAGCGGTTTCATGCAGTTCATGGTGTGATTCAGCAGGACGCTGTGAATGTTGAGAATGACCATGTTCTTCTCAATGTCTTGCCGATGGTTTGGAAAGATGCACTCTGCGTGGTGAGTTGCTCTTTTAGCTGTGAAAGTTCAGTCTGGATTTCAACCACATGCCGTTTCGCAGTGGCTATGTTTGCTGTGTGGACACTTGGCATACCAGTGTCGAACAGAGTTCTGGCGGCAGCTACGGCTCCGAGCAACGCTCCCAGGAACCGTTTGGAGTGTTAGTTGGTGCTTAGGA
This sequence comes from Gila robusta, assembly GCA_030770095.1. Classification (NCBI taxonomy): domain Eukaryota; kingdom Metazoa; phylum Chordata; class Actinopteri; order Cypriniformes; family Leuciscidae; genus Gila; species Gila robusta. The sequence goes on from JAVALU010001506.1 coordinate 47,261, forward strand.
GTCCTGATTGTGTAACAGTCACTTTCCCAAGTTGGTTGGACATGTGTTCGACCTTGGCCTTGGCGTGAGAGAGGGAGTCCTCTGTCCATCGGGCACTTGCCCAGCCGTATTGGGCTACGGTGCTGGGGTATTGTGCTCTGTAGGCCTTGTGGGGCTGGATGAGTCGAACATGCGCTTGATGGGTGTAGGTCCTGCAGTTGGTGATCAGGAGTCTCAGTTGTTCTCTCGGTGGCAGCTTTCCTCTGGATGGCTGACAGCACAGCATGGCGAACCACAGCAGCAACCTGGTACAGACAACAGGGAGAGAAAGAAAGGGGAGGAAAAAGCCAGCAAGGGTTGTCTTTGGTTGGACAGGGCAGTCTTTTTATTTCATGGGTGGCAACTAGGTTTAGCTTGCCTTGGCCCCTGTTTTGCCACATCTTGCTGCTGGCATGTCGCTTGCTTCAGTGTATTGTCAGTGGCTCTGGTGCTGTGGTTTGCAGCGCATGATGCGTCATGGACGTACATTGGCCTTATCCCCCCTTTGCGCCGTTGCATTACAAGTCTGTGCGTTGTGGTGTCAGACGGTGCACACATAGAATGTAGCTCTGTGCACGCAGCATGTGCTTGGTGTCATGCAGTGTTCTGAGTAACTGGTTGTCAGTGAGTGTAGACGGCATGCATGGGTTGGTTGGAGGGGTCTGAGAGGTGGTGAAGCAAAGTCTTTATTGTGTCAGAAGCCCGCATGTTCGCAATGTTTGTCTTTGTAAACAGCGGAGCTAGCATAAACTGCTCTGAGGTGGACAGTTTAGTTTGTAAAGTTCTTATGCTGTGTGTAATCACTTCAAACTTCAGGGTGGGGTGGGGGTGGGGGGGGGGGCGGGTTTGAAGTGACCACAGCTAGTCGTTTGGTGCGCCAGGCTTGGCGAGGGTATGGGTTTGGTTATTCAAGTCTTTGTCAAGGCCCGGTTGCCTTGAGTGTCCTTTCACCTTTTCCAGTAGACAATCATGTTGTTTGTTCTTGTGATGTCATCGCATGCCTGGAACCGGTGTTGGTGTGTGACAGGCATGTGTTTTGAAGTCTTACAGCCATTTTGTTTCCAGCCTGGGAGTTGGTATGGGAAACTGAGTGTGGCATAGTTAAAGTCTGTGCACATAAGGAGTTCTTTGATGTTATGCGTCAACGCGATGTGCAGCGTTATGAGAATGGCTGCTACCTCAGCATATTGTGATGACTGCGGGCCCAACTTGAAGTATTGTGGTGGGCACGGTATGTCATTTACCCACAGCATGCCCGCACCTGATTGAGGGGTGCCCTCATGGTGGTAGGAACATCCATCGATGTAGGCTGTGGGCATACCTTGACACGCATTCTCTTTAAAGTACCTGTGACAGGTCAGTTGTTGTTGTTGGGGTTCTTCTACATCCACCGTTGCAGCTGGTGTGTTATCAGAGCAGTTTTGGCAGGCTGCCAGGCCGTTGCCTAGCGCAGACTTGTGATTTTGAGCATGACGTGCCTCAACATTGCGCGCCTGGAGGGCCATTAACCATGTGGCTATGCGTGAATTGGTGACCACGCCATCTCGGATGCGCTGGCTGTTGAGGAACGTTACAGCCCATACAGTGCATAGCAGAGATTTTTCACAGTCTGAGAATGTAGTCTCTGGTGGGAGAAGTGTCTTACTGGCATATGTAACAACTCTTTTGTCTTGATCATGCCTTTGGTACAGGCCAGCATTGAGACAGTGGTTGGAGAACCCAGCTTCTGGATAGAACTCTTTTTGTGGGTTAGGGTAAGCCAGACATGGAGCTGTGCCTAGGTGTCGTTTAGCTCATTCATGGCATTTTCTTGAACTTCTGTCCATACAAATGGGCAGTCTCCTTTTTAGAAGGGCAGTTAGAGGTTTTGCAATGTCTGAGTAGCTTTTGCTGAACTGCCGTGAGTAATTGCACACCCCTAGAAAGCTTCGCAGCTCTGAGATGTTGGTGGGTGGCTTGATGTTTTGAACAGCTTGAATATGGCTGGAGTGCGGTTCGATACCCCGTGATCCGATGAGTAGACCTGCATAGTGACTTTGGTTCAACACCACTGTCCTTTGTGGAGGGCGTTCTTGGCGCCGGCAGTGGATAATTGGTTCAAAACATAGTCTATCTCTTTCAGGTGGTCAGCCACTGTTCTGCTTTTCATGAGCACATCATCAACGTAGATAAGGTTACCTCTCATTCTGGCATCTGGGCATGCTTTGTTCAGGGAGGTGTTAAACTCAGCAGGTGAGTTGGCATAGCCGAACGGCACCTGGTGCAAGTGAATTGTCTGTTGCCGAACGTAAAGGCTAGCTTGTGCTGATCTTCTGGATGCACAGGTATGGTCCCGAATCCAGAGGCCACATCAAGTGTAGACAAGATTGTGTCTCCTCTGATTCTGGGTGTTTCTTGCTCCAGCTGGGTCAAGGGCCATCGGGACAGTGGCACCTGTTGATGCAGTTTCCTGTAGTCAATGGTGGGGTGCCATTTGCCGTTTTGTTTGAGGGCGGACCAGATGGGGGCAGAATAGGTGCTGTTGCATGGAAGGATGACACCTTTTTTCAAGCATGGATTCGATGATCTCTTGCCCCGGTTCGTGTGAAGCGATGGGGATCTTGTACTGCCTGACAAAAGTGGGAGGAGCATTAGGGTGCATTGGGATGCGCACGGTGTGGAGTTCGGTGAGACCACAATCTAAAGAGTCTTTGGTAAAGGATGCTTTGAACTTGTAAAGTACTTTGTAGATCTGCATCATTTTTAATTGCGTCAGCATCTTTTAGAATTTGCTGAACTTGAGACTCAAATCCTGGGTACGGCTCCTCTGTTGGTGTGTCGTCTGTCGTGTTGGCAGGCAGAGGTGCAGTAGTGTCGTCAGTCTCGCAGGCAGGCTGTCTGGAGACTTTGTATGCTGCAAGGTGTTGGTCCTCTGTCAGTGCTGTTCTGCATACCTGGTCTTTGTCCATTGGCATGACCGAAGTAATGGAGATGAGTTTGAAGGGTGCTGTGAACACTGTGTGGTCTGTGTTCCCTTCGGGCATCATTGAATATGGGATGGGCCCAATGATTGGTAGTGTGAGTTCAAAAGTCATGGAAGTCGTGGCTCAATAGCCATCCCACTCGGTAGGCTTTGGGAATTGTGATGTCCCTTGCCATGCCGTTGTTGAAAAGGATGTAGACTACACAAGATGCCACTTCAGTAAGGGGTGTGGCTTGCAGCGTGAGTCCAAGTTCAACACCTTCAGGTGAGGGATGAAAGAAGCCCAGCGTGTGGTTTAGGGTTCGACCACAACGCATGTTGAGCCGGTCGGCGACCCCTTTGGTGTAAAATGGTATCACAGTTTCCTGTTCGTTGATTAGGGTGCAAACCTCAGGAATGGTCTGACCTGACAGGAGGTTCTCAGTGTTGGTTGGAACAACAGGGGGCTGTAAAGTCAATGGGGCCCACACTACCTCATTAATGATGTCCACATGAGCCTTGTGGTGAGTCAGGATGTCTGCTCCGATGTAGACATCATGGGGCGGGTCCGGAAGGACCAGGAAGTAATGGGTCAGACAGTCGGTGGTTCCAGTTCAGGTTCAAAGCGCAGACACCTTTGGCCGTCATCATGGTTGATGGGCCCGTGTTTAAAGGAAAATGGGTGTGCTTGCTGGCAGAAGGAAGGTCCGGTGTGTCTTCAATGAGAGCATTGAATAGTGAGACACTGATGGCTGAGTTGTCTGCCCATAGTGCAAGTACAATGTCAGTGGTGGTTACATCATTCAACTGCAGGTCAGTTGTGACCTTGGGGCAGAAGGAGTCAGAGTCTTTGGTGAGCTGAAATGTGCAGAGTGGTGAACTTGAATCTTGGTCTGGTGCTGGAACTGTGTCCCCGTGGCTGGCTGTGAGAGTTCCCGTGAACTCTGTGACCTGACAGTCTGGCTCTGCGGGAATTCTCGTGACCTCTGTGACCCAACAGTCTGGCTCGTGTGGCCTGTGTGACTGGAGGGGGAGGGGTTCCCGCACTTGAGCCCAAACTTACAGTTATTTGAAGTCCAGTAAAGGTTCAAAGCGATCTAGCAGGTCTTTGCCAATTAGAAGTGGGTAAGTGTTCATTTTTGAGATGTACACTGGGTGGATCAGATTCATAGAACCAATTGTCAGGTGGATGGGAGCTACCTGTTTGAGCCGGATGTCGTTCTGGCTGTGGGATTGCACATTCAGCTCACATGTTTGAGATTTAAGAGTTCGATCTTGGCTCTTAGTTTTAGCACTGAGTCTTTCAAATAGTTGGGCTGACATTGGCTCAAATCATTGTTCACAGTGGTTGTTAGGTAGAGTTTTTCGGCCCACCCCCTTTTTGATCAGGTTTCCCAGAAGTCTTGGCGTCGGGGCTGGTCTGTGTGGGTCGCTGCGGAGGCAGGTAGCCAAAGCAGCATTTCTTGGTCTTTTGGGACTTTGGTCCCAGTTGTGGGACGCTGTGCTGTCCTGCTCAGGCTGTGCAGCTGTCAGCTGTGGAGCTTGGGTGATGCTGACACCTTGTGATGTGACAGTTAGCTCTGTGGTCTTTGGCTGACGAGCAGTGTTCTGGGTGCCTGTTTCAAGTCTTACGCTTAGACATAGGACGTCTGGCTCGTCCCTCTTGTTTCTCTTGTGAGATCTCATGTGCAGAAGCTCTTTCAGCACCTTCAGGATCTCTGCCCTCTCTGACGTGGCTGCACTGTTTTGATCTGATGTGTGCTCAGACTTGTGCTTACCAGTGGCATGTTGAGAGGGGTACCGCTCCGGGCTGTCTAGGTTTGAGTCTCTTGGTGATGGGGGTAAGCTGTTTCTGGGTCGCCGGCAGGCTTCCCAGAATCTTTCAGAGCGCTCGCTCTGGTGCCTTGGACGAGCACCATTGCGGCTGTGCTGCCCTCTGATGGCTTGGAACTGTCTTGACTCTCTGTACAAAGGTCTGTGGTGTTGTGGGGCGCCCTCTAGAGTCAGCTCTGAATAGTGTTCGGAGACAGGGAAGATGGTGTTGTTTTTCACAGTCTTTCTGGACACAGTCTTTTGCTTGACATAAGCTTTGTGAGCCAAGTCTCGTAGCTGTTGGGCAGACATGGTCCGTGCACAGGCCAGGATGCCCATGTGATGACTCACTGTGGGATGCAGGTTTTGGAGAAACAGAGTTCTGAAGTTTGAAATCCTCTTCCATACCTGGCTCTTTCCGTGCTCCGAAGTAGGCTTGTCGGAATCGGCCGTAGTAGGTCTGTGGGGTTTCAAGTCTTGTCTGCTTGAGGTCCATGGCGATGATGAGCCCTTGGTCTGATTCTGGATCAGAGAATTCTCGGATCAAAGCTTGTCGCAGCTGCTGGTAGTCAGTTTTGACAGTCTCTGGTTGACGATATAGGAAGCTGCGCATGTCACGGCTAGACGTAATCCTTAGCAGGTGAAATCTGTCACAAGTAGTTACATTGGCTACAGTCTGTGAATGAAAGTCAATGTCTTGCAGGGTTCGGAGTGAACGTAGGGATGTTTCTGGCCAGCTTGACGAGTTCTTTGGGGGCCATGCCATGGTTAGCGGCAGGGGTTCTCTGGAAGCTGGCTGGTGACATTTTGAGCAATGGGCTTTTAACCCCCCTTTCAGCTCTGAGTTTGTGGCTGAAAGGTACGGACCGGCTGGTTAGGGGAAACTTTGTGGTGTGCGTTTCCCCTTCCCGGTTCCCCATTCTGCAGTCTATAAGAGTGTTTCAACTCTTCGTGAACAATGTCAAGTTCGTTTTTGAGATCGTGTCTCTGCTGAGTAAGCTCGTGGATTTCAGCTCGGGCTGCGTGCAAGTGGTTTTTGCATGCCTTGGCTTTAGCGTCTCTTTCTTTTAGTTCAGTCTCTGCTCTTGCAAGGAGAGCTTCACCTTGTCGGAGTTTCTCGTTGAGTTCCTCTCTGGCGTTTCTCTCCGCTTGCTTTCTTTGGTCGGTGTCGAGATGAAGATCACACAGGGCCTTTTGAAGTCTTTCCGCTTCTTTCTGTAGCGCTGGGTCTGTTGCATCCTCTGTCCCGCGCTGGCCGTGGGTCTCGCGGAGTAGTTGACCTAGATGGCTCTGCGCGTGGGTCTGGTTCCTCCGCTTGAAGCTTTAGCGTTGTGGCTTCCTGCTCCAGGCTGATGCTGCTCCTTTCGCTGAGCCGTGCCTGGGCGACGGGGTTGTGTGCGATGCCTCCGACGATTCTGGCCCAGTCTTTGTAGTTGTAGCTCTGGGTCGGATCGTGGGCCATCAGCTTGTCCACGTCGGCGTCCTTAGGCAGGAAGGAGGTCGTCATGGCTCTCGACCATGACTGTAGGACCGGAACATACTGGCTCACTGTGGGCGAGAGGAACACAACACACAAAACCAGTGCAAGTTCGTTCTAAGGTTAACGAGCTATACTCATACGGGCTATGCCGTTTATGAGAATTTTGGGGCTAACTGATGTAAACAGTTAGCGGAGCCAATTGATTTGGGTCGACGAAGGACCCGAACTAGAGTTTTGACAGGCAGTAGCCTAGCGGGTCACGTGATGACACCGGTTGCGTAATTGTCACTCAATTCTATTATTTAGCTTCCTTGGTGGCTCTCACAGGTTACTGTCTCTAAGTGAAATGAAAGAAACAAATCACAACAGAACACAAGATAGAAAAGATCAGAATGAAATAAAACAATAGGTCTGTAAAGAACTGGAATAAATACTAACACTGGAAGTGTTAGGGAGACTAAGGAGGCCTAAGCCTACTACCACTGATAGGGTTTAAGATAGGGCCTACGGGTGAGTGGGGTTGTCAGGATAGCAACCTAAGAAGGTGTGGCTTGGAGAAGAGATGGGCCAAACACTTAAAATATCCGGGAGATATCTAGTATTTTGTGGCTCATAGTAGGTGGAATGGGTTATTTTTTTTTATTAAATTTAGTTTACCTGCGGTGAATTGAGTCCACTCCGGTGAGAACCAGTGGCATGGTCAACCTCCCTGGCGCTTCCCGAACACTCAACCGCGGTGTTCTCGGCCCTCCGTTACTCTGTGTCGCGTTGCGCCCTCCCAAACAGCCTTTGTGACTTTAAACACAACTCGGCACGCCAAGATGTCAACCGCCAGACAACACTACAAAATTGGGCTGTTCCCCAGAACCCTCCAGAAGGAGTGGCCTCTTTTTAGGCCCCGGTTTAGGTACTGGTCCCAGAAATTGCCTTTTGTGTCGGCTGGACTGGTTGACTACCCTCGGAGTGCCAAATTGCTGATGTCAGCACTGCGGGCCGCAACGACGGACAGAGATAAAAGAAACCGAGATTCACGCACAGCCAGTGTTGGTAACGCTGGTCGGACAACCCTGCTGGCCGGAACACCACCAGAGATGACTTCAAATCACCAAGGGAGTACTACAATAGATACACAAAAGGATGAACAAGGGAAGCATAAAGTGAATTAAGGCTTGTTTGTTTAAACCAAATTGAGTAATTATTTATGTAGCAATAAGAGTCGAAGGTTTTACTAAATAATAATAAACAAGAGGGAATTATGATAATGTTGGTCTTTATCAAAATAACCTAACCCAAAAGAGAGGAAAAATAATAAAAATCCTGCTAGACACTAAAAAAATGCTTTGCCTGGGGAACAGAACACTTGATTCAAATTCAAAATTCAAAACTTGTTTAACCCTCTGGGGACCAGAAACGCGCCCGCGCGTTTTGCTTGTTTTTTTTCACATAGCAGAAAAATAGACTTAAAATACTACCATCATTTCTGTTCATATAGAGTTAAGAAATATGAGAAAATAATCTGTTAAATGTCTACTTTTTTATGTGCCCACATACAATTGAAATAAAATATTGTGCTTTTGTAAAATAAAGAAAATAAACAGGGTGTGCGTTCTGCCTCTCAGTCACCGTGAACTTTTTTTCTGGAGCACGTCTCTAATCTTCAACAAAACTCAGCAAATACTATTCACCCAGCCATAAGCAATATATCTTTTAAATCATTTGATTTTGTACTTTTAAATGATCCGATTCAAAACTAAAATAAATATTCTCCGTTTATGTCATCTATATAAAAAGAGAGACGTGTCAGCCGGTCTAATTATCTTTCTCTCAGCTCATTATTCTGGTAATGTGACACGCCCACGGAGAGCACGCGCTAATTCAAACGCAAATATGTGAAGCAACACATTGAGACGCGTTAACGCCCATACACTCTGAAAACACACTATATTTTTTAGTCAGATTAATCTACTGTCGTCTTGCGCGGCTATATGAGGAACAATCCTGGGACATTTACCTACCTCAGAACAAGTGCAGGTTTATTTTCACCACGAGGAGGAGCAACAGATTCAGCTGAGAAGTGTAAGTGTTTTATGCTTGTGCTTTGTTCTAATCGCGATATAGAATAACGTTAGTGTCTGTAAACGGAAAAATAGCATACCGTTTAAATGTGAATCATGTTTCTGTGTGTGTGTGTGTGTGTGTGTGTGTGTGTGTGTGTGTGAATGAATGAATGAATGAATGAATGAACACACAGATACGCACTGTTACAGACGAAATAAAAGACAACATTTCATTGACTAGTCTAAAATAGACATCAAATAAGCTTTTGTTAGGAGGCTCATATGTTAAATATATAGTATGCTTTGTCAATAAACTAATCAACTAAGATTGTTATAGTGTTTGTTCCAATGCAAGCTATATCAAAATAATGAATCCTCAACTTTGAAATATATATGATCAAACTAAGACATTTATGGAAAAAGACAATTTTCTTTTCAAGATGTTTCCAACTCTAACTTTGAACTTTGAACTGAAATAAAACCATGTCTATATGGTGAAGGGTGTGTGATTAGAAGTGTCCAGACGTATGCACCCTGTATTTTAAGATTTTTTATTCCTCTTTTTAGTCAACTTTAGCATGAGTGTGTTCACTTATTCTAAGCAGTGTGTGTGTGTGTGTGTGTGTGTTGTAAATAAATCCAAACAATCTAAAAGCCATTCTTTTTTAAATCTCATTCTTTGTGCAAGGCTCCTCATAATGATATGGCCTGATAGCACACCTAATAGGGCCATTATGGGAGGGTCTTTGTCTTTCTCAGGTGTGAAATGCCATACATATTAATGAGAGATCATGCCCCTTCGCATAAAGCTTTCTCAAACAAAACACGTCATACACATTCTAAAAGACTTTATTGACTTATCTGAATGAGTAGTCAGGATGATTCTCACATAGTTTTGGAGCAAATATTCTAGACTATGTGATACAATTTTCAAAAGTCTTGTGAAGAAATAATCAATATGTGTTTTGTGGCCTTATTTCAGAAACTTTTATTTTTTGTTTTTTCAATAACCATGCATAAATAATATTCTCTCAAAAATACAAACATGTACATACATGTTGCTCATATATTATGGTAGCCCCGTTTGTGCTATATAGAGTGAATTTACACCTTTGCCATTAACATGTTTATAAATAACTGAAAAAAGCACAAATGTCAGTGCATGTCAAAACATCCCAAGGGCCCCAAAAACCCCTTGGTCCCCAGAGGGTTAAATTTAAAATTTAAAACAAGCAGGAAAGAATTAAAAGGGAAATCAGAATGATATCCTATAATAGCTAATAAGGTAAAGCATCATTAATAACTATAAAATAATCAAAAGGGGAAGATGAGATAGATGCACAATTCAAAACAGAGTGAAAGGAGGAAAAGCGTGATGCCGACTTAGTGAGGAAGGCCACAGGGTGGCGCTGTTTCCTCTACATGGATATCAGTGGCTGACAGGCAAACACGACGTAAATTTACACTGGTTTAAAACCAAATTAAAATAAGCGTGAAAGGAGATTGAGAAATCAGGATAATATCTTATAATAATTACGATAACAGTGAAGTGTCATTAATGATTATAAAATAATAACAAGAGAAAAAGTAGAAATAAAACAATCCAAAACAGAATTTGAAAAGAGAGAAAAGGAGCGTTGAGTGAACCGACTTGGCGGGGGGGCAGCCACTAGGACTTCCTACCAAGTGGGCTCACGATAGGCTGGGATTTTAATATAAGTTTTAATTCAAATCTTGTTTGACCAAACTTAAAGTAAATGTACCAGTCAAAAGCAGGAAAATTGTCTACCACAAAATAATATTCGCACAAGCAAAGCTATAAATGCAAATAATTATTGAGAATTTAGACAGGCTAATTCACAGGGAAATGAATTCAGCAGTAAAGAGAGCATTATCTTAAATGGCCACGAGATGGCGTAATTGTGCTCATGCATGCTGATGTCAAAAGGCGGGGCGTAATTTGAGATTTCTAAATACCTAAAGGACGCCCTCTGGTGTTTAGCAAGCGGAATTACAACCGACTTTAATGTGATTCAAACTAAGAGCTTTCAGCTCGCGTCGTGTGCTGATTTCCTGCAATAAATCACAAATGAACAAACAGATCTCTGTGGATCTTTTCGGTGCTATACTGCACAAGAGTATATGGCGGGATTTCTTCGCCGCACATACACAAATGTGGACAACAGGAATTTTCGTCTGTTGGTTCGAACTCCAATAAACATTTTTCACAATAGCACTTATGATTTAAATGTATTAGATCTTCAATTGGGTAGCTACGCCAATTTTTGACCAGGAGTTTATCGTTTTTGTTGAATATCACTGGGTTAACCACGAATTCAATAACGACATTATGTAAGTAAGTAAGTAAGTAAGTAAGGAAGGCCTTTTACCACTGAAGAGAGGAAACTCGCTCTCGATCAGATTTACGTCTTGCTCTGATAAAGAGATTCTCGTCTTAATCAGGCGTTTAAATAATATTAACATGTACCAGCTGCAAAGAGTTTGCTTCGTCTTTACAGGGACAGGTATAATATTATGAACTGCAGTTTAATTTAGCAATTAACAGTGTTCACATGTTAAACATATTTCACAGGGTCAATTTGCTTAACTGAGATCGGCTTCGTGCCGATCAGTTCTTCAGTGGGTTGCGTTGCGCGACTTTCACTGGAGCGCGCATAAAAAAAAAATTAATACACAATATACTCATAGATTGAAACTGAATTTGCTCATAAAACAAAGTTTGAAATGCGTCGCGTTCTCCACCAAAATATGTAGCGACAATGAGTCTTACATTGAATTAGCTCAAATTATATATAGGGAATTTTAATAATTAATCATGAATATGATTAATATACTGCATATTACAGTTAAATTATCGAAGTTGAAAATAGATCGATTGTATATATGAATGATCAATCACAACGAATTATAATTCCTCATTCATATATCAACGGTCCCTTTCCAGATCGATTATATGAGATAACCTTAAATGGAATTAATTTAGTTATCGAACAATCTGTTTGTCCAGCAAACGGCCGTAAGATTAACTTATCAACTTCTCAACAAAGTTATCCCTTCTTATAAACTCCAAGAAATATCAATCTTCTGGCCGTGAACATTAATTTTCCTGTGTTTATAAGATTAAACTACTCAAAGTAGTCCATAATACAAGCTTTTGTAGCTAAAGGATCTCATTTCATTGACTTTGTAAAATGAGCACGATTAAACAATTAGCAATCAAGAATATAATGGTTTTAATAAAATGAAACTACGGATACAGAATTCTACATTTAAACACAGGATACATGTATGTACAGTAAACAGTAAAACTAATGAGACAGACGAATAACGAACAGGATTGGGAGAGAGAGAGAGAGAGAGAGAGAGAGAGAGAGAGAGAGAGAGAGAGAGAGAGAGAGAGAGAGAGAGTAAGAGAAGAGAAGTGAAACTAATGGTCAGGATTAGAGAGATCACCGGGGTGATCGCAGCATGGCAAAAATCACAGACAATAACCTTAAGAGAGACAACAAGAAATCACATCAATCAAATCAAATCAATAACCTATACTTGCGTATATGGTTCTCTGTGTTGCTGAGGAATGCAGAGTCGTGTGCATGTTTGTCCTTCGGCGCTATAGGCTTGTTCTCTCGTGTCTTCCGGGCGAGCAGACTCGCGGGAAGTTTTAAAGGTTCACCGAATGTGAAGTTACCAAGGAAATAATTCAGAGTTCATCTCCCTCGTGGAAGGAGAGGCGAATATGAAAATAAAACTTAGTAAAGAAAGGAAAAACGGAGATGAGAGCTCACACTCCCATCTTCTTCCGTTGAGCGCAGCTTGCGTGTTTCCTTTAAGAGCCGCGGGGATTTCAAAGAGTCCTTTTTAAAGTTGAAGTTGCAGGTTGTTCATTTCACTGAACGTAGGCAAGGTCCGAAGACGAAAATAAAGAAAAGACTAAAGAAAAAGGAGAAACACTGCGTAAAGCTCCCTAAGGAGCCATGGCACCGGAAACCTCTCACAGGGAAAAAGCTCTCTCAGAAACTTCTGTGTCAGTCTTTTATGGAGAGGAGGGGTTCACGCCTGCTTCGCGTACGTGAACCAATCATCTTAGAGCATCTCGAGCAGGAAAAGTTTTTCTTTGTCCTGTCAGGATAATTTGTGACGGTATGAAATTTTGTCATTTCTACCCAGAAAGATTGTACACACAGAACAATACATTTTACTGTAATATCCTATGTATGACTTGTTTAGTCAAAACAAGACGGTCAAACAGGTACCAAGAATGGCCGAAAAGAGTAGAAGAAACATAAAGTTACATTCATATGCAGAATTACACACATTTAATGTTCACTCACACGACTATAAAGCCATAATACCGGCTACCATGACCTAGGAAAGATCAAATTCATGTTTATACATTTCTTAAGTGGTTATACTTATAGAAAATATAAGATTGCAGAGTCTATTCCTCTTTCTTTATCAGAATTCAAGTGGGAGCTATGGTTCCCTTGGAATTCCTTTTGGGGGTCATAAAGTTTTATGACCTAGCAAGAGGGAGAGGCACAGAATTTGATCCTGTTAGGTATTCTTTCTTTAGAAATACACTTAAGATTCAAAGTTACAGAACAGTCTCAAATTTAATCTATAGAATAAGACAAAACTAATTAGATATGCATGCATACAGGAAGGTCAGATACAATTCTGCGTTATATACATTAAGGATATTTCTCTCCTAAGTTGCGCACAAAGGGACGTTTGTGTATAAGTTCATCCCGTGGTTGGCGCGGGCTGTTGCTCCCCCTTCTTGGGGAATCACGTGGGGAATCCTGTGGTCAGCATCTGTCCATCCGTGGTGTGTACCACGTGACGGTTTCAAGAACAACAGGATTCTGTTTCTTAATTGCGCAATGCGTCATAAATGGAGTTAATCAATGACCTGCTGGCAGACATTGGGGCACCATTTCACATGATTCAAGGTTTTGTGAATTAAACATATATGTGTTCATATTTGCTCAGTAGTGAATGGAAAACAGGATTCGGTCAGTCGCTACAACATCTTAGATGCCTAGGTCTTGACTTGTGGCAACGTTACATTGCGCGGTCCTGCCCAGCGCCAAGGCCAGAAGACGACAATGTAAAGAGTGACATTACAGTGCAATTTTAATGATGTGAATATTTTCTAGAAATAAAAATATTTTTTATGTATTAAAATTATATTAATTAACTATGTATTTGATTATTCTTTCTTACCTGGTTCTTCAAAAAGTCTATCACAATCTATCACAACAATGTATACAATCATAGATGATTCACAAATAATCACAATAATTTAGAAAACATTATGCGATAAAATTTCAAATTGGATCCTGTAGGTCAGTAGCTGCGTTTACATGGACACTTATAATCGGATTGACGGCTCAATCGGACTAAAAAACCTTCATGTAAACACCTTAATCGATCCGATTGAGCTCGATCCGATTGAAATTTCGATCCGATTGAAAGGGGTGGTTTACTCCTTTTGTAATCCGATCGAGAGAACATGTAAACACTTGATCGGATTGAAAACCGAAACTAAAAGGACTGCGCATGTGCAACGACGTTGAAATAGCGTAATGACGTATGACGCACGGAACGAGCTGTTCTTCCTGTTGAATAAAGTGAATATAAAATGAGTGTTCCGTTATTAAAAAATTCTCATTTCACTCAGCGTCTGTGAAGTGAAGCAGGACAACGTCCCACCAGTGCTTGTTTCAGATTATCATCCATAGACGACTAGTTTTGGGCGCAGGGTTTTATTGCGTGATCAATATACGCAGCACGGCAAAGCGGTTCATGCTCATCGTCTCCAAATCATGACCAGAGATGGATAAATATTAAGTCTGCTGTTTAAAAAAAATAAAGAACCAATAGAGGAGAATAGTTTTGCAATAGAGGAGAATAGTTATGCGCGAACAGCGGCATATTCGTGCAGTGTGCGCATGTCAAAAAATCAATTCCGATTTGAATCTTGTGACATATAAACGCGCACATCAACCCGATTACTTTATTTATCGTTCATGTAAACACCGTGTTCGGATTCATCAATCGGATTGATTTCATTCCGATTGAACCATGTAAACGCAGCTAGCGTTTCTCAACCCTGCTCCTGAAGGACCCCCAACACTGCACATTTTCTTTGTCTCCCTAATCAAACACACCTGATTCAACTCATCAGCTCATTATCACATATATCCCCATGTGATAATGAGCTGATGAGTTGAATCAGGTGTTTTTGATTAGGGATACAAAGAAAACGTGCAGTGTAGGGGGTCCTTCAGGAGCAGGGTTGAGAAACACTGCTGTAGGTGATTCTAGCACCCAGAAACACAACAAGATGACATTTAATAAAAAATAATAATAATTTAAGATCCTTATTATGTAGCTGAATCTGTGCTGGTTTGTATTGGCCGCCTCCAGTTTTCACTTTGTTTTGCCTCCAGCTAACGCTGTGACGTAATTGTGACGTCGGCGCAAAAGGGGTCTATAGACTGAACACATAATACACGTGCGCATAACGTCACCGTTTTCTTGCACTTTGAAACCTGTTTTCAAAAGTTTGCATCCTCAGGGCCCCAAAATGCCATTGTCATGTAAATGAACGGGCAAAACATTTTAGTTGAAAACGGTGTCATGTAAACGGCCCCTCAGTCTTTGTTTAAAAACATTTTCCCTGAAAGTTAAAGTTAGAAATGTTTTCAAGAGCGCGATTATAAACACAACGAGGCTGTGAAATTCAATTAGCGAGTAGATGAGTTTACCTGTTCGGCTAATGACATTTAATGTCCACGACAACCTCTGTAGCCTTTTTTAGCAACTTGTTAGCAACCGCCTTTTACAAGACAAGTGGAAGCTTAAGGCGAGACACTACAGGCGAATAGGGTAAAATTTTTAACTAGCAGATATCACCATGGAACTTTTCCAGTTGATTACCTACATTAAGATGAGAAAAAAATATATTACAAGTTTTCTATAGTTTAATGTTTAAATATGCAAATTAGATGTGCATTAATTAATATGCGCCAATTTGCATATATAAAAAAAAAACGAAATCTGAATATTGGATAAAGCCAGGTTCAAAATAATTTTTTCATTGTGTTCACATATTAGATGGGAAAACAATTACAGAGGGATTTATGGATATCTACTTTTGTTATCCTGTAAGTCAGAATATACTGTCTTAAAAAAATGAATTTCTCCATGTTATTTGGAATAAAATGTTATATAAATCAGGTTAGGAATAATATATTTACAAATCCCTCTGTAAATGTCTTCATAATATAACTAGGTACAAGACTGGAAAGTTCGGTGTATTTAGGCGCTACTAATGTAAAGATTAAACTAATGTCGGACTTGGAGTATGAGAGAAAAGTCCTTTTGAGAAAACGGGCTTTAAAGATTTATATTCTAAAATGAGATTGCGCATTTAGAGTTAAATCCGCCCTTTCACTTTCACGATTGGTTTCTGATAAAAAGGAAATGACCATATTTGGATCCGACAGCATTGTACAGGAGAGAGAGAGCTTTCTAACGGTGTATGTGATGACAGGGTGCCGGCAGCGATCGCGGAGCAGCGGGATGATTTAGAACGCCAACTTTTGTTGAATTTATGAGAAATCTACAGACGCAAACAGACAAAGTGTCGTAAAATAAAGACCTAAATGTGTATTATAGACTTTTTTTCACCACAAGTCTGAAAGAAGACATGTTATTGAAGACAAATATCCCAAAATCTCATGTTTTTGCCTGCCGCCTTGAAAAAAAATCACAAGAGAGTATTACTGATGTATTTTATAAGAAAAAGAGAAAATATCTTGAGCTTGTGCTCAAGGTCATGAAGGTCATGTCAATTTGTTAACATGAACTAATAATGAACTGCACTTCTACAGCATTTATTAATCTTAGTTAATATTAATTTCAGCATTTACTAAAACATTATTAAAATCAAAAGTTGTATTTTTTAACTTTAGTTAATGTGACATAACATGAACAAACAATTAACAGGTGTATTATTATTAAGTAAGATTAACAAATACAGTAACAAATGTGCTGCTTTTGGTTAGTTCATGTTAGTTAATACATGAATAATAAACAAATGAACCTTATTGTAAAGTGTTGCTATGAAATCAAAGATATAAATTACTTACAATTTAGAGTCGGACATGGACTTAAGATTTCATTTCACTAGATGTATTTCCCCAAGCTAATAACACTTGCCTTGGATAAAAACGAATTACATTGTCAGACTCAGAATGTGGCTGAAATCGAGTTATACTTTTATTTTAGTTACTCACATGCTGCCGAAACTTTTACAGTAGCATGGTAGGATAAATGTAAATAAATAAATAGCGCTGCAAAGGAAACTCCGCCTACCACTTCATCTCTGCCAAATGCTTCCGCCAAAAAAAAATAGGAAGAGGGATAGGTCAGAGGTCGGAATGTTGCCGAATGTTTCTTTTACGGTCTATGGTTTTTCCAAACGCTTGGAAAAAGATGACAGAGCGCGTACACATGTTGAAAAAGACAGTGCAGGAGATTTAAACGCTCCAGGCTTATATGATGTGGAAATGAATGTGTCTTTTTCATAGCTGAAGCGAACGACAATAAGATCACACATGAAAAAACAAGCAAAGATGACACACAAGCATGTGTACCATTTTTTTTTAGGATTCTTTGATGAACAGAAAGTTAAAAACAACAGCATTTATTTTAAATAGAATCTTTTGTAACATTATAAATGTCTTTACTGTCACTTTTGATCAATTTAATTCCTCCTTGATGAATAAAAGTATTGATTTATTTTATTTATTTCCACCAAAAAATAAAATACTAATTCTTACTGACCCCAAACTTTTGAACGGTAGTGTTTAATGTTACAAAAGATTATATTTCAGATAAATTCTGTTCTTTTGAACTTTCTATTCATCAAAGAATCCTGAAATAAAAATGTAAATAACTGTTTTCAACATTGATAATAATGAGAAATGTTTCTTGAGCATCAAATCATCATATTAGAATGATTTCTGAAGGATCATGTGACACTGAAGACTGGAGTAATGATGCTGAAAATTCAGGTTTGATCACAGGAATAAATTATATTTTAAAATATATTAAAATCGAAAACTGTTATTTTAAATTGTAATAATATTTCACAATATTACTGTTTTTTGTTGTATTTTTAATTAAATAAATACAGCATTGGTGAGCATAAGTGACTTATTTTAAAAACATAAAAAATCGTACCGACCCCAAACTTTTGAACGGCAGTGTATATATATAATCCAAATATAAATTAAAGTCAAAAGCACATTTTTAGTACATAGTCATAGCCGGAAACAAATTCAAATAGGCTATATGGGCCATTCTACAGAATTTGTTCAAAGTTAGAGTTGGAAACATCTTGAAAAGAAAATTGTCTTTTTCCATAAATTTCTTATAAAGTATTCTTTTTTAAAGTAGGCCAATACATTTTATCATACATATTTTAAAGTTAAGGATTCATTAGTTTGATATAGCTTACATTGGAAAAAACACTATAATAACATCTTAGTTGATGAGTTTATTTTTGACAAAACATACTATATATTTAACATATGAGCAGAAACTGGCTAACAAAAGCTTATTTGATATTTTAGAATAAAAACTTTATAATCTATCCAAAACTACGAAATGTTGTCTTTCATATTTCATCTGTAACATAGTAAACATAAACAACAGCGCCCATCTGTGCCGTTAATTCATTCACACACAGAAACGTGATTCAAATTTAAACAGTCTTTTTGCGTTTACAGACACTATTCCATATCGCGTTTAGAACAAAGCACAAGAATAAAAAACTTCCTATTCAGAATTCTCGGCTAGATCAGTTGCTCCTCGAAATGACAATAAACCAGCACATGTTCTGAGGTAAATGTCTCAGGATTATTCCTCACAGCCTCGCAAGACGACATAGTACATTAATCTGATGATTAAACTTGGTGTGTTATCGAGTTGATGTGGGCGTTTACACGTTTGCATGTGTTGCCTCAGATCATTTGCATTTGAATAGCGCGCGCTCTCCGTGGGCGTGTCACATTAGCAGAATAATGAGCTGAGAGAACGATAATGAGAACGGCTGACATCTCTCTCTTTTTATATAGATTACATAAACAGAGAATCTTTATTTTAGTTTTGAGTTAGATAATTTAAAAGTACAAACTTAAACAATTATAAAGATATATTGCTCATGCCTGGGTGAATAGAATTCGCTGAGTTTTGTTTAAGTTTAGAGACGTGCTACAGAAAAAAGGTTCACTGAGACGAAGAGGCAGAAAGCACACCCTGTTTATTTTCTTTATTTTACAAAAGCACAATGTTTTATTTCGATTGTAAGTGGAAATCTTCTTTTTAATTTTAAGTTCCACAGACATTTTCCTCTTTTGTTTTTTTATCTGCCATCTCTCTCTTTCTGTAGGTGTTTGGCTAATGTCTGTGCTGTGTGCACTGATCGCTCTCTCCTCCCCATCATTAGTAGACATGCCCCTTACTGCTGATTGGTTACAAGTGTGTTTTGGTACTCGGTCCAACACAGTTTTCAAAAGTGTTTTTCAAAAACGGCTGATCCCACCTTTAAATAAAGTACATATATATTACCACATCATATATTAGTTGTCCCTCTTTATCTCCCAGTAATTAAATATTTTAAATGCTAATTTTTACGAGTAGTTTAATGTATTAATAATGTAATGCAATACGTAAATCATTGAGAGATTTACAAATACACATTTATCAAAAACCTTGATGTTCAAATTTTAAAATGGATTTTCTACAAATTATTTTTTATCAAGTTCAAAATCTTTTTTTCATATAATTTTTTATTATTTTTTTCTAATTTAATAAATATTAAGTAAAATAACTATAAATTTCAGCAATTGTCTTGGAGGCTTCTTCACTATCTTTAAATGAATGATGTATCACCTATTGGTCACCCTTGCTCACTAAGATATCAGTATCAGCCATCGGTTGACCTTAAACTTCAAATATTAAAAACAAATAACATTTCTTAGGTTCTTAGGTTTAAGTAATCTTAGCTTTACTTAAATCATTAAAGATTTCATATCAAAAAGATGTGTATATGTGTATGGAGGCAATTTTAGAATTATAGTGAAAGGCCTTTAACTTGCCACAAAAGTGTAAACTGTCCCATCTAATAGTGTCTGTGCAGTCAAGTCAATAATATTGTTGAATATTAAGTGTCCCCAACTAAGCAAGCCAGAGGCAACAGTGGCAAGAACCCAAACTCCATCAGGTGACAGAAATAGAGAAAAAATCCTATAGCTATAAAAGCTATTAATCTTAACACAAATATTTTTTTCAAACATGCTTTATTTTATCTAGGAAATTTGTCACTGAGTAAAAAAATACTAATGTACAGGAAATAGTAGTTTTTGAAGAGTAATGTTAGTTTAACTCAGCCTCTTTACTATGTTGTTTATGTAAAAAAAAAATCATGGAACATAAATGTAACATTTTTAAATAGAAAAAATGTATGTGTTCCATCTAATTATGTGATGTATTAATTTCCCTTGTAGGTTAAATGATTGTAACTTAACAGACAAAAGCTGTTCAGCTCTGGCTGCAGTTCTTGGATCAGATACCAATCTGAAAGAGCTGAACATGAACAATAATAATCTACAGGATTCAGGAGTGAATATGCTCTTCACTGGACTGAAGAATATAAAGTGTAAATTGGAGATACTGAGGTAAGTTGAGCCACAGGAGTCACATGACTAGAGTGAGGTGCGATGACTGACATGACGATGCCGGAGGCAAAAGAGCAAGAGAACTTTTGTGAATAAAAGTTGCATTTCTTTGTTTAATATAAGTGAGTTTGTCTTTGTTCTATTGTTGTTGTGTTTTTCATTCAAAATAATAATGAACCACAAACTCAGCATTTTTTAAATTAAGGGGAAAATCCAAAGATCTTTCATTTATTAGTGTTACAATGGGGTATACCATGCCATCAGTCCTATTTGTTTTGTTGATAAAAGTTCGATGTTTAATATAAGCGAGTTTGTCATTGTGCTATTTTATTGTTGTTGTTTTTTAATTGAGAAATATTTATGTGACATTAAGCTATAATTTTTTTCCAAGAAAAGGAAAGATCTAACATTAAAGATCAGAATTAGAGCTACAGATCCTGAGAATCATTGACAAATATATTTTCTTGTAAAATATGTGGTGTAATTGGTAACACCTGCGCTGGTACTTAAAGGGATAGTTCACCATAAAAAATAAAAATTAGCCCCATGATTTACTCACCCTCAAGTCATCCTAGGTATACAGGTCCTTCTCAAAAAATTAGCATATTGTGATAAAGTTCATTATTTTCCATAATGTAATGATAAAAATTAAACTTTCATATATTTTAGATTCATTGCACACCAACTGAAATATTTCAGGTCTTTTATTGTTTTAATACTGATGATTTTGGCATACAGCTCATGAAAACCCAAAATTCCTATCTCAAAAAATTAGCATATTTCATCCGACCAATAAAAGAAGTGTTTTTAATACAAAAAAAGTCAACCTTCAAATAATTATGTTCAGTTATGCACTCAATACTTGGTCGGGAATCCTTTTGCAGAAATGACTGCTTCAATGCGGCGTGGCATGGAGGCAATCAGCCTGTGGCACTGCTGAGGTGTTATGGAGGCCCAGGATGCTTCGATAGCGGCCTTAAGCTCATCCAGAGTGTTGGGTCTTGCGTCTCTCAACTTTCTCTTCACAATATCCCACAGATTCTCTATGGGGTTCAGGTCAGGAGAGTTGGCAGGCCAATTGAGCACAGTAATACCATGGTCAGTAAACCATTTACCAGTGGTTTTGGCACTGTGAGCAGGTGCCAGGTCGTGCTGAAAAATGAAATCTTCATCTCCATAAAGCTTTTCAGCAGGTGGAAGCATGAAGTGCTCCAAAATCTCCTGATAGCTAGCTGCATTGACCCTGCCCTTGATAAAACACAGTGGACCAACACCAGCAGCTGACATGGCACCCCAGACCATCACTGACTGTGGGTACTTGACACTGGACTTCAGGCATTTTGGCATTTCCTTCTCCCCAGTCTTCCTCCAGACTCTGGCACCTTGATTTCTGAATGACATGCAAAATTTGCTTTCAAATGAGCAAACAGTCCAGTGCTGCTTCTCTGTAGCCCAGGTCAGGTGCTTCTGCCGCTGTTTCTGGTTCAAAAGTGGCTTGACCTGGGGAATGCGGCACCTGTAGCCCATTTCCTGCACACGCCTGTGCACGGTGGCTCTGGATGTTTCTACTCCAGACTCAGTCCACTGCTTCCGCAGGTCCCCCAAGGTCTGGAATCGGTCCTTCTCCACAATCTTCCTCAGGGTCCGGTCACCTCTTCTCGTTGTGCAGCGTTTTTTGCCACACTTTTTCCTTCCCACAGACTTCCCACTGAGGTGCCTTGATACAGCACTCTGGGAACAGCCTATTTGTTCAGAAATTTCTTTCTGTGTCTTACCCTCTTGCTTGAGGGTGTCAATGATGGCCTTCTGGACAGCAGTCAGGTCGGCAGTCTTACCCATGATTACAGTTTTGAGTAATGAAACAGGCTGGGAGTTTTTAAAAGCCTCAGGAATCTTTTGCAGGCGTTTAGAGTTAATTAGTTGATTCAGATGATTAGGTTAATAGCTCGTTTAGAGAACCTTTTCATGATATGCTAATTTTTTGAGATAGGAATTTTGGGTTTTCATGAGCTGTATGCCAAAATCATCAGTATTAAAACAATAAAAGACCTGAAATATTTCAGTTGGTGTGCAATGAATCTAAAATATATGAAAGTTTAATTTTTATCATTACATTATGGAAAATAATGAACTTTATCACAATATGCTAATTTTTTGAGAAGGACCTGTATATGACATTCTTCTTTCAGACGAATACAATCTGAAGAAGCAGGCAGGAACCGGCGAACATTTAAAGACTTTTAATGAAAATTAAAGAAAAACAAAAGAATCCGCCAGCAGCCCCTCGTGGACGACTGCTGGCTACACCAAACAGAAATAAAACACAACATAAAATCAGGCCTGTTCCTCTCTCGTTCTTCATTGTCGTCGCTCCTCCTTTTATGCTTCCGCTCCTCCGTGAGAGATGCGAGACCGGTGCGTCTCACAGGTGTCGTTCATTATCACTCACACCACCGGCCTCACGCCGTTCTCTCACGTCCCTCGTCCTCGTCCTGCTCGCCACACTGAGTTATATTAAAAAATGTCCTGGCTCTTCCAAGCTCTATAATGGCAGTGATTGGCTGTATATTTTTTGAAGTCCATTAAAGTGCATCTATCCATGATAAAAGTGCTCCATGCGGCTCTGGAGGGTTAATAAAGGCCTTCTGAAGTGAAGTGATGCGTTGGTGTAAGAAAAACATCCATATTTAATAAAAATATCGGTTAAAATATCTAGCTTCCAGCAGACAAATAAATTAGTTATTTAATTATGCCATTAAAGCTAGGACTTTAATTAGGCCTTTCTCAAACTTTAATTTTCTAATTTTTTAACCATTTTCAGATTACGTGTTGTGGATCATTCAGATCAAAGACTTTCAGAACTGTACAGTTTTAGATTATTGCAATCTCGAAAGTGATGTTGATGTCTAACATATTCAAGTTTTCTGTGCCTTTTGGTTTCTTCCATATTCAGTTGTCAGTTTTTGCAACTAACTTTCTATGCATTTGTACAATGAACAAAATAAAATTCCAGTTTAAGGATTTCTATTGTTCAGGTTTAACTGATTAATCAGCTGAATGTTTTCCTCTCTGTTCTAGACTCTCTAACTGCAGTGTGACAGAAGAAGGTTATAAAGCTCTGGCTTCAGCTCTGAGATCAAACCCTTCACACCTGATAGAGCTGGATCTCACAGGAAATTATCCTGGAGAATCAGGAGTGAAGCAGCTCAATGATTTACTGCAGGATCCAGACTGTCAACTGAAGACACTGAGGTGAGACGGGATCAAATAATACAAAATTAGCTATATGCAGGCTAGATATTCATAACAAATACGTACATTATTTTAGTTATACAATAAGCTGGACAATTTGTTGCATCAAAATGATCAAGATCAGATCAGATGCTGCAGATTCTGTCATGATGATGATAACCGTCAACACATTTAGTTGTGCTACGAACTACAGGTCAAAGGCTGCATTTACACTAGCCCCTTTCACACAGAGATTCCGGAAAATACACGGATAAAGTGACCCGGGATTTGACCCGGGTTCGTTTGATTTTGGTTCATTCACACTGGCAGTGATTTTCCGGAATGTGCGTTCACACACAACCCGTAAAAATCCCGTAAAGACACGTGACATCGATGTGACATGTAATGTCTCAGCAGCGTCTATAGTTTGCTTATGAGCTGCGATTTCTCTCTCGAGAAACCACGCTTGTGCATTTTATTCTCTGATTCGATCATAAACTAGCGCATTACGTACCGTTTCACTGCTTTCACTTCACTCCAGCGTAATCATTACGACACGGCACTGATTACGGCTTTTGTTCACACAGCGCGCGTTCCGGGACTGATCCCGGCAATGTTACTAGGTCCCCAACCCGGCATCGATCCCGGCATCAATCCCGGGTCGTGTTTGCGTTCACACAGAAGGCGTTCTGGCAATTTCCCGGGATCAACGCGCTGTGTGAAAGGGGCTACTGTAAGTCTTAATGCACAGATCCATTTAGCAGCATGGACAAGATAACAGCTGTCATGACTCATGAATGTTTTGCTACGCAAAATCTGACGGAATATATATATAGTCGGGAAATGATTTTCGTCAATCTACAGCTCAGATCTAGAATTCTTGAGTGAAATAAAGTAGCCCTGTGATATATATTTTTTTAATTAATTTGAATGAATTAACGAGAGAGAGAGAGAGAGAGAGAGAGAGAGAGAGAGAGAGAGAGAGAAACCTAATACTGAAGTTTGTTGGTTTAATTACAGTGAAGTTACCACCTCATTGCTGAGAAATATAATGTATCTTCCAGTAGTGAAGCTGTTGTATTTATAAAAGTTATGGGCAGAGGTTGAACACCAGCTCCTGAATATTTCTGTGTTTGCGCAATTTCTTTTCTTTACAAAGATAAATATAAAGTTCCCACCTCTATAAAAAGCTGTGAGCGAGTGCATACATGCACGTCGGCTCATAATTAAACATTAAAAAGCTATCTTTGTGAATAAACGTGTCGTCCTCGCCTAGTGGTGGCTTGGAATTCAAAGGAGAATCGGATATGCGTGTGTAGACGGAGGTCGGATGTCCAGATATCGGATATGTATCTGATTTAAATCCACATTTGGAAGCGGCTCAGATCGGATACGAAAAAATTGGATCTCGTGCGGATTTTTGTGTTTACACGTGTGCAACAAATTCCGATCTGTGTCAGATGTGAGTAAAAGATTGGATTTTTTGTGCCACTGTAAACGCAGCCAAATAGACATCATCAGTCAGTATTTGTGCTGCTATTCTGCAGTATACCTTAATAATTAACATGCACAATTTTGTTTTTGTGCACACTTCCCATAAAAAAATTCTAGATAACCTTTTAGTGAAATAGTTTTCTGGGCACAATAGTTTTCCATCAAGCTCAGATTCACTGCATCTCTCTACAGCAGGTCTATGAGTCTCCAGATGTTCACAAACATGCAGTTTCACAAGCCAGTTTTCTCTGTGCTGACGTTTCACACTCTGTATTAAAGGCACACTATGCAAGAATTGTACCTTAATATAACAGCTTCAAAGTCATTTCGGTGATAAACAAACTCATAGTAGGGCGAATCATCCTGGTAGTAAAGCTTGGGGGGGACGCCGATCGAAAAACCAGCAATGCAAGTTTGAGAGGAGCGTCCCCGGCAAATCTCACGAGAATCACAAAATGCTTTACGGCAACGACGTCACACACATCAACAACCATCAACAACCGCATATGAAGCATGAAGACACTTGCGCGCATTTCAGATGTGATACTCGACGATGGAAAAAGCAAAAGAAAACGCGGTCGGAAGAGACTAGGAAAAGGAATAGAGAATCTGACAGCGTGAGGAACCAGACAAGAGTCCCACTCGGTCAGGCTTTCACTGTTAAAGTTGATTCCTGCGATTATCATGAGAACAGTTGTTAATATCTCACATAATTATCAGGACATAAATAAGCCTGCACGTTGTAAATAGTGTAAATGAGCGCTATTTGCAAACTATTATGATAAATTGCAATAATCATGTCTAAGACATCATAACGGACATTGTTACGAAATACATACGAAATAAATGTACATGTAACTTTAATGATGTCATCTGGCATTTTGTAATGTTTACATTACACTCAAAAAACACAAATGAAATTATACAGTAGGCCTAGGCTATAGGCTATTTACTTGTAATTTAGCTGCAATCATGTAAAAACGTTATAAGCCATCAAACGTGGTAGGCTACTTTATTATTATAAAGTGCAGAGGCCGTGAGTGCAGAGACGCTCTGCGTGAGTGGTATTTACGACGGTAATGTTAAATACAAGTACTCTACAGCGACTCTAGGGATCGCTTTTTGACAAAAACGGAATTCCTGCATAGTGTGCCTTTAACACTGAAAATCATGATCTAGTGAGCTTCTGCCCTTCTGCTCTGTGAGACGCTTCTGTTCTTATGAGTTTGCTTTAGGACTGAGTGTCACTCTAGTTTCTTTTAAAGGCACACTATGCAGGAATTCCGTTTTTGTCAAACAGCGACCCCTAGAGTCGCTGTGGAGTACTTGTATTTAACATTACTGACGTAAATACCACTCTCTCAGAGCGTCGCTGCACTCACGGCATGGTATCCCCCCTCCTAGACTCCGAAGGTGTCCATTGACCAGGTAATGTTTCACGATTTCATACAAATATTAGGCTACTGCATAATTGTATATATTGTGCTATCGAAGATGAACTACTGATGATGGTAATAGGTAGGGATGGCCCGATACCATTTTTTTCAAACCGATACGAGTACGAGTATTTACATTTGTGTACTTGCCGATACCGAGTACCGATACCGATATTTCTACCGCAAAAGTAACTATAGGCTCCCAGAAAAGAAGACAGAAGACTATTTTAGAACACAGGTTAGAAGACTGTTTTTATTTTCTTCTCTGCTTGTTTTAACAAGTCTAAAAATAAATAATGAGTAAAATAATAAATGTATTAACACACAAACCACTGTTAATTTAACAAAAGCAAGCAGTTACTGCGTGCATGGTCTGACATGACTGAATGCGCGCAAAGTGCGCTTCCTTAATAGCCTAATTCCTAAAAAGCTGACAGTTCATCGCGATCTCACACATCTCTGTTATTATCAATGAAGCTGACTGCACAATGAATCTTTCATAATATCCACACACTGTTTGTTATAATTAGAGGATTTGCCAGCATACAGAATTCAGCACTGAACAAAAAAGTTTTGAGCGGTGAGGGGAGTCTATCTTAAATGCTTCTGATTGGCCATTGCGTTCAAGAAATCAACACACATGTCTGTGATTGGCTACATTGCTCAACGCTGCAAACATGTTATGAATAGAAACTCTGGCCTGTAAATCGTTTCTATTTTGTTTTAGTTGTTCTTATTGCTTTTCTGCAACAAAAATCTATTAGTTTTAATATGTTGTATTCATAGATATTTCTAGTTTGCGGGAGTCCCGCGAATCGTTTTATTCTCCCGCAACCCCGCACACAGAGTGAGTGCATTACCGCACGCGCCCGCGCTCGCACTCGGCCATCAAATCTAGTGCCGCGCCGCACTCTATTGCGTTGGGAGTGCACGTCCCTATGCCTCAGTTCACCTCGACAAAGCACTCGCGGCGGGCAGTTTCGTTTTGCAAAATGTACGTGGTATCGGGGCGTGGTATTGGCGAATTTTTATGAGTACGAGTACGAGTATATGAGGACAGTAACGACCCGATCCCCGATGCCAGTATCGGTATCGGGCCATCCCTAGTAATAGGATAATAATACGTTTGCCAAGCGTTAGCCTACTTTATAGTAATGACGTTAACGTAGCCTAACGTTACCTCGTTTGATGGCTTATAACGTTTTTACATGGTTGCAGCTAAATAAATAAGTAAATAGCCTAGGTCTATTATATAATTTCATTTGTGTTTTTTTGTGTGTAATGTAAACATTACAAAATGCCAGATGACATCAATAAAGTTAGCCTACATGTACGTCGCATTATTTCATAACATTGGCCGTTATGATGTTGTTAGACATGATTATTGCAATTTATCACAATAGTTTGCAAATAGCGCTCGTTTACACTATTTACAACGTGTAGGCTTATTCATGTCCTGATAATTATGTGAGATATTGACAACTGTTCTCATGATAATCGCAGGAATCAACTTTAACAGTGAAAGCCTGAGCGAGTGGGACTCTTGTCCGGTTCCTCACGCTGTCAGATTCTCTTTTCCTTTTCCTAGTCTCTTCCGACCGCGTTTTCTTTGCTTTTTCCATCGTCGTGTATCACGTCTGAAATGCGCGCAAGTGTCTTCGTGCTTCATGTGTTGTTGTTGATTTGTGTGACGTCGTTGCCGTAAAGTATGTCGTGATTCTCGTGAGATTTGTCGGGGGCGCTCCTCTCAAACTTGCATTGCTGGTTTTTCCAGCGGCGTCCCCCCCAAGCTTTACTACCAGGATGATTCGCCCTACTATGAGTTTGTTTACCACCGAAATGACTTTGAAGCTGTTATATTAAGGTACAATTCTTGCATAGTGTGCCTTTAAATATATATTTATTTGTGTATTTAAATGTTCAAAGAAAAGTGTTACATCTAGATAACTAACTAAAGCTTGTCTTTAGAACAATAATTAAGTTTTTATCATATCAATATTTTTTTATGCAATGGAGATTTAGTTGAGAGCTGAATTGACTCTTCTGCAGGTTTTTGAGTCCTGCTGCAGAGGAAGCCTGTCAGTATGTGAATAGAGTTGTGGGTAAAAACCCGTTACTCCAGAGAGAGCTGAATCTGAGTGGACATAAACTAGGAGACACAGGAGTGAATCAGATCGCTGCTCTACTGCAGGATAAACACTGTCAACTCAACACACTGACGTGAGTATTGCTCATTTATTTATTATATTACTTTACTTTTAGTTGTAATGAGTTGTTAGCTGATGATAATATTTCCAGACAGACAGTTTGATCATAGGTCAATAATTATTTCAGTTACTGTAGAGGCAGAACAATGTTTTTTTGTGACAGAATCAGAACCGTTCATAACTGCTTTCAATTTAATCTTTGTATGTCACAAAATGTAAAATGTCTCATTTTGATAATATTAAATAAATGCAATTTAAATGCAATTTCCACTATTTCTGAAGTGCTTCTTTTATAAAGAACAGCACTTTCTCACATAACGCAGTGAAGCAGCCCCTGCACGGGTGAACAATTGATTCTCAAGCCGTCGATATATAGGCTTATATAGGCCAAACTCCACCCCCTTTTTGGGCCACACTATTCAAGCACATATAACATTTAATTAGGGCTGGGAGAAAAAATCAATTCAACTAGGCATTGTACAGAATCAATATTAATTCTAATTAAATTGCTTTAATTTTGTCCTTGCTTGTAGATGAGGTTGACAGAAGTTGGCCACTTTCGTTCCAACAGAGGATGAAATGTGTCGTTATCTTTGAGTTTGAGTGACGTAATATCCCTTTCAAGTGAACGTGTGAAAGCGACGTGAGACTGAATGCACTGAAAAGCCCTCGCGCTACTCATATGCTGAGAGAGAGAGAAGACAGTAGAAGTGCACGATTCATCTTTAAAAGACTGTGATCTTGATTCAAACACTCACGCGATCTGCTTTCATTTCGTCTGTCTATTAAACCTTTATGTTTAGGCCTCCTCCAATACTGACAGCTGGGCTCATAGCTTGCAGGTTTGCTTAGTGAAATACCAGGCGCTGCAACGAGACGCGACATGGGAGATGAATCATCAAATTACTAGCTGATGGAAATTTGACTATTTCAAAGTGTGCTCGTTTCTTTTTTTCTTTTTTTTTTGGATGTGGGTAACAATATTTAATTAACTTATTTTAGCTTTTCATTATGGTTGGGAGAATGAGACCATTTTACCAGGCGCACTGAGACACTTTAAATAATACCAAACATGTATAGTTACTTTTTTGTACACACTTAACATTTCATGGGTTTTCAGTGCGTTTCAGGTGAGGAGGAGAAGGGGGGAGAAGGGGGATATTGTCAAAGTGAGGTGTGAGCTGCACTGTGTGCTGCGTCTCGGATGTTGCTGTTACATAATTATCCAAGGGAGGGTTCAAATGTTAATTCTCAAGAGAGCCTTTTGCTTTCTCAAGGGGTAGCCCAGACTTTCTGGCACCCGCCTTACAATGGTTAATAAGCACAAATTAATAATAGGTGTTGAAAGATACAGTACAACTTACCGAAATGTTTATGCCTCATACATAATATCGATCAATCAGTGTTTTTTTCGACCGCGGAAAGAGGTCAATAAAACAGCTGGAGAACAATGTCACATAATGTTACATTTACTTCAGGAAAGCCAGATTGCACGTTAGTTGGCTAGACAAATTATATATATAGAGAGGAGTATTTTGCTAAATATGTGCACTATATTAAATATTTATTATATTTTTACTTCTATCATTAAAATATTGTAACGTTGTTATTATAGCCTATTAAAAATCTAATTATATTTAATTTGAGTTGTTAATTTTAACCTTTAATAATAATACCAGCTGACAGGGTCCCTGTATGTTTACAGCATTAGGTGAGATATTTTTTTTCTTGAGAACAATTAACATGTATCTACTGTACCTAATATTTATCCAAATGAATCGATATTGAATCAAGATCAGAATCTAATCACAAGATCAAGCAGTAATAAAAACAGTAGCCTACTAGTCACTGTACCATGTAAACATTGTAACATATTGTTACTAAACTTAACAAAATTCTGTATAGTTACCAAATGTTTTGACAGTCACAATACACTTATACCAAAAATGATCCATTTATAGAGTTTATAAAGCATATATTACATCCTGCTTAAATGTCCCTGATTGTCTGGACAGAATGTTCAAAATATCTTATTTTCATGAGCATACAAATGTTCTTATTTATTGTTCTATTTATTTTATATTTTTGTACTATTGAGACAATAAGAAGTTTGCAGTAATGCGAAGATGTCATTATTTAATTTTGACATTTTTTTTATTTTAATTTGAAAACACTGAGTTGAGAAATACACATTTCACCATTAACACTAATCTGTGTGTGCATTTTACTTGAGAACTAAGCAAGTTGACTCATGAAACCATTTGTTTATTATATCGCAATTGCATTATTGACCTCAATAATCCCAATATGCCATTTTCCCCAAATCGTGCAGCCCTAGACACCAGTGAAATATCAATTCTTTATTTCCATTTTGATACTACAACTAGCATTGTCAAAAGACCCGGTACTTCGGGTTAATCCGGTTCTTGATGCGCTGTCCGAAAGGTGCACAGTTGCGTCCTCTTCATAAAAACACTGAGACATGGCGACCGGTGGCGCTGCTAATGCGGTGGCTCTGAATCCACTTGTTGACAAGAAAGGAGGAAAGAGCCACATATGGAAATATTTTGGATTAGGCTAATGTCACGTTGCCATAAGGGTCCGGTCACATAGCGCGTTTTTTGCGCGTGCAAATTCGTTATTTCAAATGTAGGCGCGAGGCAAGCGCGCTCATAATAAATGCGATGTGGCGCGCTCGTTTTCTCCAGGCGCGCCTCTGTTCACGGTTGCAAAGCAACGACAGACGCTGCGGGAGAGCAAGCGCTTGTGGAAAGGAGAAAGAGGTGCGAACTGCGCTCTCCATGATGAAAAGGAAGCAGTCGAATGCACAGACCTCGGCCCAGTCCCAATTCGCATACTATCCGTCCTAAATAGTATTCGAAAATAGAATTAGTACGTCCCAAATCGTAGTATGTTGAAATAAGTGTTCCTAAGATACCCGGATGGTCTATTATTTCCGGTCAGAATCCGAAGTGCAGATCGATGCACACTCTAACGGCTAATATTGCCCACAACCCATCGCGCGTTGGACGAGGATTCAGTTAGAACTACAAACACGAGTGAAAAGTGCCACACCACAGTGCCCCAGACCTCCCTGCTCAACCTACTCAGAGCACAGAAAGAGTCGGTGAACCCGAAAGTCCAAAAGACTTTGAGAGGAAACCACGCTTGAACTTGCCACCAGCAGCAGACTTCCGATGGGCCCAACTGGATGACGATCTAAATATCACCCTTGAAACCACTCTGAAAGGAGATGCAGTCAAGAAGATCAAGATCATGGTTGACATTGTGTACCAGGTGTGTCATGACACTTTTGGCGCAAAAGAAGGCAAGACTCCAAGGCCACCAGCAGGGCCTAGCAGGAGACAGCGGCAGATCAAAGAACTACGAGGAGAATTAAGGACACTAAAAAGAAGGTGGCGGGGAGCAAATGATGAGGAAAGAGTGGCCCTGGATGAGATCAGCAGAGAGATGCGGAAAAGGTTAATCCAGCTTCGGAGTGCTGAGACCATACGGGAGAAGCAGAGGGAGAAGCGCCGAAAGAGGAATGCCTTTTTCAACAACCCTTTCCAATTCACAGCGGACCTACTGGGAAAGGTGACAAAAGCACGGGCGGGATCAGCCCCAGGACCATCAGGAACCACCTACAAAATCTACAAATGCTGCCCACAGCTACTGAAAAGGCTCTCAAAACTCCTACGGACACTGTGGAAGAAGAAGTTGGAACCCGGGCGCTGGACTCTTGCTGAAGGCTGCTTTGTGCCAAAAGAGCTAAATTCCACAAGACTCGAACAGTTCCGGGAGATTTCCCTACTGGATGTAGAGGGGAAAATATTCTGGTCCATCATCGCCAAAAGGCTAACAACATACCTGCTCGCCAACGAATTAATTGTCCCCAGCATCCAAAAAGGAGGAGTACCGGGATATTCAGGCTGCCTGGAGCATACGGCAGTGATTAGCCAGCTGATCAACAAAGCCAGGAGTAACAACAACACCCTCTCCGTTGTGTGGCTGGATCTCGCCAAAGCCTACCCAAGCGTCCCACACCAGCTGATCCGAAAGGCAATGGATCACTACCGAGTTCCTTCAGAGGTAGTTGAGCTTGTAATGGCACACATGGATGCGCTGCAGATGAGGTTCACCGTAGGAAGCGTCACCACCAAATGGCAAAGGCTCGAGAAGGGCATCATGGCAGGATGCACGATTTTCGTGGCCCTGTTTATAGCGGCTATGAATCTGTTGTTAAAGGTAGGAGGAATGCAGTGCAGAGGCCCGCAAGCAGTCGACGGCACGAGACACCCCTCTTGTCGAGCCTTCATGGATGATGTGACGGTGACGACTCCATCTATTCAGGGGACACAATGGATCCTGAGTGCACTGGGAAAGATGGCAACATGGTCACGCCTGCAGTTCAAACCAGAAAAGTCAAGGAGCCTCAGTATCTTGAAGGGGAAGCTAACAGGAAACATTTTCAACATCCAAGGCTCGGAGATCCCAGCAATCCAAGATCAAAGGATCCGATGCCTTGGAAAGCAGTACGACAGCTCCCTAAAGGACAGTGGCAATCTCACTGATACCAAGGCCCAGCTGAACATCTGGCTCAAGGCAGTCGAGCACAGCCAACTGCTCGGGAGGTTTAAAGTCTGGTGCTTCCAGTATGGCATTATACCCCGGCTAAAATGGCCCTTTCTACTCTACGACTTTCCCATGTCCCAGGTGGAAGGAATGGAAAGACTGTGCAGCAAGTATGTGCGGAAATGGCTGGGAGTCCCCCCATCATTTAGCGCAGTCAACCTGTACAGCAAGACCTGTAAGCTTCCCTTGCCAGTCTCATCGGTGGTCGAGGAGTTTAAAGCCACCAAAGCAAGGGCAGTCAGTACACTGCTCTCGTCTAAAGACGGGAAAGTAAGACACGCAAGACCATCAAATGCGGCAGAAAGTGGAAGCCTCAGCAAGCCGTAATGGAAGCAGAATCCTACTGGAAACACCAGGAAATTGTAGGCGTGGTATGCCAGGGACGCCTGGGCCTTGGACACTATAGTGAGAAGAGGTGGAGCAGGGCTGATACCAGAGCTAGAAGAGGCCTTGTGGTGCAAAGAGTCCGTGAGGCAGCGGAGGAGGAGCGTCAGGTGAAGGCGATTGGACTTGCTTCTCAGGGTCGATGGACGCAGTGGGACCAGGCACAGGAGCGACCATTGTCTTGGAAGGAACTGTGGCAAACCGACCAGGGGAAGTTAAGCTTTCTCTTGCGCTCAGTGACTGACCTGCTGCCAACACCAAGAAATATAAAGATCTGGGGCGGAGAGGAAGACCCATCTTGCAACCAATGTGGAGCAGCCTCCTGTACGCTGAACCACATTCTGGCCGGTTGTCCAAGGGCATTGGCAGAAGGCCAGTACAGATGGAGGCACGACAAGGTCCTCACGGAAATTGCCAAATGGGTGGAACAGCAGCGAGTTAAAGTCAACAACAAGCAGGCCTACCCGCCCCAAGCCACAACCATTGTGAGGGAAGGAGACAAGGCTCATAAGGCCGGCATGGTGGCCAAGAACCCACCCTCGACCTTGCAACGAGCCTCCGACTGGGAGTTGAGAGTGGACCTGAAGAAGAAGCTTGTCTTCCCACAGGACGTGGCAGCGACATCCCTCCGACCAGATATGGTCCTGCTATCCAGGAGCACGAAATCCATCATAGTTGCTGAGCTCACGGTGCCCTGGGAAGAAAGGCTAGCCACGTCACACCAACTAAAAAAAGCCAAGTACCAAGATCTGGTCGACGAAGCCATTTTAAAGGGGTGGCATGCAACCAGCTACCCCATTGAAGTCGGGTGCCGCGGGTTCCCAGCAAAATCGGTGCGCTACTTCCTCCAGAGGATGGACCTGGAGCCTAAACAGCTGAAGAAAGCCACCAGTGACATAGCTGCAGCAGCCGAGTCTAGCTCAAGATGGCTATGGCTGAAGAGAGCCCACAGTTGGAACCCTACTGCAGGTGAAGGCTAGTCAGTCTTCATGGCCCCACTCAGGTGAGGTGTTCAGGTTAAGGGGCGAAACACCTGAGACCCTGAGATCCCTGCTGATGATGCGGAAGAGTTCCAACAATGTGGATGCTCCAGGGAATACCATCTCGGAAGAAGGTCTGCATCATAGTTAGTAGATCCTACAGTGGCCGCTTGTGGCAAAGCATCTAGATGTTTACTTCACCTTGAGAACCCGATTCAAATGATTCCAGAACTGTCTAGGGTTATGAAAGTCATTAAGAAAGCAGTCTCTATAGTAACTGGATTTAGCGTTTCGGGTTTGAGCACTGATTCCTAAGAGATCTATAATGATCCCAGTCAGAGGCAGATTTAGTAAGGCGATATTTAGCCCATGCCTTATCTCTTTGCTTAAAAAGATTGATTAGATGAGAGCTGATCCAGGGTAAGTGCTTCCCTTTAACTCTAATAGTTCTAAACGGAAAATGCTTGTCAATTATTGGTGAGTTCAAAGTGAAAAGGGGTCCATGCATCTTCAACAAAAGGAATAAGCTGGAACCTGTCCCAATTAATAGAGTTTAAATCCTGTATAAAATAATCAGCATTAATATTTTTACATTGACGTATTCTAATATATTTAGGAGGTAAGTGTGGCATTTTGATTTTCCAAACACAATAAATGACAGAGTGATCACTAAAACAATCAGATAAGACACCAGATTTAAATATCCTTTCCGGATTAGAGACCAGTATCAAGTCAAGCAAAGATGAGGACCGGCTATCCACTCTAGTGGGTTCCTTAATAAACTGTGTTAATAAACTAAATTGCAATTGAAATCACCAAGAATAATCAGTTCTTTATGCCTGCCTAATGAGTTAATTGTAGACAAAATGCACTTTGGAAGTGCATCTGTGGAATCTGATGGGACAGACGGAGGCCTATAAATATTGCCAATAATTAAATGTTTATTTACATGAAAGATAATATTTATAAAAAGACTTTCAGAAGTTAACTGGATCTACTTCAGGAGTAATATATTCAGAGATAAGATTTGCATCAACAAATGTGACCACCCCACCTCCTCTGGACAATCTATTGGCTCTGTGCAGTACATAATCATTAATTTCAGTATCACTATCAGAAATTGTTTTATTTAGCCAGGTTTTGGAGATAGTAATAATGTTAGGTTTGTACTGAGCAACCCAGGCTCTAAGAACATCAATTTTTGAAGCAAGGCTCCTGATATTAATGTGAATGACCTTTAGAACTTTAACGGATTCCATTGAAAATGAAAAGAAAAGAAGAACATGTCAGGGTACCATACTGAAAATTGTGGCAGGGGAGGGAGTAAAAAGCTGCAATAGCAACAGACAAGAGCAAAAATGTACAAAGACACAGAAACAAAAAACAAGTTAAACAAACAACACACCAACAAATTTCAACCGAGCACAATTGCTCAGCGATCAAGCAAAAGGGCAGGGCATGCCTTTTGCTTGGTAAGCCAAGGCGATGGCATCCACTATCCAGTGGGCCATCCTCTGCTTGGAGACAGCCTTTCCCTTCTGCTGGCCTCCGTAACAGACAATGAGCTGGTCTGAGGTCCTGAGACTTTGAGTTCTGTCCACGTACAAACGCAGAGCGCGAACGGGACAGAGCAAAGTCAGGGCTGGGTCTGCCTCCTCCAAAGGCAGCGCTTGCAGGTTCACTACCTGGTCCCTGAAGGGAGTGGTAGGAACCTTGGGCACATAGCCAGGCCGGGGTCTTAATACTACGTGGTTATCACCCGGCCCGAATTAAGGATGGAGGGAGACAGCCTTCGCTCCAACCCTTGCTGCAAGAAGGAAAGCACAGACCCTATCGAACATTATCGGGGGTCTTCTCGGCGAGAAGAACATCATTCGACGAACAGGTTCCACTTCAGGGCGTAAACACGTCTCGTGGACGGCGCCCGTGCTGAAGTGATGGTGTTAAGTACCTCTGGGGGTAAGTCACCTAGAACCTCCGCGTCCTGTCGAGGGACCAGACATGGAGTTTCCAGAGGTCTGGACGCGGGTGCCATAGGGTTCCCCGTCTCTGAGTCAGGAGGTCCTTCCTCAGAGGAATGGGCCAGGGGGGGGGACTGTCACAAGGAGCATGAGTTCTGGGAACCACGTCCAGGTGGGCCAGTAGGGCGCCACCAGGAGGACCTGCTCCTCGTCCTCCCTGACTTTGCATAGTGTCTGCGCAAGTAGGCTCACTGGGGGAAACGCATATTTGTGGAGGCCCCGGGGCCAGCTGTGTGCCAGTGCGTCCGTGCCGAGTGTTCCCTCTGTCAGGGAGTAAAACAGCTGGCAGTGGGAGGTCTCTGGGGAGGCAAACAGGTCTACTTGAGCCTTCCCGAACTCTCTCCAGCTCAGCTGAACTGCCTGGCGGTGGAGTCGCCATTTTCCCCTGAAGCACAGCTTGTGATAGCTCGTCGGCCACACAGTTGAGCATGCCGGGGACATACATGGCTCGAAGCGACCTCAGATGCTTCTGACTCCAGAGGAGGAGATGGCGGGCGAGTTGCGACATGCGACGCGAGCGTAGACCACCTTGTCGGTTGATGTACGCAACAGTCGCAGTGTTGTCCGTATGGACCACCAAGTCCCTGCCCTGTAGCGGTCTTTTCATGCGGCTCAGAGCGAGATGTACTGCTAGCAACTCGGGGCAATTGATGTGCCAATGCAGTTGGTGGTCCGTCCACACCCCTGACACTGCATGCCCGTTGTATGTGGCACCCCACCCGGTGGCAGAGGCATCTGTGAATACCACAGCATGCCTGGATACTTGTTCCAAGGGGACTCCTGCCCGCAGGAACGAGGGATCTGACAATGGGCTGAAGGTCTGGCGGCACGTCGGTGTGATTGCCACCCGGTAAGTGCCATGATGCCACGCCCATCTCTGGACTCGGCCGTGAAGCCACTGCTGAAGCGGTCTCATATGAAGCAGGCCGAGCGGAGATACCACTGCTGCCGCTGCCATATGCCCCAGGAGCCTCTGAAAGAATTTTTGAACGTGTTCAAGCAGTTCAGCACCTATTGAGCGCGCTGCTCTGTGAAGCGCGCTGTCTGTGCGACCAAATCCAACTCCATACTGAGAAAAGAGATCCTCGGCATGGGGGAGAGTTTGCTCTTTTCCCAGTTGACCTGAAGACCTAACTGGCTGAGGTGCCTGAGCACAAGGTTCCTGTGTTCGCAAAGGTGATCTCAAGAGTGTGCTTGTATGAGCCAGTCGTCGAGATAGTTGAGGATCCGAACGCCCTGTTCTCTCATGGGAACAAGGGCCCCCTCCGTGACTTTCGTAAAGACTTTTCGTGACTTTCGTATACTGATATGCTCGACCCTCGAACGCAAAGCACAGGAACGGCCTGTGTCGAGGAAGAATCGAGACATGAAAGTATGCGTCCTTCAGGTCGATTGCTGCAAACCCGATCTCTGCACGCAAGACATGGGCATCGGCTGCTCTCACTGTAGTGGAGTGGATGGCCCGAAACTTGGGGGGACGCCAGGCGAACTGAATCACATAACCGAGCCTGATGGTCTGAATGAGCCAGCGAGACGGTCTGGGGAGCTCTAACCAGGCTCGCAGGGACTGTGCAAGCGGGACCAAAGGGACCGTAGGCGTACCCAGAGTGGGGCAGCGAGGTGGAACACAGGGACATGGCTCGGGTTCCCCGAAGGAAGCACGCTCACCGTGATCCTCAGGTCTCCCGTGTTACTGCCCGAAGGCAGATGCGCTGGGACTCCGCCCCTTTGCAGGAACGAGAATCTCGACCGAAGCTCCGAGATGGTCATCTTCCCTCAATGAGTACATGACTCATCCACGAACACTGCCTCAGCGTGTTCGAGGCCCAGACACACGAGGCAGCGATCGTGACCATCCCGTGATCCCAGGTAACGACCGCATCCAGAAACACACAGATAGAACATCATCTTGAAAAAGACGCGAACTATCTGTGTTATCTCTTTTAGAAACTGCTCTCACAGGGACTGAAGCACGCAGGGGAACAGTCACCACGAACACAGGCAGGAATGTGCACCTGTCTGTGCACGGTCTCTCTCGCGCTGGTCTTACCAGCTGTAAAAACAGCTTTTGAGCGCTCTGAGAGGTGCACCTTACCAGCTGTTATAACAGCTTTTTTTGCTTTGCTCAAATAAGGAAAACAAAAAAAGGAGAGAGAGAGAAAAAAGGTGACCCTAGTGCGCCGTCACGCCCGCACCAAAGTGAAGAGGTCTGTTGTAAGAGGCTTGTCTTCTCAGATTCACTCTTGAAAACAGCATCAAAGTGTTGGCTCCGAAGCAAATAACTGAAGTGCAATCGCAGCAGCTGCTCGTTATATACCCGCGCTGCAAGGCCGCGCAGCTAATGCAAATGATTACACGCCAATGTGTATTTGCTTGTTTTAGTTTCACTCGAAGTAGATTGGCCTCTCTAGCGAGATTCCTATTGGTCAGTCATGTCCTACGTTGTAGTGACTGACTGATAGGGAACTCATCCATGTCTACAATTAAAGGGATAGTTCACCCAAAAATGAAAATTCTGTCAGTATTTACTCACCCTCATGTTGTTCCAACCCCTTCCAATCTTCGTTCATCTTCGGAACACGAATTAAGATATTTTTGATGAAATCTGAGAGCTGGATCGCTCCTCCATACTAGTCCATAGGCTTCTTCAGGAATTGAACTTGCCGGCCTCGAAAAGTTATTAAAGACATTGTTAAAATAGTCCAAGTGACTACAGTGGATCAATCTTAAGTTTATCAAGCAACGAGAATACATTTTGTGCGCAAAAACAAATAAAATTAACGACTTTATTTCAACTATTCATTTTCTTCCCTATGGGCCTCTAGTCAGTTAACGTAGGCTCACTATTGGCCGACACTGGTCATGTGGGTGATGCGTGTGACGTATAACAACAGAAGCGTACACTGTTAACCCTCTGGGGACCAAAAACGCCCCCCCCCCCCGCGTTTTGCTCGGTTTTTTTTTTAGCAATGCAAAATAAACTCAAAATGCTCTGTTAATTTTGATCTTTCATTTTCGTGTTATACATCAATCGATCCTGTTCAGTTTCTATTTTTCTTTCTGTATACGCACAATAAAAATAAAGTGTTTTGCTTTTTGCCAAATAAAGAAAAATTAACATGATGCGAGTTCTGCACTCTCTCTGTCAGCGAACTCCAATTTGAAACGCGTTCGGAAATTATCTGTAACTCCACGAAAATTCAGTCAAACAGGCAAACATACCCACGGGCATAAAGCTTGAGATCGCATCTTTTAAATGAAGTAATTTATATTAAAAACAAATATTCTCAGCTTCTGTAATCTGTATGAAAATAGAGCGATTCCAGTCGAGCTGATTACGAGCTCATTTACTTTAATTCGTTCACGCCTACTCACGGAGCGCGCTATTCACAAGATAATGTGTTAAGCCATCTATGCAAAACAGATTAGCGCCCCTAAGCAAATGCATTAAAGGCTTCAAGTTTCATCATTCAGTCACCTGCGCGTTGGGAAGATGGCACGATACACCGGTGTGGAAGCTCTTCAGCTCGTCCTGGATACTAGCAACGAATAATCCACATTTTCATCAGAAGAAGAGCGCGACTACCGTTTGTATTTTGAAGAGCGACTTGATCCAGCCGTGGATAGAATTTTGGATGAGTAAGTATTTAGTCTTACTTCCATTAGTTGACAAGCTATTCAATATAAACATGTAGCTTACATATTATACTGGGTGGACTATTTTCCACTTGCCATCCAGAGTATTGACATTTGATATATTCAACACGATCTAATGAAAGTGCATATCTATAGGCTACCATGAATTTAATATCTCGTACCATTTCAACGTCAAAAATGTTTTTTTTGTTTTTGTTTTTGTTTTTAGTGCATATGCTACGCACTGTAAACCCCTTGGTTAGGAAATTTGTATGTGTAAATGATATGTTTAGATCATTATGTATGAAAGCTAGAATTTAGAAGTTATTTTAGAAAATAGGCCTAGTAGGTGTTTAGATTATATTTTGACTAGTTTAAATGCTGCCTCATTATCATTAACGATGCATACTCGCAAATATCAGTTGTAAATGTGTGTAAATGTGCTGAAATGTGTAAATATACCCAGTTAATGAATTGCGCAAATGTGTTTTGTTTGCGGTGTGCCTCTCCGGTAATGGCCCATTGACACGCATATAGGCTTATTGCACGTGTCTAAAATTATTTACATCAGTTATTCATTATAGACTAATGCTACTATGGTTATATTTATGTAATAATATTCTTCAACTTTTTTAAAAGGAATGTAGCTTCATCACTACCTCCGCCTGCAACTCGGAGTGCGCTTAGCAACACAGTCAGAAATCAGAAAGAGTAAGTACATATTTACCTACAATTTTACAGATGTTAGTTCAATTTTGTTTATACTTAGTGTTAATACAATATGAGCCTGTATGACTTTATTATTTATTTTTGGAGATTGGTTGATGATGTTACATATGTTTTGTGTTATCAGCATTGCTAAATGTCCATCAGTTATGCATGTGCTGGAATAGTACTCTGTAAAATATATGATAATAATAGTTTTTAACTTTTTTTAAAAGGAATGTAGCTTGTTCACTCTCGCCTTCCACTGCAACGAGGACACGCAGCAACAAAAATCAAAAAGAGTAAGTACATATTTACCTACTATTTTACAGATGTTAGTTACATTTTGTTTATATACTTAGTGATGATACAAATGTATATGTGCCTGTGTGGCTTTGCAAATAATGTGTTGTTATGCATGCACAATATAACATTTATTGATTGGTAATGTTAATATAAAAGAGCTTATATTGTGTTGCTTTATCAGCATTGCTAAATGTCCATCAGTTATGCATGTGCTGGAATAGTACTCTGTAAAATATATGATAATAATAGTTTTCAACTTTTTTTAAAGGAATGTAGCTTGTTCACTCTCGCCTTCCACTGCAACTCGCAGGACACGCAGCAACGGAAATCAAAAAGAGTAAGTACATATTTATCTACTATTTTTTACCTACTACTGTGGCTTTGCAAAAAATGTGTTATGCATGCACAATATTGCAATTATTGATTGGTAATGTTAATATAAAAGAGCTTATATTTTTTTTGTTTTATCAACATGCTGATTGCCCTGATAGCCCTGACATGCTGATAGTACTTTGATCAACCTTTATTAACCTTTATTAATATTATTATTTTTATAGGAATGTGGCAAAGAGGGCCAAGACAAACATTCAGACGAGCAACAAGGAGTCCACTCTGTCATGGAAAACAGAAACTGACATTTATATGGTTCCACAGACTCTGAGATTCCTGCCTGCCCGGGAACTTGGATTACAGCTGAGTTCTGCTGACACACACACTCCACAGACTCTCTTCTCTCTTTACTGTGAGATACCTGCCTTTACTTTTGTTTATTTATCGCTCACAATTGCTTTGTTTATAGCCGACTGATTATATATTTATTTTACTCACATTTGATTTGCTTAGAGCAAATTTAGAACATTTAGTTTCTCCACATAGAAGAATTACAATAAAACAGATTGAAAAACAAAACCTTTGAATCTCCTCTCATTCTTTGTTCAGGCTGCCTCACTTGATGGGCCATTAGCCATTGGGGGAGTGTCTGTCACACCCCTGGTCTGAATCTCATTAATATTGATAGGCCATTACCACTCCCACGCATAAACCTCTTCTGACAAAAAAACTGTCATACAAAGTATAAATTAATGTTTTGTTTTATGTGAACGATTAGGCAGGATGATTTTCACATCATTTTGAAGCCAGAACTCGAATCGACAACATCCATTAGTCAAAAGTCTTGTGGACACATATTTAGTATGTGTTTTGTGGTCTTATTTCAGCAACTTTCATTTTTATTTTTTTCAATAACCACGCATAAACATTATTCTCTTAAAAATACAAACATGTACATACATGTTGCTCACATATTATGGTAGCCCCGTTTGTGCTATATAGAGTGAATTTACACCTTTGCCATTAACATGTTTATAAATAACTTAAAAAAGCACAAATGTCAGTGCATGTTTGTATTTACACCTTTGCCATTAACATGTTTATAAATAACTTAAAAAAGCACAAATGTCAGTACATGTTTGTATTTTTATTCTCTTAAAAATACAAACATGTACATACATGTTGCTCACATATTATGGTAGCCCCGTTTGTGCTATATAGAGTGAATTTACACCTTTGCCATTAACATGTTTATAAATAACTTAAAAAAGCACAAATGTCAGTGCATGTCAAAACATCCCAAGGGCCCCAAAAACACCTTGGTCCCCAGAGGGTTAAACTAGTGGACTGACTCGAGGCCCACAGAGAAAGAAATGAATAGTTGAAATAAAGTCGTTATTTTAGTTTTTTTTGCGCACAAAAAGTATTCTCGTCGTTTGATAAACTTAAGATTGAGCCACTGTAGTCACTTGGACTAGTTTAACGATGTCTTTAATAACTTTTCGGGGCCTGCAAGTTCAATCCCTGAAGAAGCCTATGGAGGAGTGATCCAGCTCTCAGATTTCATCAAAAATATCTTAATTCGTGTTCCCGAAGATGAACGAAGGTCTTACGGGGTTGGAACAACATGAGGGTGAGTAAATACTGACAGACTTTTCATTTTTGGGTGAACTATCCCTTTAACTCTTCCACATCTTTTTTTTTTACAGTAAAAACTTTATAATCTATCCAAAACTAATCAACGAAATCTTGTTCTAATCATTCATATTTAGTCTGTAATATGTCGTGGTTATGATATATTAGCATATAAATGTTAATTTGCAGTTTGTTGCTTATAAAAAGACATTTTATTTCAACATATTTCAGTCTATTTTTACTCATCTCAGTAGGCTATAGCCATATAGTTAGGATGTGTTCATGTAAAAATAACATGTTTACTAATGTAGGTGCGAGTGTGAATGTACGACACAGATACGCGCTGTACACATTGCATACACATTTTAAATCACCCAAAAAAGGGAATACATAGCCCATGTATTTGTATCTCTATATAGATTCTCTATTCTCTATATAGCAGCCCAATCCTGGCCCCTGTTTGCAATGTGTCTCGACCCCTGCTGAATTTAAATCAATGCCTGGACTTAAATTTGTTCATCTAAATGTTCACAGTTTACTACCCAAAATGGACATGGTTAGAATTTGGATTGAATCTACAGATGCAGACATAGCGATAATTTCGGAAACATGGTTGAAGAAATCAATTACTAATGAAGATATAAAAGTACATGGGTATAATGTTTTTGCGCAGTGATAGGCCGAAGAAAGGTGGTGGCGTAGCTATCTATGTTAAGTCAAGATTTGGTGCATCAGTTGTTTTGTCTGAGTCTCTCTGTGGGCAAATGGAGTTTTTGGCCTTGAATGTTGAAATATTTAAGTCCCTTTCAATAACTGTTGTGGGGTGTTATAGACCTCCATCGGCCTCCAGGGAGGCTTTATCATCCTTAAAGCTTCTTTTGTCCAGATTAAACTATAGTGAACTTTTATTGGCCGGGGACTTAAATTGGGACTGGCTAAATGTTGTTTCTGATGATTTTAAATCTTTCTGTGATTCTATCAGTCTTAGCCAGTTGGTAAATGTACCTACAAGGCCTAATCTCAAAAATCCTGACAAATCTACTTTAATTGACTTGATTCTAACAAATGTCCCTCATAAATTTTTATCTGTGGGTGTCTTTTGTAATGATCTGAGTGATCATTGTGTTATTGCTACTTTGAGAGGCGGTAAAATACCCAAATGTAAATCGCAAATTATTAGAAAGAGGAATTTGAAAAATTTTAATGAACAAGCCTATCATCATGATTTATCTTTGATTAACTGGGGACAGCTAGGCCTGTTGCCTGATGTTGAACTTGCCTGGACACTTTTTAAGGAAAATTTTGAGAAAATTGTAAATAAACATGCTCCTTGGACAAAGCACAGAGTGAAGGGACGGGAAAACCCTTGGTTTTCTCCAGAGTTGTCAGACATTATCCATCAGCGAAATGTGGCATGGGCTAAAGCTAGAAATGGTGATTCTGCCACTGACTGGTCCATTTTCAGACAACTAAGAAATAAATGTACCTCTCTTATTAAAAAGGCTAAATCAGAATATTATTTATCAGTCACAAGTGAAAATCTCAATAATCCACAGAAATTTTGGAAAGTCATCAAGTCTCTATCTGTGAATAAAAGTAATGAAGCCCTCACAAAATTGTCTTAAAAAACTCTCTCCCAGTCTACGACAGAGTTGATGTCTTAAATTGCTTTAATGAGCATTTTGTATCAGTTGGTTCTCTGTCCGAGTCGACAGGAGTAGTCGCTGTCACT
The DNA here is from genome assembly GCA_030770095.1 of Gila robusta. NCBI lineage: Eukaryota > Metazoa > Chordata > Actinopteri > Cypriniformes > Leuciscidae > Gila > Gila robusta. Next base: position 92,075 of record JAVALU010001506.1, read on the forward strand.
CCATACACATACACCCCAGTGTTTTCTGGAGAGCCTTTTAATTTTGTTTCTTTTACTGTGCAGCAGGTGCATGGACCTCTTAAAGCGTTAGATCACAGAAAACCTCCTGGACCAGATTTAATAGAGCCTTATTTTTTTAAAAAGGCGGCTGATTTTGTTGCTGAGCCCCTTACAATTCTTTTTAATTTGTCAATTCAAAACAATGACATACCATCAGTTTGGAAGTCAGCTTTTGTTATTCCTTTGTTTAAAGGAGGTGATCCAGCAGTTTTAACTAATTATCGGCCTATATCTAATTTATGTGTTTTGTCAAAAATTTTAGAATCCCTTGTTTCAGACCAAATAAAAGAGTTTTTATACTCAAATGAACTTCTCTCTAATCTGCAATCAGGCTTCAGGAAAAAGCACAGTACCATCACTGCTGTTACAAAAGTAATTAATGACATACTTGTCGCCCTTGATAGAAAGCAATTCTGTGCATCACTTTTTCTTGATCTGGCGAAAGCTTTTGACACAGTGGACCATGCTGTTTTAAAGCATAGGCTACTTTGTCTGGGATAGTCTGATTGTGCAGTTTCCTGGTTCATGAATTATCTGAGTGACAGGACTCAGTGTATTAAATGTGATGGTCTATGTTCTGCATTAGTGAAGGTCCACAAGGGGATGCCACAAGGCTCAATATTGGGTCCTCTCTTGTTTATTATGTATATAAATGAACTGGGCCACAATGTGTCGGATGCTAATATGCATTTCTATGCTGATGATACGATTATTTATTGTTTTGGATCGTCCCCAGCTAAAGCGGTTGCGTCTTTGCAGAAAGCTTTTGATGTGGTTCAACACACGCTTATGCAGCTTAAACTGGTTCTCAATGCTGATAAGACCAAACTGATGCTGTTTAGTAATACTAAGAAGGTTTCTCAAGTTCCTCCTTCTGTGTTCACTTTGACTGGAAGTGTCATAGAGGTGGTTCATTCTTATAAGTACCTTGGAGCATTTGGCTTGATGATGCTCTCACTTTTAAACCTCATATAGATAACCTTGTGAAGAAACTCAAACTTAAGCTGTCTTTTTTCTTTCGAAATAAATTTTGTTTTTCTTTTAAAGCAAAAAAGCAGCTAATCACTGCAACATTTTTATCTGTCTTAGATTATGGTGACCTGGTATATAGGACCGCTTCAGCACAATGTCTGCATAAGATTGACACTGTTTATCATGCGTCTCTGAGATTTATTACGAATTGTAAAAATTTGACCCATCATTGTGAATTATATTCCAGAGTGGGATGGCCATCGTTGTCCAACAGGAGATCAGGGCATTGGCATATTTTTATCTATAAGGCCATGCTTGGTCTGTTGCCATCCTACATCAGTAGTTTAATCACATGGAGAAGTGTTGGTTCTTATTCATTGGGATCAAATGATCATTTGCTGCTCTTTGTTCCATTTGCCCGTACAGAACTGGGAAAAAGGGCTTTTGTTTACTCCGCTCCTTCTGCATGGAATTTTTGCAGAAAGACTTGAAATTATCTGAACTTATTTCCTTAAATGCTTTTAAGTCCAGATTGAGAGAACCTGAAATGACCTGTTTAAATTGTAAATGTTTTTAATTATTTGTGTTGTATAAACCTTTATAAATGTAATTGATTGTGTTTTTGCTGCCTCTTGGCCAGGACTCCCTTGAAAAAGAGGTTTTTAACCTCAATGGGACTTTCCTGGTTAAAGAAAGGTTAAATAAAAAATAAAAAACGATAATTAATTACAACGAATTATAATCAATAATGAATATACAGATAGGCTATAGATCGATTTCCATAATAACCTTTAACAGAATTAATTTCCCCTCGAATAATCTGTTCGTCCACCAGACAGACCGTACGATTTTCTTATCAATTCTCAAGAAAGATTATTCTTCTTATAAACTCTCAGGAAAGGTTATTCTTCTGATCATGAAGAATAACTTTTCTGTTCTAGGTACTTAACAATATAAAGCTTGTAGCTTAAAATCACACATTTAGAGACTTTGTTAGGTGAGCAGCAGACAGAGACAATCAAGCGTATAATGGGTTTTAATAAATGAAACTATGAAAACACACGACTACATTTAAACAAAGAATACATATTCAGAATAACGAAAGTTAAAAGACAGAGAAAGAGAGAGAGAGAGAGATAGAGAGAGAGAGAGAGATCACAGAATGGCAAATCACAAACAGTTAACCTTTGGGAGCCAGCAAAGAATCAAATCACCTTAAAGCAGAGGCAGACAATCTTAAACGCATCTAAATCTGAATAGAAATAATACTTGCATGGATCTTTGGTGCTTAGCAAGAATGCGTGTGTGTGTATGATGATCCTCGCTGGGTCCTGAGTTTGAAGCGATCTTTCGGCTCTTCTGGAGCGTGTGTCGTTCGCAGGAAGTTTAAAAGTGTCCTTGAAAGCGAAGTTGCCGGAAATTTAGGCTAAGTCCTTTTCACTCGGAGATCGAAATGAATGAGCACAAGATTAAAACAAAGCAAGAAACGAAGAATAGAAAAATAGAATACTAGAAAAGAGATGACTACTAGAAGACAATAAAATACTGGAAGCCAGGATGAGCCGCCGTCATCGTCCTTTAAGGAAAGCTTAGCTCACACCTCTTCTGGGTGAGCTGACCAATCACCCTCAGAAACTTTTAGTGGGAGAGACTTTCTTTGTCTCCTTCTGACAGCCTAATTTGCATGGTTTATGAAGGTGTTAATACATATATAATGCATTTTATTGTAACCTACTATATATATTTAGCTAAGGCAAACCGAGAGGTTTAATTCGTTACCAAGAAAGATATGTCTGGAAGGTACAAAAGTAGAGATACATTCTTATGCTTGAATATAAGCACTTAGAGTTCAACTAACACAACAAGAAAGTCATCACTAGGTTAATATGAGGTGGGAAGCATACATACACACAGGAATATATCATATACATTTGGAATGACTTGTATTATGAGTTAAATGGAAGGAATGTTTCTGTATGTGTATTGGGAGTCCCTCCGAGGTCCATCCATGCCATGTGGCTTTAGCGCTTGCCGTGGGAGGGCAAGTGAGCTGATAAAGATCTTTCTGAAGCTCTCGACAGAGATGGGGAGTGTTTCTGTTTAACTCCTATCATGCCACTAAAAGTGACAACGGGGCAATTTGATCCAGACTCTTCAGCGCTGAACGTGTGATTTACATGAATGAGTCCAGTAGGTTAAAAGCTTTCCTGAAGCTTAGAGTTAACTAGACATCGTGATTTCGTCCAGACGCTACAGTGTTTGTTGCAATATTCAAACTAATGAATCCTTACCTTTGAAATACATATGATAAAATGTATACTTTTTACAAAGAAATAATACACTTGAAATATTGTTAAAATTGTAATTGTTGTTGTAATTGTAACCTATTTGTAATTGGTTACAATTTCTAATTGTAAAAAAAAATGTATATATATATATATATATATATATATATATATATATATTAGGGGTGTAACGATACACGTATTCGTATTGAACCGTTCGGTACGAGGCTTTCGGTTCGGTTTTCGGTACGCATTTTCAAACCGAACGGTTCGTTGGACCATTTTTCCTGCCGAACATAATTTCGTTATTTCAAATGTAGGCGCGTTGCGCGTGGCAAGCACACTCGAGATGCTGGCGCGACCACAACATTGCCCAACATCAAATGGCAAATGTAATGTAAGCGGAACGAAACTGAGCTACTCGTTATTATGTGGTTGACGGACTGTTTATCAGTTTGGACCAATGCAGCGCGAGCCAATCTTGATTAAGCAGCACTGTTACTACTACACAGCGCTGAGACATCCAGTAAAGAAAGCATTTGAATTCGCTATTGAAGTAATAACATCGCTGCGAGATCTAGTGAGAAACATTCACATTTCTCCGTTATTAACGGATCAAACAGCGCTGACGTGGAAACCAGGAAGAAACATTGTGCCATGAATGAACTATTCAGTGTCCACAGATCAGCAACATTCACCATGGATTTACTGTAGTTACACGAACTGTAACCATGGAAGTTTGGCAGGAATAGTAGGCTATATGCCTTCAAGTAACATTACGTCGGTTTTATTTTGACATTATGGATACAATTGCTGCCCCCAAATGTTAATCTGAACTAAAATAAACCTTTGTTTATAACTACAACAATACATAACAAGGAGCTGTTTTGTTTTATATGCTCCTAAGAAAAGTCAAGTATAGCTCCATCATTGCTCAAAGTAAAACAAATATCATACTTTATGATGTTAGTTTTAAAAAAAATATAATGAAAAAAAAATTAAATCAAGGAAATTTCTCTGGCATTTCTTTATTTTTGCTGTATTGAAAACGTACCGAACCGTACCGAACCGAACCGTGACACAAGTGTATCGTATCGAACCGAACCGTGAATTTTCTGAACCGTTACACCCCTAATATATATATATATATATATATATATATATATATATATAATTTATTTTGTCCTCACATTCTTTGGTACTGCGTGACACACCTGTGTGAAAGGCTCATTATGCAGCTCATTATGGGGCTCATTATGCAGTCATTGTCTTCTTAGATGTGAACACGCCTCCACGCATATTGCCTTTCCAAACAATAAGTGTCTTATAAAATTTAAATCAATGAATTGTTTTGTGTTAATGGTTAGGCAGGATGATTTTCAGATCATTTTGAAGCAAAAACTCTAGGCGACAACACCCATTAGTCAAAAGTAGTATTGTGGACACATATTTAGTATGTGTTTTGTGGCCTTATTTCAGAAACTTTAAGTTTTAGTTTTTTCAATAACCATGCATAAACAATATTCTCTCAAAAATACAAACATGTACATACATGTTGCTCACATATTATGGTAGCCCTGTTTGTGCTAAATAGAGTGTAATGACACCTTTGCCATTAATATGTTTATAAGCAACTGAAAAAAGCACAAATGTCAGAACATGTCAGAACACCTCAAGGACCCCAAAAACACCTTAGACCCCAGAGGGTTAAGCATAACTCGCATGTTGCTGCAACTTTTACAGTAGCATGGTAGGATAAATGTAAATAAATAAATAGCGCTGCAAAGGAAGCTCTGCCTACCACTTCTTCTCCACCAAATGATTCAACAAAAAAAAAATTTATATAGTATATATTTTTTTTTATTATTGTAACTGGCAATAGTGTATAAGTGTATTGTTATTTATTATACTATTTATAATAATTATTATTATTTACAATTATCAGAGAGGGGCACAATACATTTTGAGACAAAAGGTGCAGGGGCTTGAGCCCCCCCTGGTTACGCTTCTCGGCCTGACAATCAAAAGTGTTTTTCAAAAACTGCTGATCCAACCTTTAAATAAAGTACATATATATTACCACATCATATATTAATTGTCTCTCTGTATCTCCCAGTAATTAGATATTTTAAATGAGTTGTTTAATGTAATAATAATGTAATGCAATACATAAATCATTGAGAGATTTACAAATATACATTTATCAAAAACGGTTCCAGAACCGAGACTGTGCGTGGAGGTCAGCCCCACCAGATCTAACTTGTAGCGCTCTATCTCCCGCACAAGTTCTGGCTCCTTCCCCCACAGTCCTTCCACGTCCCCAGAGCCAGCCTATGCCACCCGGTTCTGGTCCGTCGTGGCCCCTGACCTTCACTGCCACCCATGTGGCAGCGCACCCGACCCCTGTGGATCTTCCTATGGATGGTGGGTCCAAAGGATGGAGAGGGGGGTGCCACGTTGTGGCTGTGCCCGGCCGGGCTCCGTGGCAAACCCGGCCACCAGGCGCTCGCCGGCGAGCCCTCCCTCCTCTTCCTCATTTTATCATATGATTCTTTATGAAAAAACCTGTTGTATCAAATTTGATGTCCAAATTTTAAAATGGATTTTCTACAAATTATTTTTTATCAAGTTCCAAATCTTTTTTTTCATAGAATTTGTAATTATTTTTTTCTAATTTAGTAGAAAATAACAAAAAAATTATTTTCAGCAGTTGTCATGGATGCTTCTTTACTATCTTTAAATTAATGATATATCACCTATTGGTCACCCTTGCTCTCTAAGATATCGGCCTCAGCCATCGGTTGACCTTACACTTGAAATATTAAAAACAAATAACATTTCTTAGGTTTAAGTAATCTTAGCTTTACTTAAATCATTAAAGATTTCATATAAAAAAGACATTTTTAGAATTATAGTGAAAGGCCTTTAACTTGCCACAAAAGTGTAAACTGTCTCATCTAATAGTGTCTGTGCAGTCAAGTCAATAATATTGTTGAATATTAAGTGTCCCCAACTAAGCAAGCCAGAGGCAACAGTGGCAAGAACCCAAACTCCATCAGGTGACAGAAATAGAGAAAAAACCCTATAGCTATAAAAGCTATTAATCTTAACAAATATTTTTTTTTCAAACATGCTTTATTTTATCTAGGAAATTTGTCACTGAGTATAAAATACTAATGTACAGGAAATAGTAGTTTTTGAAGAGTAATGTTAGTTTAACTCAGCCTGTTTACTATGCTGTTTATGTAAAAAAAAAAAAATAGAACATAAATTTAATATTTGTATATAGAAAAATGTATGTGTTCCATCTAATTATGTGATGTAATTAATTTCCCTTGTAGGTTAAATGATTGTAACTTAACAGACAAAAGCTGTTCAGCTCTGGCTGCAGTTCTTGGATCAGATACCAGTCTGAAAGAGCTGAACATGAACAATAATAATCTGCAGGATTCAGGGATGAATAAGCTCTGCACTGGACTGAAGAATATAAAGTGTAAATTGGAGATACTGAGGTAAGTTGAGCCACAGGAGTCACATGACTAGAGTGAGGTGCGATGACTGACATGACGATGCCGGAGGCAAAAGCGCAAGAGAACTTTTGTGAATAAAAGTTGCATTTCTTTGTTTAATATAAGTGAGTTTGTCTTTGTTCTATTGTTGTTGTGTTTTTCATTCAAAATAATAATGAACCACAAACTAAGCATTTGTTTTAAAATTCAAAGATCTTTTATTTATTTGGTACAACGTGGGTATACCATATCATCCTTCTTATTCATTTTGTTAATAAAAGTCCAATGTTTAATGTAAGCGAATTTGTCATTGTACTATTTTATTATTGATGTATTTTATTTTATTTGATGTAAATTAAGGGGAAAATCCAAACATCTTTCATTTATTAGTGTTACAATGGGGGTATACCTGTCAGGATTCCATCTCCACCACGATCATCATCACCACCCACTCATTCCCTTTCACCCAATCAGACACTTCCCCGTTCATTATCCCTAGATTACTAATCACCGTCACCTGTGTCCCATCACCCGCATGGACAATAAAACACTCACTCTCACTGCAGTCACTTGTCTGGTCTCGTCATTCCATGGCTCACAGACTCCCCGATCACCTACCTGTTACTTACCTACATTCCTTCTGTCAAGACCTGTCCATCTGCACCGAACCACCGTCTAGTCACCTGCGAGAGAGAGAAAGAGAGACAAGGACATTAACCACAGCTAAGCTTCCTTTATGTTTCTGTGTCATTGGTTTATCACCTGTTATCTCCGACTGAGATCCTTACTGCACAATAAAAGCACTAAACTTACCATCTTGTCTGATTCGTCTGTGATCCCTGACAGAAGACCAGACCTAAGATGCAGTACCAGTCGGAGCCTGGAGAGGATCTCTCACCGGATAATCCGCCGGTCGCTGTAGCGATCGTCCCACCACCACTTCCGCAAACTCCCGCTGCTTCGTTCACTGCCTCTGCGAGTCCCATGGCCCGGCCAGCGACATACTCTGGTGAGGCGGAGAACTGCTGTGGGTTTCTGTTGCAAGTATCTTTGTACATCACCATGAATGGGCATCAATTCTGAACTGACGACGCCCGTGTGGCCTTCATGATATCCTTGTTGTCCGGTCCAGCGCTTCGGTGGGCTCGGTCATTGTGGGATTCTGATTCGCCGGTGGTAAAATCCTTCGCTGCCTTCAAACAGCACTTCAAAGAAGTTTTTGGGCAAGCAGTGTCCGAACTATCCATTCATGACCAGCTATTCAACCTTCGTCAAGGAAATTCATCTGTAAGTTCGTATGCCCTTCAGTTTCGTACTCTCGCCGCCTCCAGCGGCTGGAATGAAAGCGCTCTGATCTCTGCCTTCCGTCATGGATTGAATTCCAAGGTGCGCCTCCTGCTGGTTGTGTATGATGACAGCATGGGATTAGAAAACCTGATTCAGCTAACACTCCGGATTTCACAGCGCCTCACCGCGTGTGATCAAGTTGAACCCACTGTCAGTTCTCCGCCTCCAGCTCCATCAGTCACTCCTCCAGCACCAGTTCCTATGGAAGTAGACTCCACCCATCTATCCGCTGCTGAGCGCCAGCGCCGAGTCCAACTTTTCCTCTGTCTTTACTGTGCATCCGACAAACATCTCCTCAGTTCTTGCCCTGTTCGTCCACCGCGGCAAGCGGTAAGTGCCATTCAACTCACTCCGAAGATTGGGCATTTAACACGAACCAGTGTGCACATTATAACCTCCTGTGTTTGTCTCCCAGCGCAAGCCCTCGTTGACTCTGGTTCCGCGGGGAACTTCATATCCAACCAGTTCCTCCAAAAACTGAATATCCGGCAACGTCGATTGTCTCAAGATCTACCCGTTCAAACCATTCAAGGCAAGCCACTGGGTCGAGGTCGCATTCGCCATTATACACCCACTCTAACTCTTCGAGTAGGTTGTTTACACTCAGAGGAGATTTCTCTTATGGTGCTGGAGGAGTCCACCGCGGATATCATCCTGGGACGCCCTTGGTTAGTTCAACATCAGCCAGTACTCAACTGGGGAACCGGGGAAGTACTCCGTTGGGGTGAAGATTGTCATGTATCCTGTCTCAGTACCATCCAGAAAAAACCTTCTTCGTTCCGGTCCCAGCCAACTACGGAGGACTCTAGAATTCCAGTCTGCTCTACTTCGGTGGAAAGCCCTGATGTCCAGGTCCAAGTCGAAATCCCAGTGGAGTACCGGGCGTTCCAGGACATCTTCAGCAAGGAACTGGCTACCAAGTTACCACCACACCGGCCATGGGACTGCGCAATCGACTTGCTACCCGGAGCAACCCTTCGCAAAGGTCGTATTTACCCTCTGTCCATCCCGGAACAGAAGGCCATGGAGGAGTATGTGGAGCAAGCGTTAAGCCAACAGTTCATCCGACCATCTACCTCCCCTGCCGCTTCGAGTTTCTTTTTTGTGGCCAAGAAGGACGGAGGCTTGCGGCCGTGCATCGATTACCGTCATCTCAATTCACAGACCGTCAAATTCAGTTATCCCCTTCCTCTGGTCCCTGCCACCCTGGAGCAGCTGCGAGGAGCACGCATATTCTCCGAACTGGACCTTAGGAGTGCCTATAACTTGATCCGAATCCGGCGTGGTGACGAGTGGAAAACTGCTTTCGTGACCCCCGCAGGCCACTACGAGTATCAGGTTATGCCGTTTGGATTGTCCAATGCTCCTGCCGTCTTTCAAGGGTATATGAACGAAGTCCTTCAAGAATTCCTCAATCGCTTTGTAGTTGTCTACATTGGTGATATACTCATCTATTCGTCTTCCATGTCTGAACATCATCAACATGTCATCCAGGTCCTCGAAAAACTGAGAGAGCACAAGTTGTATCTGAAACTGGAGAAATGCGAATTCCACACCTCTATCGTTCACTTTCTGGGATATGTGATCAACCAACAAGGCGTTCAAATGGACCAGAGGAAGGTGGAAACCATCCGGAACTGGCCACAACCCACATCCGTAAAAGAACTACAACGCTTTCTTGGTTTTGCAAACTTCTATTGAATATTCATCCGCAATTACAGTTTGATCAGTGCTCCCCTCACCTCAGCTCTCAAGGGCCGGCCCAAGTCTCTGTCCTTGTCCTCCGCCACTGTCCAGGCCTTCCAGCGCTTAAAGGAGACCTTCATCACTGCTCCCATTCTCATCCATCCCAACCCGGACCTTCAGTTCGTAGTAGAGGTGGATGCCTCTTCCACTGGAGTGGGAGCAGTGTTATCTCAGCGGCAGGGTGAGCCACCTAAACTCCTTCCATGTGCCTTCTTCTCCAAGAAGCTGTCCCCGGCGGATTGGAATTATGACATCGGTAACCGGGAACTGTTGGCCATCAAACTGGCCCTTGAGGAGTGGAGGCACTGGCTGGAGGGAGCTAACCATCAATTCACGGTGATAACCGATCATCATAACCTGGAGTACCTAGGGGAGGCTAAAAGATTGAACCCTAGACAAGCCCGCTGGGCTCTGTTTTTCACACGCTTCAACTTCGTGGTATCATATCGTCCCGGAAGTAAGAATTGCAAAGCTGATGCACTATCACGACTCCATCATACCTCCGTTGAAGATCTCCATCCAGAGCCTATCCTCCCTCCAGCCGTAATCCTCAGTCCCATCGTCTGGGAAATTGACCCACAGATCGCCCAGGAACTCGCACGCCAACCCGCTCCGCCGGGAGGTCCAGAAGGGCTTATCTTCGTACCTCAACATCTTCGTACTCCCCTTCTGGACTCAGCTTACACAGTTCCGGGCTCTGGACATCCGGGTAGCAAGCGTACCCTCTCGCTCCTCAGTCAACGGTACTGGTGGCCGTCCATCTCCAGAGATGTCTCCAGGTTCGTCCGCGGGTGTTCAGTCTGTGCCATCACCAACACCCCGAGGAGACTCCCTGAAGGCAAGCTCGTACCGCTGCCTCTTCCCAGACGACCATGGTCACACATCGGAATCGATTTCATGACCGATCTACCCAATTCAGAAGGCTTTACCTGCGTATTCGTCGTTGTGGACCGGTTCTCAAAAGGTTGCAAGCTGATCCCCTTACCTGGTCTTCCCACAGCTTTAGAAGCAGCTGAAGCCCTATTTCACAACGTGTTCAGGAACTTCGGTCTCCCAGAGGATATCGTCTCAGACCGGGGACCCCAGTTCATCTCGAGAGTCTGGCAAGCCTTCTTCAAACTCCTCGGGGTCACCATCAGCCTCTCCTCTGGTTACCCCCCGCAGACTAATGGCCAGACTGAACGGAAGATTCAGGAGATTGGACGTTACCTGCGGACGTACTGCCACCAGTACCAGGACAGCTGGAGCCGTTACCTCCCATGGGCAGAATATGCTCAAAACTCCCTGCGGCAGAACTCCACCGGGCTCACCCCCTTCCAGTGTATCGTTGGTTATCAGCCTCCACTCTTTCCTTGGTCGGGTGAGCCCTCGGAGGTTCCAGCTGTCGACTTCTGGTTCCATCAGAGCGAGGGGGTATGGGACTCAGCTCATGTGCATCTACAACAGGCAGTACGGAGACACAAGGAACAAGCGGACCGTCACCGACTCGAAACACCTCAGTATCAGCCAGGACAAAAGGTGTGGTTGTCGACTCGGGACATTCGTCTCCGTCTGCCTAGCCATAAGCTGAGTCCTCGATTCATCGGACCGTTTACCATCCAGAGGCAGTTGAACGAAGTGACCTACAGGCTCAACCTTCCCCCTCATTACAGGATTTCTCCTTCATTCCATGTTTCTTTGCTCAAACCTTTCACTGACCCTGTCACTCCTGTTCCCTCAGATAACCCTTGCACGGACGTACCTCCTCCTCCCGTTCCCGTTGAAGAAGAACCGGTTTACCGAGTCCGCATCATCTTGGATTCCCGGCGGCGAGGTCCTCGGCTGGAGTACCAGGTGGACTGGGAGGATTACGGGCCAGAGGAACGCTCTTGGGTCCTACGAGATGACATCTTGGATCCTACTCTACTCACCCAGTTCCACAGTGATCATCCGGACCGTCCTGCTCCCAGGGGTCGTGGTCGACCTCGCCACCGGCAGCACCCTTCTCAGGCGTCGAGAGCCGCCTCGGGAGGGGGGGGTACTGTCAGGATTCCATCTCCACCACGATCATCATCACCGCCCACTCATTCCCTTTCACCCAATCAGACACTTCCCCGTTCATTATCCCCGGATTACTAATCACCGTCACCTGTGTCCCATCACCCGCGTGGACTATAAAACACTCACTCTCACTGCAGTCACTTGTCTGGTCTCGTCATTCCATGGCTCACAGACTCCGCGATCACCTACCTGTTACTTACCTACATTCCTTCTGTCAAGACCTGTCCATCTGCACCGAACCACCGTCTAGTCACCTGCGAGAGAGAGAAAGAGAGACAAGGACATTAACCACAGCTAAGCTTCCTTTATGTTTCTGTGTCATTGGTTTCTCACCTGTTATCTCTGACTGAGATCCTTACTGCCCAATAAAAGCACTAAACTTACCATCTTGTCTGATTTGTCTGTGATCCCTGACAATACCATGCCATCAGTCCTATTTGTTTTGTTGATGTGACATGTGTGACATATGTGACATTAAGCAATAATTTTGTTCCAAGAAAAGGAAAGATCTAACGTTAAAGATCAGAATAAGAGCTACAGATCGTGAGCGTCATTGACAAATATATGTTCTTGTAAAATATGTGGTGTAATTGGTAACACCTGCACTGGTACTTAAAGGGATAGTTCACCCAAAAATGAAAATTAGCCCAAGATTTACTCACCCTAAAGTCAACCTAGGTGTATATGACATTCTTCTTTCAGACGAATACAATCTGAGTTATATAAAAAATATGTCCTGGCTCTTCCAAGCTTTATAATGGCAGTGATTGGCTGTATATTTTTTTAAGTCCATCAAAGTGCATCTATCCATAATAAAAGTGCTCCACGCGGCTCTGGAAGGTTAATAAAGGCCTTCTGAAGTGAAGTGATGTGTTCGTGGAAGAAAAATGTCCATATTTAAAACTTTGTTGGCTAAAATATCGAGCTTCCAGCAGACAAATAAATTAATTAGTAATTATGCCATTAAAGCTAGGACTTTAATTAGGCCATTCTCAAAATTTAAGTTTCTAATTTTTCAACCATTTTCAGGTTACGTGTTGTGGATCATTCAGATCAAAGACTTTCAGAACTGTACAGTTTTAGATAATTGCAATCTCGAAAGTGATGTTGATGTCTAACATATTAAAGTTTTCTGTGCCTTTTGTTTTCCTCCATATTCAGTTGTCAGTTTTTGCAACTAACTTTCAATGCATTTGTACAAAGAACAAAATAAAATTGAAGTTTAAGAATTTCTATTGTTCAGGTTTAACTGATTAATCAGCTGAATGTTTTCCTCTCTGTTCTAGACTCTCTAACTGCAGTGTGACAGAAGAAGGTTATAAAGCTCTGGCTTCAGCTCTGAGATCAAACCCTTCACACCTGATAGAGCTGGATCTCACAGGAAATGATCCTGGACAATCAGGAGTGAAGCAGCTCAATGATTTACTACAGGATCCAGACTGTCAACTGAAGACACTGAGGTGAGACGGGATAAAATAATACAAAATTAGCTATATGCAGGCTAAACATTCATAACAAATACATTATTTTAGTTATACAATAAGCTGGACAATTTGTTGCATCAAAATGATCAAGATCAGATCAGATGCTGCAGATTCTGTCATAATGATGATAACCGTCAACACATTTAGTTGTGCTACGAGCTACAGGTCAAAGGCTGCATTTACACTGCAAGTCTTGATGCACAGATCCGATCTTTTGACCATATCCGTTTTTTTTTGGCCCGCCTGTTTACATTAACTTCAGACAGTGTCCTCCGATATCTGTTTACATTAATTCCCGCCCAAAATGATTTTCGGTGATCTTTTTAAAACAAGGGTCTACATGGTAGACCCTTGTTTTAAATGGCCGTGCTATTCAAATTATTTATATAATTCATGTCAGGTGATCATGATTATTTGCCAGCATGGACAAGATAACAGCTGTCATGACTCATGAATGTTTTGCAATGCAAAATTTGACGGAATAGATATATAGTCGGGAAATGATTTTTGTCAATCTACAGCTCAGATCTAGAATTCTTGAGTGAAATAAAGTAGCCCTGTAATATACAGTACTGTGCAAAAGTCTTAGGCACGTTAGTATTTTCACCCCCAAAAAATGGTTTTAAGCCAGTAATTTGTACATTTTGCTGTAGTGTGTTAATTGGAAATATCAGTTTACATTTCCAAACATTCATTTTGCCATTAATTGTAATAATACAGTGAGATTTTTAAATGCACAAGGAGTCTGACAACAGCCGGTATAATCCACTCAGAGATCTGATCTCACCATCATCAAGTCCATCTGGGATTACATGAAGAAACAGAAAAAACTGAGACAGAATAAATCCAGAAGAACTGTGGCATTGTCTCCAAGGCTCTTGAAGAAACATGCCTGCAAAGCTACAGTACTGTGAAAAGTTTTAGGCAATTCAAAAGGAAGTTTTAAAAAATAATGTCATAAATAGATTTTATTTATCAATTAACTTCTATTAACTAAATCAAATAAATATTTGGTGTGACCACCCTTTGTGTTTAAAACAGCTTTTTTCCAGGTACGCTTGCACATAGTTTTTCAGGTAGCTTTGCAGGTCAATTTCTTCAAGTGTCTTGGAGATGTTGCCGCAATTCTTTTGGATTTAGTCTGTCTCAGTTTTTTCTGTTTCTCCATGTAATCCCAGATGGACTCAATGATGGTGAGATCAGATGATCCTGATCATACCGGCTGTTGTCAGACTCCTTGTGCATACAAACATTTCACTGGATTATTACAATTAATGGCAAAATGACTGTTTGGAAATGTAAACTGATTTTTCCTACTGACACACTACAGCAAATTATATAAATAACTGACTCAAAACCATTTTGTTCGGCAAAATGTTCGGTTTCAGTGACCTGATACTGCCTTTCCGTGTGGACGAACGGCCGAACCGCGTAAAAAAAGTCACGATTATAAAAATACCCGTGTCCGTGTGGACAAGGCCTAAGATTTCAATCCTATATTGCCTTTCCATCCAGCGTTTTTTATGTGATATCTCAAAATTCGCATAAAAAACATATGTTCGTAAAGCAGTTAGTGTGTGAGTGTCGGCTGATGGTGATGCTGGAACATCTACAAATGACATTTAGTTGAGAGCTGAATTGACTCTTTTGCAGGTTTTTGAGTCCTGCTGCAGAGGAAGCCTGTCAGTATGTGAATAGAGTTGTGGGTAAAAACCTGTTACTCCGGAGAGAGCTGAATCTGAGTGAACATGAACTAGGAGACACACGAGTGAATCAGATCGCTGCTTTACTGCAGGATAAACACTGTCAACTCAACACACTGACGTGAGTATTGCTCATTTGTTTATAATATTATTTAACTTTTAGTTGTAATGTTAGCTGATGATAATATTTCCAGACAGACAGTTTGATCATAGGTCAATAATTATTTCAGTTACTGGAGAGGCAGAACAATGTTTTTTTGTGACACTTTGTATGTCACAAAATGTAAAATGTCTCATTTTGATAATAATAAATAAATGCAATTTAAATGTAATTTCCACTATTTCTGAAGTGCTTCTTTTATAAAGAACAGCACTTTCTCACATAACGCAGTGAAGCAGCCCCTGCACGAGTGAACTATTGATTCTCGAGCCGTCGATATATAGGCTTATATAGGCCAAACTCCGCCCCCTTTTTTGGCCACACTATTCAGGTACATATAACATTTAATTAGGGCTGGGAGAAAAAATCAATTCAACTAGGCACCGTGATTTTTTTTAAAACAATTTTAAAATCGATTTTTTTATTACAGAACCAATATTAATTCAAATTAAATTGCTTTATTTTTGTCCTTGCTTGTAGATGAGGTTGACAGAAGTTGGCCACTTTAGTTCTAACAGAGGATGAAATGTGTCGTTAATATTGAGTTTGAGTGACGTAATATCCCTTTCAAGTGGACGCGTGAAAGCGACGTGAGACTGAATGCATTGAAGTCAAGTCAAGTCAAGTCACCTTTATTTATATAGCGCTTTTTACAATACAAATTGTTTCAAAGCAGCTTCACAGAGATAACAGGAAAATAATGTTATAATAGTATTGTTAAATTCAAAATTAAATGTTAAATGTCCCCAACTAAGCAAGCCAAAAGCCAATGGCGACAAAGGCGAAGAGAGACGAAAAAGGCAACAGTGGCAAGGAACCAAAACTCCATCAGGTGACAGAATGGAGAAAAAAAAACCTTGGGAGAACCCAGGCTCAGTCGGGGGGCCAGTCCTCCTTTGGCCAACGAACGAACAGTGAATGATTATGATTTAGGCAGCATAATGTCAGGAGTCAGATGTGATCAGAACTTTCACGATATTTATCCAGTTCATCTGGTTGGGTCGGAGTCATCACGCCGGTGTGGAGATGAGTGTGTTGAGGTGTCCATGAGGCCTTCAGTGTTGATGAGGCTGGCACTTCAGGGATGCGTTGTCGTCGTGTCCAGGTGATGGTCCTTCCTCAGATCTGGATATGGCCTGGATCCGGTGGTTTGCGGTAAACCTCGGGATAAACAGAGAGACTAATATTAGCGTAGACGCCATCCTTCCCATGATGTTCAAAGTACATCAGGAATCATGGGAAGTGTTCCCGGTTCCGGCTGATCTAAACTACGCAGCCTAACATTGAATTATAGAAGTCTATAGTGTGCTATGTGTATGCTAAGCCAAAGAGATGTGTTTTTAGTCTAGATTTAAACTGACAGACTGTGTCTGCTTCCTGGACCATGTTAGGAAGATTGTTCCAAAGATTTGGTGCTAAATAGGAAAAGGATCTACCGCCAGCAGTCGATTTTGATATTCTAGGTATTATCAACTGGCCAGAATTTTGAGATCGCAATAGACGTGAAGGACTATAATGCGTTAAGAGCTCGCTCAAGTACTGGGGAGCTAAACCATTTAGTGCTTTGTAAGTAATCAGCAATATTTTAAAATTTATACGATGTTTAATAGGCAGCCAATGCAGTGTTGACAGAACCGGGCTAATATGGTCATACTTCCTGGTTCTGGTAAGAACTCTAGCTGCTGCGTTTTGAACTAGCTGTAGTTTGTTTATTAAGCGTGCAGGGCAACCACCCAGTAGAGCATTACAATAATCTAGCCTTGAGGTCATGAACGCATGCGGATTTACAGATACTAGACACGTGACTTTCAAATGAAAGATTGGTATCAAAGAGCACACCCAGGTTCCTAACTGACGACGAAGACTTAACAGAGCAGCCATCAAGTGTTAGACAGTATTCTAGGTTATTACGTGTGGAAGTTTTTTGTCCAATGATTAGAATCTCTGTTTTTTTAGAATTTAGTAGTAAGAAATTACTGGTCATCCAATTTTTTATATCAGCTATGCATTCCGTTAATTTTGTGAATTGTTAAGTTTCGTTAGGTTTTGAAGAAATATAAAGCTGAGTATCATCAGCATAACAGTGAAAGCTAATTCCATATTTCCTAATGATATCTCCTAATGGTAGCATGTACAGAGTGAACAGCAGCGGTCCTAGTACTGAGCCTTGTGGTACGCCATACTGAACTTGTGATCGATAAGACATCTCTTCATTTACTGCTACAAACTGAAAACGGTCAGATAAGTATGATTTAAACCATGCTAGTGCAATTCCACTAATGCCAACATAGCTTTCTAGTCTATTTAAAAGAATGTTGTGGTCGATAGTATCAAATGCCGCACTAAGATCGAGTAACACTAATAGAGAGATACAACCACGATCGGATGATAAGAGCAAATCATTTGTGACTTTAATGAGAGCAGTCTCGGTACTATGGTACGGTCTAAATCCGGACTGAAAATCCTCGCAGATATTATTTCTTTCTAAAAAGGAACACAGTTGTGAGGATACTGCTTTTTCTAGTATCTTTGACAGAAAAGGCAGATTCGAGATTGGCCTGTAATTGACTAATTCTGTAGGATCAAGTTGTGTTTTTTTAACAAGCGGTTTAATCATAGCCAGCTTAAAGGTTTTTGGTACGTATCCTAGAGACAAAGACGAATTAATGATATTTAGAAGAGGATCTATGACCTCTGGAAGTATCTCTTTCAGTAGCTTAGTCGGTATAGGGTCTAACATACAAGTTGTCGATTTAGATGAATTAACAAGTTTGCAAAATTCTTCCTCTCCTATAGCAACAAATGAATCAAAATGTTCCTCATGGAGACCACAATGCACTCCCTGATGCGCTACTGTAGTAGACGGTTGCATAGTTATAATTTTGTCCCTGATATTATAGATCTTATAAGTGAAGAAGTTCATAAAGTCATTACTGCTGTGTTTCTTGGAAACTTCTGGGCTTGAAGCTTTCTTTTTCGTTAGTTTAGCCACTTGTTCAAATAAATACCTAGGATTATGTTTATTTTCTTCTAATAGGGTCGAAAAATGAGCAGATCTAGCAGCTTTTAAGGCCTCTCTGTAAGCAATCGAGCTCTCCTTCCATGAAATCCGAAATACCTCTAGTTTTGTTTTCTTCCAGTTTCGCTCCATTTTTCTGGCTGCTCTCTTAAGGGCCCGGGTGTGCTCGTTGTACCACGGCGTTGGACTATTTTCTTTAATCTTCTTTAAGCGCAACGGAGCAACTGTGTCTAAAGTGCAGGAAAAGAGAGAGTTAAACGTTTCTGTTGCAATATCAAGTTCTTCTAAGCTATCCGGGATGCTGAGATGATGAAACTGATTAGGAAGATTATTGATAAAGCAATCTTTAGTGGCAGAAGTGATAGGTCTAACATATTTATAACATGGAGTCGGCTTTGCAGCCTTGGCTAAATGTAATTTACACGAGACTAGATAATGATCTGAGATGTCGTCGCTCTGCTGCATAATTTCAACGCATCAACATCTATTCCATGTGATAGTATTAGATCTAGCGTATGATTACGACAATGAGTAGGTCCTGACACGTGTTGTCTAACTCCAATTGAGTTTATAATGTCTTTAAATGCCAATCTCAATGTATCTTTTTCATTATCTACATGTATATTAAAATCACCAACAATTAGGACTTTATCTGCAGCCAATACTAATTCTGAAAGAAAGTCATCAAATTCTTTGATAAAATCTTTATGGTGCCCTGGTGGCCTGTATACAGTAGCCAGCAGAATTCTCAAACGTGATTTATTGTTTACACTATATATTTTTACATTAAGCACCAACACTTCAAAAGAAGTATATTTAAAACTAGATTTCTTAGTGGTTTTGAAAATATCACTATAAATTACAGCAACACCTCCCCCTTTGCCTTTCGGACGAGGCTCATGTTTATAACAGTAATCTTGCGGGGTGCACTCATTTAAAGTAATGTAATCGTTTGGTTTTAGCCAGGTTTCTGTCAAACACAGCACATCTAGGTTATAGTCTGTAATCTTATCATTAATTATGAGCGCTTTTGAATTTGAATCGAATATTCAACAAGCCAAGCTTTATCGTTTGCTCATCTGTATTATATCTGTTTTTTATTTGTTGAACATCAATTACATTTTTAACCTTAGAAAGGTTTGGCATTTTTTTGGATTTCCAAAGTCGGGGAACAGACACAGTCTCTATATGATGATATCTAGGTGAAAGAGTCGCTATGTGATGGGATTTATCTGACCTTGGTGGCGCAAGGCCGCTAGCAGACGGTCGGTTTAGCCAGTCTGTCTGCTTCCTGACCTGAGCCCCAGATTGTCATTGAAAAGCCCTCGCGCTACTCATATGCTGAGAGAGAGATAAGACAGTAGAGCTGAAAAAGTCTTTTCAACCTAGTATCATTATTTCAGTGATACAATAGTTCAAATTATCATAGAAGTACTGGGATAAAAGTTTAAAGTTCAAATATAAACACTGATGTCTACGATAGCGATCAATATAGAAAAAAATCAGCTTTTGATAGAAACTTGGCGCTTAAAATAACGCATTTATCGATTACATTGTTTCGCCACTAGGTGGCGACAAGTGACTGTTAAAAAATGTATTTGTTATTGAATCATTTAATGAGGAGAATGTAGTATTGTATGAAATACAGTACTAAAATGCTTCTGAAATAAGTCAGAAAGATGTGATGAATTGTTTTTGTAAATATGACTCCTCTTATACATCATGTACAGTCTGTATAAGTGTATGATTTAACTTTTCCCAATGGTCTAGTCTTAAAAAAAATCACAATATATTGCAAAATCGAATCGCAATACTTGTAGAATCGCAATTCTTAAAAAAAAACGCAATACATATTGTATCGGCACTCAAGTATCGTGATAGTATCACATTGGGAGATAGGTGTATCGTCCCAGCCCTACATTTAATACACATAATCTATTTGATAATCAATAATAATTCATTTCTAAATATATATATTAATAATAAACATAATCCATTCACACATAATACTCTTAACACATAATCTTTGCATTTAAATACACACACAAACACCTATTCACACTAGACAATGGTTTCGTCAGCTTCCGGTTCCGGCGCGACCCGGCCGTGACGTCATCAGCGGCCGCCGCTCGATCGTTCGGTTTGGTCTTTCCCGCTGGAAGACTGACTACTTCCACACAGACACACAACACAGGGACGACACGACAAGACAGTGCAGTGTAAGTGTATGAAATGACCGGGAAATGGATATGGAAGGGAGAGGAATGGGGGAATGTCCATGTGCGATCAGCATCACGTGTGCACGCGCTCTGATAGCGACAATGAGAGGGAGGAACGAGACAGTGCGGTAAAGTAGGTTTATGTTGGACATTCGTTAGACTTTCAATCTTTTCTTCAGCATTAATTGATATGTAATGGCTTAATAGTCGTGGATGGTGCTGTATCTCATCTAGGTCACATTGTAAAGCATAATATTAAAAGTGAATTTTAATATTATTCGATGATGTAAATGTTTTAAGAACTGGAAGTGAAAAAGTCCTCACAACGATCCCCACTTGGGCACTTCAAGTCAGGGAGTGTCTCAAAAGTGCCAAATCGACAACAAAGTTGGTTAAGTATGTGCATTATTCCACAAAAACACTAAAAACGTGAACCTTTTACATATGTAGTTGATATTAGTAAATAGATTAAGCCCATTTTTAACTTTTATATGATTTAAATATTTGTTATACATATGTAATTAAGCTGAATGTCCCTAATGAAATACATCTATTTAAATTTGTGGTTATTTTATGTAAAGACCTCAAATGATTTAAATGTGGTTCAAAAGTTTAGACACCAGTGAAATATCAATTCTTTATTCCCATTTTGACACTACAACAAAAACTACCAGCCTAATTAATGTAATTTAATACATTATTTAAAGACAAGTAAGCAGTCACTAATAGAGTTTGAATACACCTTCTGGTGCTACTTGGACACGTCATCAGTGAAGAAACCGGGGTCATAGGGTGTTTCGGTCTTTAATCTTCATACACCCTCACCCGGGTGACCCAGCCGGAGGTGATCAGTCCAATTGCAGTCCTTTCACTCCAAGGAGTTTGAGGGTTCGCAGCAGTGAGCGGCCAGCGAAGCCTCGGCACCCGACCTCGACTGGCTCGCAGCGAGCTTTCCAGCCGTTGTTCCGGCACTCCGAGCTGAGCTCTGCATACTTAGCCCTCTTGCGCTCGTGGGCTTCTTCAATACGGTCTTCCCAGGGAACAGTTAGTTCCAGGATAACCACTTGCTTAGTAGACTCAGATGTTAGCACCATGTCCGGGCGGAGAGAAGTGGCTGTGATGTTGCCTGGGAACTTAAGCTGTCTTCCAAGGTCGACTTGAAGCTGCCAATCACGAGTAGTGGAGAGGAGCCCCCCCGTAGCGCTAGGCCGTTTGTGTTCCTTCTGCCCAGCTCTAATGAAGGTGATTGTTTGTTTGGGGGCTGCCTGGCTCTTGCTGAGCTGGATCGCTGTGTGGATAGAGTCCGCCAAAGCCTTTAGCACCTGGTCGTGGCGCCAGCGGTACCGCCCCTCCCCTAGTGCTTTTGAACAGCTGCTCAAAATGTGCTCCAGTGTGCCCCTTTTCTGGCACAGCTTGCACTCAGGAGTGTCTACCAGGCCCCAGGTATGCAGGTTAGCTGGGCTTGGGAGGACGTCATAGACGGATCGGACAAGAAACTTAATCCGAAATGGCTCTGCTTTCCAAAGCTCTGCCCAGGTTATTCTGCGTGGATCTGCATGTTCCCACCTGGTCCACGCTCCTTGTTTGGACATGCCGGCCATTTTGGTGTAGCGTTCTTCCTCCACCTCTGCTCGTATCTCGTCCTGAATCAGTCTGCGCCTCTCTTTTCCACGGACCAGATCGTAACGTGTCTTGGGAAAACATCCAAGACCTGCTCGTCCCGTTGCCACGGAGCCCACCAGTGTTTTGTGCCTTAGTCGCGCCTCAGCTCTATTGACGGCTTCTTGCGCCTGCCACTTCCTCCCGGTCTTCACGAGGATTCCTGCTGCTGCGACTTTTGTGTCCCTGGAGTCCCTGTACATCAATACCTCTCTGGAGCGGGTGACTTTGAACTCCTCTGATAGTCCACTCAAAGGAAGATGCAGCTTGGTAGAATGGCCGTACAGGGCAATGCTGCTCAAGGACCGAGGGAGCCCCAGCCATTTTCTGAGGAACTGGCTGATAGACTTCTCTAGAACCTCGACTGTTGATGCTGGTACTTGGTAGACTAACAGGGGCCAGAGTATTCTTGGCAAGACTCCGTGTTGGTAGATCCAGGCTTTGAATTTCCCGGGGAGGCCAGATCTGTCAATCACTGTGAGCCAGGAAGTCAGGTCGCACTTGGTTTGTTTTATGGCAGCTGAGTCCTTCAGGGAGCTATCAAAGATCTTCCCCAGGCTCTTGAGCGGTTTTTCAGACACCGATGGAATCATGGTCTTTCCCAGGGCAAAGCGGAAACGGTTGGACACTTTACCCTTCTTTAGGACCAGAGACCTGGACTTAGCAGGCTTGAAGCTCATCCTTGCCCAGGAGATGAGACTTTCAAGCCCCTGGAGGAGCCACCTGCACCCTGGAACGGATGTTGTCATCACTGTTAAGTCGTCCATAAAAGCTCTTATGGGGGGCTGCCGGGTCCCAGATCTTGACTTGGGCCCTCTGCATTCCACCTCGGCCTTCAGTCTTTTTGAAATGATTTCTCAGAGATCTTTGATGCCAGAAATATTAGACTTTATTCATAAACAAAGCCGAGCGCCCTCTGCAGAAAAGCACTCCAGTCCAGTCTTTAGAGTCTCATTATATACCTTCATCCTTTCCAAAAATGGTAATACATTCTATAGATATTTTGAGAAATACCTTGTACCATGTGACATACTGAAATAGCGCACTCAGCATTCTGGCCTTCAGGCTTCCAAATGTCAAACCCAAAGACGCACATACACACACACAGAGGAAATAATAGTGTCCTAATATATAGCTAAATTACTTATTTTCTAACTAATAAAATCTTCAACACAATCATGTTCATGGCCAGTGAGAAGAGAGATACAGAGATTGTACAGCCGGTGATTATCCCTTTTTCAAGTTGATGCCAGGAGGATGTTACTTGGCCTGAAGAGACTCGCGCGCTGAAGTTGTTGTAATAGTCCATGATGAGGTTACGGATCTTGACAGGAACATGATGTCTTACCAGTGCGGTTTCAATGAGCTTATGTGGCATAGACCCATAGGCATTGGCCAGGTCAAGCCAGAGAGTTGCCAGATCTCCTTTGCTCTCCTTAGCCTCCCGGATTAGCTGTGTCACCACCCCTGTGTGCTCCAGACATCCAGGTACTCCTGGGACTCCTCCCTTCTGGACTGAGGTGTCAATGTAGGTGTTCTTCAGGAGGAAGTCTGTCAGACGTTGGGACACGATTTTGAAAAAGTTCCTGCTTTCAACACTGAGCAGCGAGATGATGCGAAACTGATCAATGTTGCAAGAGCCCTCCTCCTTCGGGATCCAGACTCCCTCAGCGTGTCTCCATTGCTCAGCGACTTTCCCTCTCCGCCAGATTACCTTCAGGATCTTCCAGAGACGTCTGAGGAGCTGCGGGCACTGCTTGTAGACCTTGTAGGGGACCCCGCTGGGACCTGGAGCGGAGCTGGATCTCTAACGGCATCTTCCACCTCTTTTAGCGTGGGTTCAGCGCAGTCGAATTGGGTTCCTGGTTCAGGTGGTGCCACCAAAGCCCTGCAAGGTCCGAGGTCGTGGTTCCTCAAGGTGTCACTAAAAGTGGCGCGGAGATGATTGTCGATCTCCTCTACCGGGCAAGCGAGGTGGACACTTCGCTTCTGGCCCAGTAGTTTCTTGGTAAAGCTGAAGGGATTGCCAATGAAAGCACTGCGTTTCCGAGCCCTTTCCTTGCCCTTCCTTCGGTGCCGTTCCGCTCTCCTCAGTGAAATGAGTCTCTTCCTTATGATGTTTGTGAGTTCTGACAAGGCAGTCCTTTCTTCTTCCTTGGCCGTCTTGAACTGACGTCTGAGGGATTTTAGTTCTTGTCTCAGCTGGCTGATCTTGGCTTCTCGCCGGTTGAACTTCGCTGGATTACTATTCCCTCTTCTTTCCTCAACACCAAACCGCTCTACTCCCATGTTCATAATGAGTTCATAATGTGTTGCTGGTAACCCAAGGTTCTAACCACTGTTCTATGGGGCAGGTTGGACCCAATTGGCAGATAATCACAAGAGGCAGGTCTTGAAGGAAAAAGAAGATAGTCTTTACTCAGTTTTCTTCCAAAGCAAACACAAAGGATCCAGCATAAGTGCTGGGTTTAGCAAGGTACAAAGCCACACTAGATAATACAGGCAAAAGGGTCCAAAAACATAAAGCAAAGTTTAACAGGTAAGCTGGTCAAAAGGTCTGAGCAAAAAGTCTTCCAAGATAGACCAAACGGGAAAACACAAAAGGCTTAGGCTAGGCAAGAGAACTTCAAGACTGAGCAAAGATACAAGCAAAGACAATTCTTTAAATATACACCCATTAACACTAACTAGCTAGGCACAGGTGATTTCATTGAAACAATAATAAGCAGTGAATTAGTAGAAAGATGTGGAAGGTCTTGTGCTCTCAGTTTCCCTCTGCTGGACAGACCGTGGTGTGACACCTCCAAACTTTAAATCAAGTTTTCCTTTACTTCTGCTCTTAAGCTTTTTTAACTCAATCATGTATTTGCAAAATTTTTCTTCCTACGCAGTATTATCTGGTAAAAGTGCAACACTGATCTTCAAACATAAGTCTAGAGGTCGACCGATATGGGTTTTTTCAGGCTGATGCCGATCTTTTGAAATCCAGGTCGGCCGGTGGTCGATAAATGCTGCCGATTTATTTTGGCCGATATGTGCTTGTTTTAACCTCTATTTGAAAGAAAAAATGTAACACAAATATTTACTTAAGATAGACAAAATTTCTCAACAAAAACATTTATTGAACACTTGAACAATCTGCACTTGTACACTTAATTAAAAAATGTATAATGTAAAAACATATAGATATAAATTGTATAAATAATGTATATCAAATATATTAAATAAATGAAACGGGTAAGAAGAAAATAAAATAAACTGTCAAATAAACTTTTCAATGAAAAAATAAAGTTTAGTGCACTTATCAAACTTCTGAGAACAATAAAATAAATTAACGATTTTAACAATAGTAGTGCTGACACAGTAGCAAGCAGCAAGATTTCTTTGTTTTAGGTTTAAATAAAAATGTATACAGTAAGTAACAAGTGAACACAATAAATCTTATGGCTACTTAATCATTTTAAATAAAACAGTCTTGAAGTTACTAAGTGAATAAAAAGTTTTTAGTGCAC
This sequence comes from Gila robusta, assembly GCA_030770095.1. Lineage (NCBI taxonomy): Eukaryota > Metazoa > Chordata > Actinopteri > Cypriniformes > Leuciscidae > Gila > Gila robusta. The sequence goes on from JAVALU010001506.1 coordinate 117,790, forward strand.
TTGACTTAGCAAAGCAAGGCAAGTTTATTTATATAGCACATTTCATACACAATGGTAATTAAAAGTGCTTTACATAGAAGAAATTAAAATAATCAAAAGAAATCAGAATAATTAAAACAGTTTAGAATAAAAATAAAATACAGTACAAACAGTCACAATGGTAATTCAAAGTGATTTAGATATAATAAATTAAAATAATCAAAAGAAATCAGAATAATTAAAACAGTTTAGAATAAAAAATAAAATACAAACAGTCGGACGAACAGTGGCACAGTGCTCATTCAGTAAATGCACAATTAAACAGATGTGTTTTGAGTCTGGATTTGAATGTGACTACTGTAGGAGCACATCTGATCTCTTCTGGAAGCTGGTTCCAGCATAGTAGCTAAAAGCAGACTCGCCATGCTTAGAGTGAACCCTTGGTATTTCTAGCTGATGTGATCCTAATGATCTGAGTGATCTGTTGGGTTTATATTCAGTGAGCATATCTGCAATGTATTGAGGTCCTAGGCCATTGAGTGATTTATATACCAGTAATAATACTTTAAAATCAATCCTAAATGTAACTGGCAGCCAGTGTAAAGACCTGAGGACTGGTGTGAAATGTTCATATTTTCTGGTTCTGCTCAGAATCCTGGCAGCAGTGTTCTGTATGAGCTGCAACTGTCTTATGGTCTTTTTGGGAAGGCCAGTGAGGAGTCCATTACAATAATCCACCCTGCTGGTGATGAAAGCATGCACAAGTTTCTCTAAGTCTTATCTGGTAACAAAGCATCTAATTCTTGCAATATTTTTCAGGTGATAGTATGCTGATTTAGTTATTGCTTTGACGTGACTACTGAAACTAAGGTCTGACTCTAGAGACACACCCAGATTCCTGACCTGATTTTTAGTTGTTTGACCCCTAGAGTGAAGGTATGCGTTCACCTTAAGAACTTCATCTTTGTTTCCAAACACAATGACTTCAGTTTTGTCTTTGTTTAACTGAAGAAAGTTTTGGCACATCCAATTGACCCTTCGCTAAGCCACGCCCGAAAACCGCCACTGGCCAATCGTGTCTTAGCAACCATAACGAGGTCTGGCAAGCTTTCGAGCGAGGGAAACATGCCGAAGCGTTGTGCGTATGGATTGTGCAAATCTGATACCCGGTATCCTAAAAGTTTGGACGGGGGAGTGGAATTTGTTTTCCTTCCCGAAAATCTAAAAGCCAAGGGGAGAAATGATGTGCGTGGATCAAGCAGTGTGGGAGAGCACATTCACATCTAAATGTCGACAGGATTAACAAAAACACCTATTGCTTGGAAGTTGGTTATAATAATGACGGTTCTTTGTTCATAATGCATATATTTTAACGTAAAATAAGACGATTAAAGACAAGACGGAGGCTCACTGACATACTTTAAAATATATTTCAGCATTTTGTTAATCGACGGCCTACTACCCCTGACTGAGTAACTTTAACCCAATCCGATCGCGGCTCTCCCGGTGTTAGTGTTATTCCACAAAATTTATGAATAAACTGTTTGATTTATAATTAGATTATTTTCACATTTCACTTACCCTGCTGTGCACGAACATAGCTGTTCCTCAATTTGTGTGTTTCCCATTTGAATGGTCAACGTATGAGACGGCTGCTGCTGCGCTGGGACTATAGGCTTTAGCTTCAATTTTTATGAAAGTATTCGCTAATCGGTTGCATATTATGTCGTGGATATATCCCTCGAATGCATACTGCAGTCCCTTTTGTCTTGCTCTCTCAGATATTTCACATGTTCGCCAAAAATTACTAATTATCTCATTGGAAATGTCTGACACCGGTGCATACACACTGTAATAGATGTGCCAGCCTCGAAAGCTTGACAGGCGTAACAACAGTAACTAGGGAGGGCGGGGCTTAGCGAAGGGTCAATTGTTTACTTCATCAATGCATTGGCACAGGGAGTCAATGGGGCTGTAGTCGTTAGGCGATAGGGCTAAGTAGAGCTGTGTGTCGTCTGCATAGCTGTGGTAAGCGATTCGGTTCTTTCTCATTATTTGGCTCATTGGGAGCATATACAGGTTAAATAGGAGTGGTGCAAGAATTGAGCTTTGAGGGACTCCGCATGTCATGGATGTCCAGTCAGACTTATGGTCTCCTATACTCACATAATAACCTCTCCCTCCTAAGTATGACCTGAACCATTTTAGGACTATCCCAGAAAGCCCCACCCAGTTTTCCAGCCTTTCAAGAAGTATGTTATGATTAACAGTGTCAAATGCAGCACTGAGGTCGAGTAGTACCAGTACTGATAATTTGCTTGTATCAGTATTTAAGCGAATATTGTTTATTATCTTTATGAGTGCTGTCTCTGTGCTATGATGCGATAGGAAACCAGATTGAAAATTGTCAAAGTATCCATTTGAGCTTAAGAATTTGTTCAGCTGATTGAAGACAACTTTTTCAATGATCTTGCCTATGAAAGGAAGATTTGAGATCGGTCTATAGTTGTTTAATATGGTCTTATCCAGATTGCTCTTTTTCAGGAGGGGCTTGACAACTGCAGTTTTCAGGGAGTTCGGAAAACTCCCAGAGAGAAGTGAGGCATTTACCACTTCTAGGAGATCTGCTTCTAAGCTGTTTAACACATTTTTGAAAAAAGATGTGGGAAGTGCGTCAAGGGCGCAGGTTGATGTTTTAAGGTGCTGTACAGTTTCTTCCAAAATTTTGCCATCAATTTCTTCGAAATCAGACATAGTGACTACTTTCTCAGGTTGTGGTCTGATCTGCCTGACCCCAGCGCAACTCAAGGATGAGCTGATCACCTTTCTGATATTATTGATTTTCTCAGAGAAGAAAGAAGCAAACTCACTGCACTTGCTGTCTGAGAGCATTTCACTGGGAATCTGGCTTGGGGGGTTTGTCAGACTCTCTACAGTAGCAAAAAGAGTGCGTGTGTTGTTTAAGTTGTTGTTTATAATATTCAAGAAAGTCTGTCTAGCTTTGCCTAGTTCCATATTGAAAGCATGGATGCTGACTTTGTAGATGTTATAATAGACTACAAGTTTTGTCTTCCGCCACATGCGCTCTGCTTTTCTGCATTGTCTTTTCATATTTTGCACTGCTGTTGAGTTTCTCCAAGGTGCTTTTTGTCTGCCACTCTTCTTCTTGACTTTCACAGGAGCAATATCATCAATTACACTCTTAACTTTTGAGTTAAAAGAATCAAGGAGAAAATCAACAGAATCAGCAGATATGCTTGGTGTTAAAGATATAGCCTTCATAAATAGTACACTAGTGTTCTCATTTAAGCATCTCTTCTTGACAGACACAGATCTAGCTTCAATGGCAGGAGAGATCAATATATCAAAGAAAATACAGAAATGATCAGACAGTGCTACATCCTTAACCCTCTGAGGTCTAAGGTGTTTTCTGGGTCCTGGAGGTGTTCTGACATGCTCTGACATTTGTGCTTTTTTCAGTTATTTATAAACATGTTAATGGCAAAGGTGTAAATTCACTCTATATAGCACAAACGGGGCTACCGTAATATGTGAGCAACATGTATGTACATGTTTGTATTTTTAAGATAATAATGTTTATGCGTGGTTTGTGAAAAAACAAAAAACAAATGTCACTGAAATAAGGTCATAAAACCCATAGTGATTATTTCTTCACAAGACTTTTGAAAATTGTATCACGTAGCCTAGAATATTTGCTCCAAAACTATGTGAAAATCATCCTGCATACTCATTTAGATAAGACAATATATTGATTTAAAATTTGTATGACGTGTTTTGTGTGAGAAAGCTTTATGCGAAGGGGCGTGGATCTCTCATTAATATGAATGCATTTTACACCTGAGAAAGACAAAGACCCTCCCCTAATGGCCCTATTAGGGGCTATCAGGCCCGATCATTATGAGGAGCCTTGCACAAAGATTGAGGAGAAATTAAAAAAAGAATGGCTTTTAGATTGTCTGGATTTATTTACAACACAACATAATCCAAAGATACACAACAAAGGACAAAAAGCACATTAGTAAACACACTGATGTAAAGACAAAGACTTAAACAGTCACACACCTTTGTGCCATTCCTGAAACATAGTAGCCTACATACCTGTCATGTCCAAGGCGTTTGACTTTTCATTTTACCATGTTCATGTACAGAGACTCATGTGAATGTTGAAGTCAGCAGGACTCATCCAGTGGCATCTGGTCCCTTTCTAAAAAATAAATAAATAAACACCTGTAAACATGTTGATATCAAGACAAACTATAGGGCTGCACGATTCTGGGAATACATTTTAGATTTTTCACTCACACACACATACATATATATATACACACACAATATATATATATACACACTAATATATATATATATATATATATATATATATATATATATATATATATATACACACACACACACACACTGCCGTTCAAAAGTTTGGGGTCGGTATGATTTTTAATGTTTTTAAAAGAAGTCACGTATGCTCACAAAGGCTGCATTTATTTGAGTAAAAATACAAAACAAACCCAGTAATATTGTGAAATAATATTTCAATGTTAATCAGCTGTTTTCTATGTAAATATATAGTAAAGTGTAATTTATTCCTGTGATCATTACTCCAGTCTTCAGTGTCACATGATCCTTCAGAAATCAGTATAATATGATGATTTGATGCTCAAGAAACATTTTTCATTATCATCAATGTTGAAAACAGTTATTTACATTTTTATTTCAGGATTCTTTGATGAATAGAAAGTTCAAAAGAACGTCCTCGGGTTACGACTGTAACCCTTGTTCCCTGAGAAAGGGAACGAGGACTGCGTCGAATGACACTTTGGGGGAACGCCCCTCAGCGTAGCGTCTCTGAAGTATGAATGAAACTAAGCCAATCTCTGATTGGTGTTGCGTCATGACGTAATGAGTGACGGCATACAAGCGGAAGCTATAAAAGACGCCGGCACACATAAGATGTCAGCTTCTGTGATGAAGCAAGCGCTCCCAGGCAGGGGAAGGCGTGGCGAAGGGACGCAGTCCTCGTTCCCTTTCTCAGGGAACAAGGGTTACAGTCGTAACCCGAGGACGTTCCCTTTCGAGGGAACTCGGACTGCGTCGAATGACACTTTGGGGGAACGAGTACCCACTATGCCACAACGCGCCCTGCCTGTCCTAGTGTGAAGCTGCTCACAGGCACACTTAGGACGAGAGCACGAGAGTGCCAGGCGTAGACGGGATGTCCAGACTGTAAAACCTAATAAAGGTGTGGGGGGTGGCCCATCCTGCTGCATCGCAGACCTCTTGGATTGGGGCCCCCGAGAGGAGGGCTCTAGAGGACGCCATGCCTCTGGTTGAATGAGCCCTCACGGCCAAAGGTGAAGGCAAATTGCGCACCTGGTAGGCCAAGGAAATAGCATGGACAATCCAGTTGCTGATGGTCTGTTTGGAGGCGGGAAGACCCTTCTTGGGCGACCCAAAGCACACCAACAACTGGTCTGACTTCCGCCATGAAGAGGACCTCTGAATGTAAATTTTTAGGGCTCTGACAGGGCAGAGCAGATGAAGTCTCTCCTCATCCGCCGTCACGTGAGGTGGAGGATGAAAAGCCTGCAGAACCGTAGGCCGTGCCGCATTAGATGGCACCTTAGGCAAATAGCCCGGCCTAGGATGTAGGATGGCTTTAATGTCGCCTGGAGCAAACTCCAGGCACCCGTTAGATATAGAGAGCGCCTGGAGATCTCCTACCCTCCTCAGAGAAGTAATGGCCAACAGAAAAACCACCTTCAGGGAAAGGTTCTTGGCCTCAGCCAACTCCAGTGGTTCGAAGGGGGCCTCGGCCAGCCCTTCGAGAACCACTGCCAGGTCCCAAGTGGGAATCCTGGAACGAGCCGCAGGTCTCATCCTCCAAGCCCCACGGAGGAAACGTACGACCAACTGCTGTCTCCCCAGAGGCCCATCACCCAGAGGAGCGTGGAAAGCCGCAATGGCAGCCACGTACACCTTGAGTGTGGACGGGGTAAGACCAGCTGAAAAGCGATCTTGGAGGAACTCCAGAACTGAAGCCACTGGGCAGTTAACTGGATCCACCTCACGCTCTCTACACCAATTGGTAAAGACATTCCACTTTAAGCCGTACAATTTCCTCGTGGAGGGAGCTCTAGAGCTGAGTATGGTCTCCACTACTCCAGCTGATAGGCCGGCCCCTAGGTACTGTGCCCCCTCAGGGGCCAGACCCACAGCTTCCATAGCTCGGGCCGAGGGTGAAATATTGAGCCCTCTGCCTGTGTCAGCAGGTCCCTCCTGAGGGGAATCTCCCACGGAGGGCCGTCTAGGAGCGATACGATGTCTGAGAACCATACTCGGGCCGGCCACAATGGGGCTACCAGCAGTAGACTGATCCCGTCGCGACGGACCCTCTCTAGAACACCCGGGAGCAGAGCGATCGGGGGAAATGCATACAGACGCAGCCTCGGCCACGTCTGCACCATGGCATCCAACCCCAGCGGGGTTGGATGAGTGAGGGAAAACCACAGTGGACAGTGGGTGGTCTCTCGAGACGCAAATAGGTCCACTTCCACTGGGCCGAACCTCTGAGATATCGACTCCACCACCTCGGGGTGGAGTCTCCATTCCCCGGGCCTCAGCCCCTGCCTCGACAGGATGTCTGCTCCCTGATTTTGACTCCCTGGGATGTATGTAGCTCTTAGAGATAACAGTTTCCCCTGGGACCACAGGAGGATCTGATGTGCCAGTCTGCATAGAGGGCGAGACCTCAGGCCCCCCTGATGGTTTATATAGGCCACTACCGACATATTGTCTGACCTCACAAGGGCATGATGACCCTTGAGGTCCGGCAGGAAGCTCCTCAGAGCTCGGAGCACCGCCAACATCTCCAGGCAGTTTATGTGCCAGGAGGAATGATGGTCCTGCCATAGGCCTGACGTAAAGCGGCCGTCCATGACCGCGCCCCAGCCCGTGAGGGAGGCGTCTGTCGAAACGGTCTTCCGGTGACATGACGCTCCCAACACTGGACCTTGGGACAGAAACCAAGCTTTCTTCCACATAGATAGGGAACGAAGGCATCTGCGCGTAACCCTGATCATGCGGAACGGGTTCCCCCTCGGGGAGAACCCCTTGGTTTTCAACCACCACTGGAGGGCCCTCATGTGCAGCAGGCCAAATGGAATAACGTTGGACGCTGCTGCCATGAGCCCCAACATTCTTTGGAAATGTTTCACAGTAATGGCTTGGCCTAGCTTTACCCTGGACACTGTGGCCAGGATGGACTCGATTCGTGCAGGAGACAATCGTGCCCGCATCGTGACCGAGTCCCACACCACTCCCAGGAACGTGGTTCTCTGGGCTGGTGTCAACACGCTCTTTTTCGTGTTGAGTCTCAACCCCAGGCTTTGAATGTGGGCGAGGACGACATCTCGATGCCGAACCGCCAGCTCTTGTGACTGGGCCAGAATCAGCCAGTCGTCGATATAATTGAGTACCCTGATGCCCTGGAGCCTCAGGGGTGCTAGAGCCGCATCCATACATTTGGTAAATGTGCGTGGGGAGAGAGCTAGGCCGAACGGAAGAACCCGATATTGGTACGCTTCGCCCCCGAAAGCGAACCTCAGGAACTTCCTGTGAGATGGAAGGATGGATATGTGGAAGTATGCGTCCTTTAGATCTATCGTGACAAACCAATCCTCGGATTGAATTTGACTCACGATGATGGGAATAGTGAGCATCTTGAACCTGAACCTCCTCAGAGAACGATTCAAGTGTCTGAGATCTATTATTGGACGCAACCCCCCATCCTTTTTGGGAACTATAAAGTAGCGGCTGTAAAACCCGGACTCCCTGTCCGGTGGAGGAATACGTTCTATAGCCTCCTTTACCAGCAGGGAGTTTACTTCCTGTTCCAATACCCGACCCTGCACCGGGTCGACTGCAGTCCAGACCACCCCGTTGAACCTTGGTGGGCGTAAACCGAACTGCAGCCTGTACCCCTTTTGAATAGTGCGCAGGGCCCAAGGCGAAATATTCGTGAGATTTTTCCACGCATCGAAATATTTTACCAAAGGAACCAGGCTCTCGAGCCTGGCTTCGGGTACCAATCGGGATTCGTTCTCGACCCCCTGAAGCGGATCTCCGGCAGGGTTCGACCGAAAACGATTCTCGATGGGCGGACGCGATTGCTGCCTGGCCGCAAACCTGTGGGGCGGACACTGCAGCGCGCGTTCGCTGGAAACCGATGCGTCCCGAAGCGCACTTGGCGGCGGGAAGTCGACATCGATTTCCTGCGGGCTCCGCGAAGGAGGCGACCTCGATCGCTCCGCCACGGGTGGGGCTGCCCGCAGAGGACCTAGGCTGGCTAGGACCTCTTGGACGAAGCCTTTTTAGCCTGCAGGACGGCCCTCAGGTCGCCCTGCTGCTGCTGAGGCTTCGCCTGAGAGCGTCGTCTATGCCCCCAGGCTCCTTGAGGAGGGGCTCTAGACGCAACGCTCTCTTTCTGCGCCTGTCTATAGGCGGAGGAGCTGGTAGCTGGCTGCGGCTGCCCACTGGGGGCAGGCTTCTTGGATTTGGAGCGGCGAGGGAGGTACTGCTTGAAGGCTGCAGATTGCTTTTTCACCTCCTGAAACCTGTCGACGACTGTATTTACGGCGTCGCCGAACAGGCCAGAAGGTGAAATCGGGGCATCAAGGAGAAAAGCCCTGTCCTTTTCCTTGATCCCCGACAGATTTAACCATAAATGTCTCTCCGAGACCACCATAGCTGCCATGGAGCGGCCGATGGCACGGGCCGTCTCCTTGGTGACTCGGAGAGATAAATCTGCAGCCTTCCTCAACTCCGCTACATCTTCTGGAGTTGGTCCCTCGCCCTCATCAATCTCATTTCATAACATTTTAGGCTGCACCAGTTTGAGTTTAGTAGCTACAATGTAAAGTTTATGCAACAATAAAACACTTACTTTTATGTCTCTTACCTTAAAAATTGTTCTCATAATAAAAATGTGTCCTTCTTAGGTAAATCCAAGGTAAATTCACAGCATTAGGCCTTAGACTTTCTATCATGCATTTGAACAGCAATAGAGAAAGATACAGGTGCACTGGGTTCCCACTTGTTCTGTAAACATTTGAGGAAGTTACTGTTATCATAGCGGGGACCCGACACATATCACTGAGAGCTGGTATCCGATGTTGTTGGTTCACCTCGAGCCGCTGGAGGAGTGTGTGGGCCCTGGCGTTGTGGCAGAGGCCGAAGAGCTCTCACAGGAGGAGGGGGAGAGCGAGCTGGGCCTGCAGGCTTTGGTGGTTGCGGGGTCTGCCATTTTTTAGTTGATATCTGGTGGGCTTGCAGCAAAAGAGTGGGATAGTTTGGTTCCAGCATACACCAGTTGTTCCATTTTCTCTGAGAAGCACAGAAGTGGAGATGCTGGAGAGAGGAATAACGTGTCTGGTGAGAGGGGCTGTTGCTCTGGTGTTATCGGAGGCTGTAATATGCTGTCCTGATTTCCCTGGCTGTTTTCCAGAAAGTCGTCCTTGGGTGCTGAATCTTGGAGCAGTTCTAGTAAGTCACAATCTGTCTGTGGTGAGCTCTGTGGGCAGGGCTCAGCTGAGACTGTGTCCGTGAGCAGAGGTTGTTGTGGCTGAGTGGTGTTATCATTGTCCTTGTGTGATCAACCGCATGTCCATTCAGGTGCTGAAGTGAAGTCCTGTAGTCATTCATACTGTATCCAGGTGTGTGTGTGCCATTCAGGTTGAGTGGATTGGCACACACTGCAGAAGGATGATGGAGGGAGAAGTAGATATTGTCCTTTAGCACTCTTGAACCAAGTTTGTTTGGGTGGTGGCCATTCTGTTGAAACAGTTGCCTCTGACTCCAGAAAAGATTGAAGTTGTCAATGAAGTTCACTCCTTTTATATTGCAGGTTTTTTGCAGCCATGTATTAAGCCCAAGCAACCGTGGAAACCTGTTTGTTCCTCTTGCTGGGAGTGGTCCACTGATGAATGTTTGATCTTTCAGTCTTTTAAGTGTTTCAAAAAGTTAATTGAAATCCTTCTTAAGGAGTTCTGACTGCTCTTTATGAATATCATTCTTCCCTACATGAATCGAATGAGTCGATTTGCAGTCTTATGTTTCATAAGAATGTTCTGAAGTTCCCTGTTTACATCAGAAGTTGTTGCTTGTGGAAGGCAGCACGTAGTTGTATCCCTGCTACTAATGTTTCTGATTATGGAGTCACCCACTATCAGAGTCCTGGGCTCGGCTGCGCTCTGAGCTGAGTGCCGGTGTCTGCTCGACCTTGAGCACCAGTTAGCATCAGTGTTAGCTACTGGCTGATTCAGTCTGTGTTCGATCACATTCATCAAATTTGGGGATTCCTCATTCATTAATACTTCAAATCTGTTCTCAAGATGTATAGGCGGTGGTAGGAGACCAGTGTTTGCAATCCTTGTCAGAGCCGTATCTGGGGTAGAGGATGCTACTGCGGCAATATATGATGCTAGTGACAATCTGATCTGAAGTCGATCGGCTTGTTTCTCTACACTCAGTATGGCCTGTCGAGGAGCACTAGATTCATGGGACTCACCGGCTGTATGCTGAGGGCGTCCATGACGAAGCTCTGTTGTGTGTTCCGTCTGGTTTGGTGGTCCCGCAATTAACTTTGTTTCAAGAACTGCAATCCTTTGTAAAAGTCTGTGGCAGTTAGAGCAGCAAGTAGATTCCAGAAGAGGCATTTTCTTATCCTTATGAATGTAGGCAGTTGTGTTTTCTCTTCCCCGGAATGTAAGCTTTCAGTGGGAGGCTGGTCGAATAAAAGAATTCTGCTTTTTTTGTAGTAATCCAAGCGTTTGAGCACTGTGCTGATTTGCTGAAGTTAAAATTAGGTTATAAAAGGAGATAAAATATAAATATATAAAAGCGATAGAGCAAAGCGCAGAGCAGTAAGCAAGAGCGTCCGAACAGTAGTTGAGCAGGAAGTCTATGCATCATTAGATATTCTGCTTTAGTGCAATTAACTTAGCAGCGCCATCTCCTTGTTTCTGAGGGAAGGAAGATTTGTAAACAACAATACAAAAAGGAATGTGCATAATATTATATTTAGTTTTAACCCTCTGAGGTCGGCTATCGCGCGGGCGCGATAGTCTCGCTTTTTTTCTTATCAGTGCAAAAGAAACTCAAAATACTCTGTTGATTTTGATCTTACATATTAAGTGTTGTACATCATTCGATCCTGATAAGCGTCTATTTTTTTTCTGGATACTCACAATAAAAACAAAGTGTTGTGCTTTTCGCCAAATAAAGAAAAACAAACATGATGCGCGTTCTGCCTTCTCTCTGTCAGTTAAGTCCATTCTGAAACGCGTCCGAAAATTAACTGTAATTTCGCGAATACTTGTCATACAGGCACGAGTGTTTTTCCATAATGAAGCTTGAACTCTCTTCTTTTAAATGAATTAATTTATATAAAAAACAAATATTCTCAGTTTATGTAATCTGTATGAAAAGAGAGAGATGTCAGTATTTTTCTTTCCAGCTCATTATACCTGATTACGCGTTAATGTGCCACGCCCACGGAGAGCGCGCCGGTATTCAAACGCAAATTATCTAAGGCAAGCCATTCAAACATGCCAACGCCCACCAGCTGGATTATAAAACACAACGTGTTGAGTAAGTATCTTGTACAGCTGTGTACACAGTATTATTCCTCACAGCGAAAGGATACGCTATCTAATAACCCTGGAATAGAAGTGCTGGTAGTTTCATTTGGAGGAGCAACGTATCCAGCTGATGTAGTAAGTCATTTATTCTTAAGTGCTTTGTTCTAATCGCGATATTGAATAGTGTCTGACTGTAAACCGCAAAAAGACTGTTTAAATATGAATTGCGTGTCTGTGTGTAGGCTAAATGATGAATGAACGGCATGCAGGCGCGCGCGCTTTGTTTACTACAGTTATACAGCGCGTGTCTGTGCCGTTCATTCACTCTCGCACCTACATTAGTAAACGTTATGTTTACATGAACACATCCAATCTATATTGCTATAGCCTATTAAGATGAGTAAAAATAGACTGAAATATGTTGAAATAAAATGTCTGTATAAGCAACAAGCTGCAAATTCACATGTATATAGGCTACTAATATATCATACACAATATGTTACAGACTAAATATAAATGTTTAGACAAGATTTTGTGATTAGTTTTGGATAGATTATAAAGTTTTGACTGTAAAAAAAGACTACTGTCACATTAAATAGTTAAGCTTTTGTTCACCAATTTCTGCTCATAGTTAAATATACTATAGTATGATGTTTTGTCAAAAATGAAGTAGGTATATTGAATTATCAACTAAGATGTTATTATAGTGTTTGTTCCAATATTCAAACTAATGAATCCTTACCTTTTTTAATACGTATGATAAAATGTATACTTTTTACAAAGAAATACACTTGAAATATTGTTAAAATTGTAATTGTTGATGTAATTATAACCTATTTGTAATTGGTTACAATTTCTAATTGTAAAATATGTATATATAGATAATTTCTTTTGTCCTTGCATTCTTTGGGATCCTGTGACTCACCTGTGTGAAAGGGCTAATTAATATGCAGGTCATTATAGGGCTCATTATCCGGCCTTTGTCTTCTCAGGTGTGAACACGCCTCCACGCATATTGCCTTTCCAAACAAAAGGTGTCTTATAAAATTTAAATCAATGTATTGTTTTGTGTAAATGATTAGGCAGGATGATTTTCAGATCATTTTGAAGCAAAAATTCTAGGCAACAACACTCATTAGTCAAAAGTCTTGTGGACACATATTTAGTATGTGTTTTGTGGCCTTATTTCAGACACTTTAAGTTTTAGTTTTTTCAATAACCATGCATAAGCAATATTCTCTCAAAAATACAAACATGTACATACATGTTGCTCACATATTACGGTAGCCCTGTTTGTGCTATATAGAGTGAATTTACACCTTTGCCATTAACATGTTTATAAATAACTGAAAAAAGCTCAAATGTCAGAGCATGTCAGAACACCTCAAGGACCCCAAAAAACCCTTAGACCTCAGAGGGTTAATCCAACTTCCAGACCCTGAGTCTTCTTCAGCCCACCTATTCTCCACTGAAAGTTCTTAGGCTAATACTCCCAGTTTAAGAGCTACAGGTTGTAGTGCAGGAAACACAACTGCTCTGCATGTTCCCCTGTGAGCCTGCTCCTCTTCTTTTCATAGATAATCCCAATCTCACTGAAAATTCTCTCGCTGGGAACAGAGGAGGGAGGTGGACAGAGGAAGTTTCTTGCAAGTGGGACAATAAGGTATAGGCGGGATGCATTCTGTTTCCACCATTCTAGTGGCAGACCAGTCTGTTTGTCAATCAGTGGCTCTCAGAGGTACTGATCCAGCTGCTCAGTGATGTGTTGCTCATCATTTTCTTCAGCAGGAGTTCCACCATGTGCCCCCAAAATGTTTGTTTTGCACTGTTCAGACACGATGGCGTTCTCTTCTTTACCCCATTCTTTGGCCTTATTCAGTGTCTCCACTGCAAAGATCTGACCCTTATAGCGAGGATCCAGCAGCGTCGCCAGCACCAAACATCTGTTCTCCTCCACCTTTGAAAATCTCCTCTCCAAGCTTTGAAACATGGTTTCCCTGAGTGTTTTGATACCATTCGTAGTGGGACCCTCTGCCTGAAGCACCATCTTCAGCACAACAATGCTGGGAATGACGCAGGAGATGGACGCCTCTGCCTTACTCATCTCAAAAGTGATTTCCTCAATGGGGCCCAGTGTCTCGATCAAATTTGAGACGAGGGTCCACTGGTCTGCAGTTGGGGTTATAAACTTTCCATGTTCTCCTGCATTGATGTTCAGAGCACGCTTCTGCTCCAGCATCCTCTGCAACAGGTGTAATGTGGAGTTCCAACGGGTGGGAACGGCCTGAATTATGCTGTGCCGGGGGAGGTCAAGTTCTTCTTGAATGTCACTCAGACTCTGTTTTGCGAGCACAGAGTGGCTGAAGTGTGTAGCACATGTCTTTAACTTGGCGATAACGTCCCCCACTGCTCTATGACTGCTGATGCCCTCATTTACCACAAGTTGTAATGTGTGTGCACTGCAGCTGAGATCTGGTATTTCTGCCAATCTGAGGCCTTTAACTATATTGGCACCACTGTCTCGGAGCACAAGCACAACTCTGTTGTGGGTGATGTCCCAATGTTTCAGCATGCTAAGGAGCACACCTTGCTGATGTATTCTCCAGTGTGGGAGTCAGACATGGCCTTCACATTTAGTACCACTTGTTTTCTTTCCCAGTCACTATTAATCAAAATGGCATGTTAGACTCATTAATGACTCCGTCTCCCCAGACCAACAGTCTGTGGTAAACGACAAATGAGGGCCAGCATTGTCTGGGGTAATCAGTGTTTTGATTTTTCTCTCCACACCTTTCATTATGTTTTCCAGCATGTCTGTACGGTAGTATTTTTCAGTCTTGAGAATATACCGGGGTTCCAGTGTTGCAATCAAACGCCGAAAGCCAACATCCGAGACCACTGTAAATGGCTGGTTGTCTGTAGCAATCATTTCAAGTATTTGTGTATCAATCTTTTTTGAACTCTGGTCAGAATTTTGCCATTTTCTTTGCGAATCGAACATTTGTGCTACAGTAGGCTGACTGAGATTGGCGGAAGCAGCAGCCACTGCATCTTCTTTTTCTTTTACTGCCTCTTTGTAATCCTGGAGGTGGTTTGCCTTCAGGTGATTCCACATGTTTGTAGTATTTTAACTTTTGCCTTTCTCAGCCCCCATGCTTACCGACTTGCTGCATATATTGCATTTGGCCTTCCCTGGTGTTGGCTGGGTTAAGCGCTGCCATAAGGGGGTGGTTTTCTTTTCAGCCATCTGTAAAAAAGGGGAAAAACACAAGGTTATGTTAGTATTTTTTTATAGTATCTTGATGTCATCTTCAAGTCATTTTATAGATAGGTATAGATATAAAATCTAAAAAAAATTTCATAATTCAGCTAATAATTCAGTGCATTGTAAGTAATACAAGGCTAAAAACGTTTCTATCCACTTCCCAAAAACTGTCCTGAAACATGTATTTTTGATTTGTTTGTTTTGTTTGTTGACGGACAATGCCAAATGGACATAACCTAATTATCACAAAAAATGGGAAAAAAAACTTTAGGCCGTATGGTCAAAATTGAATGATTTAATAATTTTTTATAGATAATATTTTATATATATTTTATATAATTTAACTTCTAACAATAACGTATTTCACTAGTAAATTGCTGTTGAACGACAAAAACAACCACCAGATGGGAAAATTATATTTTACAATAACTTTAAATGCACCCGCACCGTCTGTTGTTCTTCAGACAACGGCAGCTGCACTGCTTAACGTCCCGCTGTTGGACCCTCTAGTCTACAGTGAAATACAGTCACACTTTACACTGTTTGGCCAGCATTTTAACCATGGTTAATCCAGCTTCTAGCTAACGGTATGTTAAAGTTAGCTGCTGACTAGCGTCATGTGCAGCAAAGTGATGTTTCTGTTATTCTGTTATTGGTGGTGGTTGAGGAGATTCCCCCTTCCATGTAAAGCGCTTTGAGGTCCCAGAAAAAGCGCTATATAAATGTAACAAATTATTATTATTATTATTATTATTATTATTATTCTAACGTCCGTTTTCAGAGCATCCAAGAGAAGCACTGGCATGAAGCACTGAAATGAAGCACAGAAATCCGCGTTGATATTCGGTCCGGTAGATAACGGTCATTAATGGCGCTTTTCCACTACACAGTACCAGCTCGACTCGACTCGACTTTGTTTGGTTTTCCACTGTGTAAAAGATGTACCTGTACCTGCTTTCGGGTACTTTTTTTCGTATCACCTCCGGCGAGGTTCTAGTGGGCTGAGGCGAGCTGAGGCGATACTAAAATGTGACGTGAAACACTGCAGACTGCTGATTGGTCAGAGAGAATCGTCACTATTCACCGTGTCATCATTGCACGCGCTAGATGGAGCTATTTTTTTCAGAAGTGTTTCGTTTTGCTGCCCTCAGCCTCTCCTGAAACAACGTTTGTCTTCTTGCTGTGAGAAATAGCCACATCCCGAGGATCAAAAACAGCATATACTCGATTTCCTCCATTGTCCTGTGTGTGTTTGGGTAGCGGGTGTGTGTTGCGTAGTTCCTGTGGCGTCGCTATGACGACCAGGTACTATTGTGGAGGTACTATCTGTAATGGAAAACGGAGCAAAAAGCGAGCCGAGTCGAGTTGAGCTGATACTGGTAATGGAAAAGCGCCATAAGGCACCAGTGTCGTATTAGCACCGGGTCTGTCTGTAGCTACCCGCTAGCAACGCAAAGCCAGTCCGTCACTAGCCTATAGTGCGTTGGTCTCTTTTTTATTACTTTTCTCTCTGCGTTGAGTGACTGACAACCCTCTAAAATATAAGACACACAAACAGAACAAATAAAAGTCTCAGATTCACTGTCTGTAATTGCAAAATTCTTGCTTATTGTGACATGATAGCAACCCTTCTGCTGTGATAATGCAACTTCAACTACACTATCAATATCCAAAGTAGCCGAACCTCATGTCGCCTATTCTTGTTTTTTCTCGAAGTTGGCAGTAACATATCAATAGTTTTTAAATAAATATAAAGGAGTTATAAGAATTGAATCCTTACCGTTTTCTCCAAGGATCTTAGCTCTTTCCTTAGGCACTGGATGAGGTCTGCTCACTCTGCTGGAAAATGACTCTAGCGGCAGCGTCACAAGAGAGTGTAGAGTCACAACAACAACAACACTAGGCTGCCGACAGATGAGCCTGCCTAATAATCAGCTTGATATACTTGGATATTGGCCGATGCCGATTATGTTAAAAATGCAAAAAAATCGGCTGATTAATCGTCCGACCTCTACATAAGTCATTCTACTTTTTTCATATAATTGTTTTCCTCCTAATGCAGACAAAGCATGATAATAAATCTCTGCTTATTATGGTAG
Organism: Gila robusta; assembly: GCA_030770095.1. NCBI lineage: Eukaryota > Metazoa > Chordata > Actinopteri > Cypriniformes > Leuciscidae > Gila > Gila robusta. The sequence goes on from JAVALU010001506.1 coordinate 134,802, forward strand.
TATAATTGATTCATTCTGCATTTTTGTTTTGCATGATCCATATGAATATTGATTCAAAATATGGCTGGGTAAAAATAACTTTTTCCTATTTTTTTTAATCGCTTCTTTTTATGAAGGAATATCAATTCTTAAATTCGAAGAATCAATCTTTTAGTCAGTAATTTTTAGCTGATGAACGAACAGAACATTGTAGTGAACCTTCTATTTAATAAATTGCAATACATTTCAATTACTGTCTATTTTATTACCAAATTTAAACAATAAATACCATTCTGACATTTTTAATCTCGCGTATTGTAGCTTCTCATTCTCATTGTAACTCCTCAGTTCAAGAATACCTTTTCTTTTCTACTAATTTCTAAATAAACTATCATGAATAAACCAATTGTCTCATGTAGTCACTCTAACTAAGAAAGCTTGAGAGCAATGTTAAATTTACCTCATAAAAGTCATTCAATAAACTCAATTACAAAATAACTCTAGAAAATAACTTTTTGCACTATCTTACATATTCCTTATATGTACATTTCTACATTTAACAATCTAAAAGTTTTTTAAAATTTCAACAATTTAAACCATTAGCATTATAACTTATTATTAAAACTTCCTTGTATACAATTTATTTTTAATCTTCAATATTTATGTTTAGTTGACCCATTATCTGACCTTATTTCTGATAGATTTCCAATCTAAGGATTACTTCTCTGTTAGAAATGTAATTTCTGCTCCTGCCCCTCCTCTGTCGATTTAATTGCTTTTACCCATCTATATGGACAGACAAAACTTTGCAAAAATGCCTTTTAATTTAAAATGTCTTTTAATTTATTTCAATGCCTTTAATTTTAATTAATTTCCTTTAATTTTAATTTTTTTATTTATTTATTTTTTCCTTATACTCCCCCCTTGCGCACTGGTTTAATACCATTGCGCCTCTGGATTGAGAAAATTCTAAAGTATTGTTGGTTCAACAATCTGTCCTTCATGTAAATGCCAAATATCTATTTTTTCCCCCTCTGGTGCCATCTAGATTGTTCATTAGGAGCCTGTTTGTTTTTGAATTTCAATAGCTTCCTGTAAGTCTATAAACTTAAAATTTACTTAGCTTGACAAATAATCAACCATCTACATAACTTTTCAGTGCATGTTTTTATTTATCTTATAAGACTAAACAATGCTAAACTATATTAATATATAGTTTGTTCCATGGCAAATCGTTTTGGCTGAGGGCAAAGTGAAGTTTCATAACTTTATATATTTAGGCTATTTAACTTTAACTTTGTAGCCTATTAGAGAGCCTATTAGGCTACTTATACTTTTATACTGGATATTATTGATCATTAAAACTGACATTTAACAAAAAGAGACAGGGTTGTGTAATGTTATATATTCTAAATTATATAAAATATTCTTTATATATATTTTACTATGCATTCTCTTCACTGTATGTGTACATGCATAATAAAATAAAACGATACAACCCTGTCTCTGTTTGTTAAATGTCAGTTTTAATGATCAATAATGTTTCATATTTTTTAAATGAAAACAAAAAGAAGCAGGGTTGTATTTTATATTTCGTGTTGTTATAAATATAATGCAGTGAAGATAATCAATGTGCGTTGCCTGAACCACATTTGTGTGGCCATTAATATGTTTATGATAATATGTTCATTTATAAATGAAAAGAGGTGTTTTATATATATTTCGTTTTATTGTTGATGAAAAGAGGCAGAGTTGTATTTTATACCATATTTCGTTTTATTGTTGCCTTAAAATATACATAAAGAGATAACCGGAGTAGCCAGAGCGAGCTGAGTGACGCGATCAAGAACGCGCTGTTCCATTTGCAGAATAACCGGACTCGCGTCCTCTCATCCTCGGGAGTTCAGTTCTCCTGAGTCGAACTTGGCAAGTCCGAACTACCGAGGACGCAAGTCCGAAGTTTGCGTACTTGGTATTGAGGAATGGCCAATATTGACCCGCGTTCTGTTTTCTATCATGCGCCGTGCACGTTTGCGATGACATAATATGCACGCAAACGCACCAGGGTTAGATAGAATCAAGTTGAGTGTGAAACCAGACCAACGCTGCGGGGGGCGCCAGGAACAAACGCGCTCGGATTCGGACCGCAGTGAACCAGCTGTAGCCTGACACATGCACTTCTCCAAAACTAATGGCGCTTTTCCACTGCATGGTACGGTACGGTGCGGCTCGCTTCGGCTCGCTTTAAATGGTACCACCTCTGTTGAGGTTCCAAGCGTACCGTACCGATACTAAAATGTGACGTGAAAACACTGCAGATCACTGATTGGTCAGACAGACAGAATCGTCACTACAGCGTCATTGTATTTGCGAGACATCAAACCCGCTGGATTTAAATAGCCAGTAACAGCCACCGCTGTAGCACCTGTTTTAAAACTACTTGCTTAGCTTGCTTGAAGAAAAAAAAAATCCAAAAATGAAATGGCTGAATCGTGGTCAGTGGACGAGAAGTGCAGACGTTCCTCTTGTTGGTTGCCGAGGAGCGGATAAACTATAACGATCAGTCATAATCCCACCCACTTTGAAGCGGCATTAACTGCAGTGGAAAAGCAACCGAGCTAAAGCGAACCAAGCCGTGCAGTGCCGAGCCGAGTCTTACCACGCAGTGGAAAAGGGAAGGGAGCCGAACCGTGCCGTGCCGAGCCGAACCGTACCGAGCCGTACCATGCAGTGGAAAAGCGCCATAAGATTAATTGAGTGAACACCTGCCAGTTCTTCCGTGAGCGGGAATTGAAAACCTGGACTGGACCATAAGCGAAGTGATTACAGAATGCTTAGAGTGGAGAGAGGAACGTGCTTTCGCTCCAATCCAGGCTTTATCACATCCCCCTCAGCAGGGTGAATACACCTCGTCTTTCCTTAATTTAAGACCTATTCAAACTAAAATTAAAACATTTATCACACTATTTGAGAAATGAAAGCCTATTTACGGCCTTAAAATTATGAAAAGTGAATTTAAGACATTAAGGACAGACGGGAACCCTGCAATTGACGGAAGTCCGTCATAGACTCGCTGCAATTAACGGAAATCCGTCGTAGCGACGGAGAACTTTAATCCCTGCTCTTCTGAGATTACGAAGCACAGTCACTGGTTATTTTTGTTACCTATCTGGAATTGAGCTGTCATCTGTAAATTAAAGCTTAATTATTTTTGTTAGTGACAACAACATGCAATTTCAATCATCTGCTCATCTGGCCCACTGTCCTTCTTGGTGTTCCCTGTAGAATGGTCATGTGGCCCTTCGGGGCTTTCTGCTATAATTTCGGCTTTAATCTATATATTTCCATTCGTTTTTCATAAACTTGACTTGTTAGGGGTTCAAGCACGTTAGTGCTGAAACCCTATTGTAATTGTAAGGATTTGTAAAACGCATCGTGCAGACCAAACCGTAATTGCTAGAGACTTAAAACCTGGCCAGAGTATGACCCCGATTGACCCATAGGTGGCGCTACAGCAACCAAAAGTACTAAATCGCTCAGACCGTTTGACTCAGACTCAAGCATTTTACACCACTGTGATCCTTGGCTCAAGACGGACAAAATGTATATCTCCGTTTTTTTTTCTGCTTTGTCGAATTATGTCCAAAACCTACTTTTCGAACTAGTCCCTGTTTTTTTGCCCGATCGGAACCAAACCAGTCTAGGGCAATTCTCTGGACTCTCTAGATCAATAATTATCAAAAAGAAGTTAAACTTTTGCATTTGGGTGGCTGTAACAGGGTCATTTAGAAAAAGGGGCGTGACAAAATACACTCAAAAGCCTATAAATCCTAAAGGAAAACTCAGAACTTCACAAAAACTGATGAGCATATGTGTCAACATGGTGAAGAAGCATGCACAGTTTCATGGAGATTGGATCATAGGTGGCGCTATAACTGTCAAAAAGGTCTCATTCTTATTAGGGGTTCAAGCACAAAGTGCTGAAACCCTATTGTAATTGTAAGGGTTTTTATTAGGGGTTCAAGCATGAAGTGCTGAAACCCTATTGTAATTGTTAGGAATTTTATTAGAGGTTCAAGCACGAAGTGCTGAAACCCTACTGTAATTGTTAGGATTTTTATTAGGGGTTCAAGCACGAAGTGCTGAAACCCTATTGTAATTGTTAGGATTTTTATTATTCGGGGTTCAAGCAAAAAGTGCTGAAACCCTATTGTAATTGTAAGGATTTGTAAAACGCATCGTGCAGACCAAACCGTAAGTGCTAGAGACTTGAAACCTGGCCAGATGTTAGGCCTCAATTTGGGGAGAACCTATCAGAGTATGACCCCGATTGGCTCATAGGTGGCGCTACAGCAACCAAAAGTACTAAATCGCTCATAACTCCTAGACCGTTTGACTCCGACTCAAGCATTTTACACCATTGTGATCCTTGCCTCAAGACGGACAAAATGTATATCTCCAGAGATCGGACCATAGGTGGCGCTATAACTGTCAAAAAGGTCTCCTCCTTATTGGGGGTTCAAGCACGTTAGTGCTGAAACCCTATTGTAATTGTAAGGGGTTTTATTAGGGGTTCAAGCTCGAAGTGCTGAAACCCTATTGTAATTGTACTGATTTTTAGGGGTTCAAGCACGAAGTGCTGAAAACCTATTGTAATTGTCCTGATTTTTATTATTGTTATTATTCTCCCCTAAAACGCATCGTGCAGACCAAACCATAAGTGCTGGAGACTTGAAACTTTGCCAGATGATAGTCCAAAAATCGAGGAGAGGTTCAGAGACTATGACCCAGATTGGCCAATAGGTGGTGCTATAGCAACCAAAAGTGCGAAACTGCTCATAACTCCTAGACCGTAAGGCATAGACTCAAGAGTATTATATCACTGGAAAGCTGGACTCCTGTAGAACAAAATTGCCTGTATTGGCTGTAAATGGTCTTTTCCATCTCTGTAATCACATGGTGTTTCACACATCCACACAATATGCACTTTTGATAGATCTCCTCATACTGTACAACTTTGCCTCAATAACCACTGCTGTCAGTGAAATTGTTCATTAAATATTCACAATTATGTAAAAAAAACTTATTTGGCAAAGTAGTGCTAGGTTTTTTGCCCAATCTGAATATAACCAATGAAGTACAATTCTCTGGACTCTCTAGATCAATAACTATCAGAAAAAGTTGAACTTCTGCATTTAGATGGCTATAATAGGGTCACTTCCAAATGTGGCCTTGACCAAGTGTCCCTGAAAGCCTATATCTCTTCAATGAATGCTCAGATCTTTGTAAAAACAAGACTCTAAAAATATGACTCTAAACAAGCATGAAAAATTGCAGACAGATCGGACAAAATGTGCCTCTATAACAGTTAAAAAGGTGAAAATTACAATGTTCATATGAATATAATGGCATATTAAGCCAATAAGTGGTCTTCTACTGCCCCCTTCTGTTTAAAATATTCATTTTGTCATACTGCTCACTAATATTGTTCTATAATTCATATTTAGACTATAAAATCACTATTTTAGCATTTACAATCACATGTAGTCAAAATTCATCTATTGGAGTATTACTATTGACAATTGTGACCCATTGAGAAATGGGAATTCTGAAAGTGGAAGAAAAAAGGGTTTCCGCCATTTAGGCCACGCCCCCCTAGTACAAATTCACTCATAACTCGAAAATGGAAAGTCGCTGCGCGCTCAAATTTTGATGGTAAGGTCCTCTCCGGGCTCTTGATCGAAATCTATCATCGCAGGGCTCGGGAGCGACGCATTCATATTTAGACATTCATTCATATTTAGACTCTATAAAATCACTTATATAACAATTACTATTATAAGACAATCATATTTTGAGTTTATCACTTCATTTGTACTGACACTTCACATCAATGCTAGCAATGTGGTAAATCATGGTAAATCACGCTAGAAACATGGTAAATCATAGTAAATAATACTAGAACGTGGTTTATCATGCTGAACATGGTAAATCATACTGGAACATGGTAAATCATGGTAAATCATGATAAATCATACTAGAACATGGTAAATCATGGTGAATCCTGCTAGAACATGGTAAATCATGGTGAATCCTGCTAGAACATGGTAAATCATGGTAAACTATGGTAAATCGTGAGATATTTTCACCAAACTCGGTACACATGTAAGAGCTCAATTTGAAGTCATTGGCCACTTGGTGGCGCTATAACATGAAAAAAAAAATTATAAAAAGGGCCATGACCACCTGACCGTTAGTCCGATTGACTTGAAAATTGGTATGCAGTGTCTTGGTGTGTGTATGTGCCATGTATGTGTATGAGAACATTGGCGTATCTCAAAAAACATGGCCGCCATCGGCCAATGAAGTTTGAGCACATATTAGACAAGGTTAACGAAGGCCAATCGGAACGAAACTCGATGGGCATGTTCAACTCATGGCCCTAGAGGTCTGTAAGAATTTTGAAAGAAATCGGCCACTAGTTGGAGCTAACGAGTTCTATGGCTCTGTAATCACGTGGTGTTGACCACATCCACACAATATGCATATCATATGATAGATCTCCTCATACTGAACAACTTTGCCTCTAAAACCACTGCTGTCAATCAAATCGTTCATTAAATATTCACGAATATGTTAAAAACCTACTTTTGCGAACTAGTCCTAGGTTTTTTGCCCGATCGGAAACCAAACCAGTCTAGGACAATTCTCTTATAAATGGGTGATTTAGGAAATGGGCGTGGCAAAATGCAGTCGAAAGCCTATAAATCCTAAAAGAAAACTCAAAACTTTAAAAAAATTGGTGGGCATATGTGACATAACATAGTAAACAAGCATGCCAACTTTTATAGAGGTCAGACAATAGATGGCGCTATAACTGTTAAAAAGCTTTGAAAACCATGTATTTCCTATGGTAAATTGCCTGTATTGGCTGTAAATGGTCTTTTCCATCTATTATGTCAGTGGTTAAATGCTTGCTAAATAAAACTTAATGTATTTAATGCTTATGTGCTTAAAGGCCTTAAATGCTTGAACCCCACTAAATGCTGCTTGCAGCTTTAATTATCATTATATTTGCAACTTCTGTAAATTTTTCTCACAATAAATTTCAAATGTACTTTTTCACAATTAGTCAGTTCAACTCAGTTATCTTATTGTTTTGAGTTCCACTTATCAGCACACTATTTATTAGGCATCTTAGACAACACTCAACCCACTTTGCTACAAGATAAAAGTTATAAGACAACGTTTCATACTTTTGACAAAGAATCAGCTCCATCATGATATGCTGAAAAGAAAGTCAGACGTGTTATGCGCTGCGCAAATGTGGCACTAGTTTTTCTACTTTTTTTTTTTTTTTTCATTCTTTCATTCTTTCCTATCATTATTTTATTGGGCAGAATTTGCCATGTGGGCCAACATATTAAATTTTAGATACAGCTGTATTGGCAAAATAATTGATTTGCCCTCTTCAAACATCATCTCTCACTCCATTCATACTCAGTCACTCTCACTGGCCAGCATACATTCTTGTGTTTTTGCTCATGAGCTGCTTTAAGAAGAAAATTGGAGATCTCTACTACATAATCTTGGATCCATGGCCAACAACATTTCTATGTCATTATCCCAGTTTTGACAGCATTTGTGATTTCTTAATTCTGGACTTTTGGAGTAATTTTCCCCCAATCTATCTCTAGAAAATTACTTATTTTCTAAATAATAAAATCTTCTACAGTGTCTGTTAGATCACAACACAACTGATCACACCACTGAGTAGAGAGCAATATAATTGTTCTTCACACACACATTAACTGAAATTTAAAACTGTTAGAAGGTTCAAACTAATGAATAAATAAATAAATATATGTATATCTTCCCTTTGTGCTTGGAACTTTTCAATGTGAAGTGCTGCGCGCCGTGACTCCATGTTGCTTCAAACACATCATTCTTCGCACGAGATGCGCATAAGTGTTTCGTGCCGCTCTGAATTGGAGCCTTTGATATTACAATACTTTTGTGCAATGGCAGTTTATTTATAGCCTTAGTTATTCTGTCCAATCTATCATATGTTGCTGCTTCATTAAAAAGTTGCGCTTAAAATTTTAAAAGAAATGTCTTTTAATTATATAGTATATATTTTGTCTGTATATTGTTTTACAAAGTAAGGAAAATAATGTTTAAGTCAAGCTTGATGCCTTTAACAAAAGAATAATCACAGTCTCTTCCCCACAGTGAGGCATACAGATACAGTTAATTAATAATAATAATAATACATTTTATTTATAACACAATTTTCATCAAAAGATCTCAAAGTGCTACAGGAAAAATAAATAAATAAATAAATAAGCAGTTCTTTAGAAAAAAAACATCTAAAGGGGACCAAAAGCTTTGCTAAAAAGAAATGTCTTAAGGCCTTTTTTAAAACAGTCAGTGGATTGAGGTGCCCTCAAGGTGTCAGGGAGGGCATTCCACAGATGTGGGGCAGCAGCACAAAAGGCCCTATCTCCCATTGTCCTGAGTCTGGTTCTGGGTATGTGGAGGAGGTTTGAGTGAATGGAGCGGAGGGAATGGGTTGTGTTTTGTGGGTTGATAAGTTCTTTGAGTTGGGGGGGGGGGGGCATGTCCATGGATGCATTGATGTGTGAGGAGGGAAACCTTGTACTCAATCCTGGTGGAGATGGGAAGCCAGTGGAGTGAGTGGAGTGGTAATGTGCTCATGTTTCCACACTCTCATCAGGATCCCAGCTGGAGAGTTTTGGATGTACTGAAGCCTCTGTAGACTCTTTCTAGGAATCCCAATGAGAAGTGCGTTGCAGTAGTCCAGTCTGGAGGAGACAAAGGCATGAACCAACTTTTCGGCATCTGGGAGGGAGAGAATGGGGCGGAGTTTGGAGATGTTACACAGGTGGTAGAAAGAGGTCTTGCATAGGTTATTTATATGGGCTTCAAAAGTGAGTTGGGAGTCCATTTTTACACCAAGATTAGTGACTGTTGATGAGAGGGGGATGTTGGTGCCAGAAAAGGTGATGCTGGTTATGGATAATGATTTGGTCTGGTGAGGAGCACCAACCAGGATGGCTTCGGTTTTGGAGCTATTGAGTTGAAGGAAGTTATGCTCCATCCATATCTTTATCTCCTCCAGACAGGTGGTGAGTTTTGATGGGGATGACTGTGAGGGTGGGGTTTCAGCTGTGGCATTTACATAGAGCTGTGTGTCATCGGCATAGCAGTGGAATGAAATTTTGTGATGGCTGATGATTTGGCCAAGGGGGGTGAGGTAGAGGATGAAGAGGATGGGGCCAAGGACTGACCCCTGGGGGACACCACAAGTAACTGTGTGTGGATTTGATTTGGAGTGGCCAAGGGAGATGTATTCTGTCCGGTTTGTGAGGTATGATCTGAACCAACTGAGGGCAGTGTCATTTAGTCCAGTAGTGAGGTGGAGCCGGTTTAAAAGAATGCCATGGTTGACGGTATCAAATGCAGCAGAAAGGTCCAGGAGGATGAGGAGTGAGGGAGAGCCAGCATCGGATGATATGAGGAGGTCGTTTGTGACTCTGACTAGGGCAGTCTCTGTGCTGTGGGCAGAGCGGAAACCTGACTGGAATTTTTCAAAGAGGTTATTATGTTTGAGGTGGTCCTGAAGGTGGGTGGCAACTGCTTTCTCAAGTACATTTGATAGCTACACCGGAAACAAAACAACAGGCACGCCGCACACACTTGTTTGGGCTTGCGCGCCGGCCAAAGAGTAGAAGGCTAACGTTAAGTTTTGGGTGGATGGCGCGAGCGGGCGATCTAGAGACGTGCACTGACTGCACTCTCAAAGCAATAGAGTGCGGCGCGGGACTAGATTTGATGGCTGAGTGCGAGCGCGGGCGGTAATGTGTGTGCGGGTACGGGAGAATAAAACGATACGCGGGACTTGTGCAAACTAGAAATATCTATGAATAAAACATAAAAACTAATACATTGTTATTCATATGTTGCAGAAAAGCAACAAGAACAACTAAAACAAAATAGAAACGATTTACAGGCCAGAGTTTCTTTTTATAACATGTTTGCAGCGTTGAGGGATGTAGCCAATCACAGGCATATGTGTTGATTTCTTGAACGCAATGGCCAATCAGACGCATTTAAAATAGACTCCCCTCACCGCTCAAAACTGACTTTTTGTTCAGTGCTGAATTCTGTATGCTGGCAAATCCTCAAATTATAACAAACAAAGTGTATATATTATGAAAGATTCATTGTGCAGTCAGCTTCATTGATAATAACAGAGATGTGTGAGATCGCGATGAACTGATGTCAGCTTTTTAGGAATTATTAAGGGAGCGCACTTTGCGCGCATTCAGTCATGCCAAACCATGCACGCAGTAGCCTGCTTGCTTTTATGTTATAACAGTGGTTTGTGTGTTAATGCTTTAATAACAAATAATTTATCAGGAGCATTTATGCTGATGTGTATGGTGGCGACACGTAGGCGAAAGTATTTGGAGGTAGCCTACAAAAAAAAGTCTATTTGCGGGCGGGAGCGGGACAAAAATGTTGCGGGCGGGAGAAAGTAACATAGAAAGTAGTTGAGAACGTCAGTTATAACGACCTACGTATTAAAAAAATGGCCGGGTTTAAATCGGGCTCGGGCTCATAATTACAGTTAATGTGTCGGGCCGGGCCGGGCTCGGACACAATGTGCACGGTCTCGGGTAGGGTCGGGCTTGATTTTTTGGGCCCGATCTAAGCTCTACAATGGATGACTTCAGACAGAAGCACATGGATACCACAGCTAAGAACAAACTTACTGCCGATCCACTTTTCCATGTTGATAAGAGCATTAAAATTAGAAAAAATAATGGGACAAATAGAAATCAAGGGACATTTAGAATAGATAAAAATGTGTGATTAATCGCGATTAATCGCGAGTTAACTATGGCATTAATGCGATTAATCGCGATTAAATATTTTAACCGTTTGACAGCACTAATATATATATATATATATATATATATATATATATATATATATATATATATATATATATAGACACATACTACAAAAATTGGTTCACAGTTGGAAACATCTCGAAAAAAAAAAAAGTATTTTTCCACTTGTATTTTTGCTTGCAAATTGTATAATATCCAAGGTAAACATTTCTAGTAATTGTGTAGTTAATTCTCATACTGTATTTTCAGAAAGTTTTGGATATGTATCCTCTCCCCAAATTTGTCACTAATAAAACACAATAAAAATAATTTGAAGAGAAGGCTTATATTGACCTTTTAAGATTTTGTTTACATCTACCTTGTAAATATATTCTTTGCTATTTTATTAAAAAGGTTACAATTACAGCAACAATTAAAATAACAATATTTCAAGTGTAATCTTTCTTTGTAAAAACTAAAGTATACATTTTATCATACGTATTTCAAAGTTAAGGATTCATTAGTTTGAATAAAGCCTACATTGGAACAAACACTATAATAACATCTTAGTTGATGACTTTATTTTTGACAAAACAAACATAGCCTAATATATTTAACATTTGAGCAGAAATTGGTGAACAAAAGCTTATTTGATGTGGCAGTATTCTATTTTTATAGTCTAACTTTATAATCTATCCAAAACTAGTCAACGAAATGTTGTCTTTCATATTTCGTCTGTAACATAGGCATATCGTTTGTTGTTTTTATGATATATTAGGGCATATAAATGTTAATTTGCAGTTTAATACGTTGCTTATACAAAGACATTTTATTTCAACATATTTCAGTCGATTTTTACTCATCTCAGTATAGCAATATAGTTTGGTAAAAGCTGTTCATTCATTCACACACAGACGCGATTCATATTTAAACAGTCTTTTTGCGGTTTACATACACTAGGATATCGCGATTAGAACAATAATAAAAAAAACGTACTATTCTTCTCAGATGGATCCGTTGCTCCTCGAAATGAATTTAAACCAGCTAGGGCTGGGACAACGCGTCAACTTCATCGATGACGTCGACGCAAAAAATACGTTGACGCAAAATATGCGCGTCGATTCGTCAGATCCAAAACATAGATGCCGGCGCCGGGGAGTAGTAGGAACACGAGTGGCTCCTCAGACTATCAGAAGTGCAAGGCGGCACGCACTCGTTCCTCTAAAGTACACACACACATACACACAACCCACAGAAAAATGTGTGTCAGTATCGAGTTCTCTTTCGGGCTTCAACGAACCATAACACACACAAATTATGCCAAACTGTCCTTTTTGTCGAGTGTCCTCATAAGAGCAGTCTTAAATGAGTAAAATAAAGTATTTTATCTTAAAGAATAAATTACTCACTCAGACCCGGCGCCAGGATGACTATTATACCGGCAGCCTAATAATCATGAATGCACTGACTCCGCTATCTTTTAACACATCTCCGGCGAACGGCTTCTTCGCGCAAAAGGAAAAAATGTCATGAAGCGCAGTGAAATGCAGCCAGCGACCTATGTGGCATTTCCTGATGGATTGAGGTTGTTCCTTAACTTCATTTAATACGTGCAATTCACACGAGCTCCAAGCGCGTGCGAGACTGCTGCAAGTAAAATACATAGAGGACACTGACAACGCGCTGACAGACAGGACCTAGAAGGTAACATTTAATAAAGTCTAAACTTTCAAATTTGGTCAGTCAAAGAAAATTAAACCATAAATAGGCTTACTATTTTGTGGCTCTTTAATGTGTCGTGACAGATTGCACTTTTTTTTCAGTAAGCTAGGCTTATGTGTTTTCAAGGCTTCAAGGTTTTATTGAATGCTACCTCTGACTAAGAATGCATTACTTTGCACTTGTATAGTCTTTTATTTTGGAATTTTAAGAGCAATAAACATATATTGCAGTGTTAAGGATATTCATTCAGATATGTAAATCAACATGTATAAATTGCTATTTGTCAATTAATGGGTCGATAATCGAATCGAATCGGACTGAAAAATGAATCGTTAGATTAATCGATGCATCAAAAAAATAATCGCTAGATTAATCGTTTAAAAAATAATCGTTTATCCCAGCCCTAAAACCAGCACTTCTGAAGTAAATTTCCCAAGATTATTCCTCACAGCCTCGCAAGACAACGGAAAGTACTGTAATCTGATTAAATTTGGTGTGCTTTATCGAGTTGTTGTGGACGTTTACACGTTTGCATGTGTTGCCTCAGATCATTTGCGTTTGAATAGCGCTGTCACAGTCCTCGTCTGCACCTGTCTGTCTTAGGGGGCTTTTACACTGGGCTCGTTTGCTGCAGTCCGAGCCCGGGCGCGATTGTTCCCGGCGCCCCCCACAGCGTTGGTCTGGTTTCACACTCAATTGATTCTATCGAACTCTGGTGCGTTTGCGTGCATCTTACGTCATTGCAAACGTGCACGGCGCATGATATAAAACACGACGCGGGTCAATATATTGTGTTTTTTATTAATTTGGAGCTATTATTCATAGCTGAGTAAACAACGCATGTTAACTGTGTGTGTTTCGCATAAGCTGTCTTTCCGCTGCTTGCAAATGGACTCTTTTGAGGAGACAGTGGATTTCCATTAATTTGTTGCCCTGATTAAACGCACTATGCGCGAATACACTGCAGACTCACTCTTGCTCGTATCCAGGGTAAATCTTCATCCCTTACGTGTGTTTTATTTAACTAAATACATCATAATCGGCTAAAACGCATGCGCAGGATACTTTACTTCCTGAACAAGTGCGCACCCCGAGTCCGTGTTGCTTTCACATACACGCGAACCGCAGCACGGTTCGGGAGCAACCGAACTCAGACCACCTCCTCCAGGTAGTCTCGGGTTCGGTACCTCAGTGCGCACCCGGGTCCCATGACAGCGTTCACATTAGCGATTTTTCATGCGAACCGTGCCCCGTTCCGAACTAAACTGCCAGAGTGAAAGCCCCCTTAGTCTTCACTACACTACCCAGAATCCCTCTTGTTTCCACACCTGAACTCACTCCCTCACTTACCAGCCTGTTCATCGTTATCTTCATCAGTGTCACCTGTCTTCACCTTGTTATGTTTTATTCATGCTTGTATTTAGTTTGCTTCTGTTCAGCCTGTCCTTGTCGGTCGTTGTCTATGTTACCTGAGTGTATTCCCTGCCTGCATCTGTTTATTGTTTTGTTTAGAAGTAAAAGTGATTGTTTCTGGAAATCCTCGTCTCCTTGTGTTTCCTGCCATACACACACCGTGACAGAACGACCGACCAAGACAAGATGGATTTGGCTGGCCATGACCTGACGGATTACCTCATCAGGATCCTGATGGAGAGAGGTCTCCGCATCACCATCACCCCGGTGATGGCTCCAACCATCTTCGCCATGCCATCCATCCTCATCCATGGTTCTGAAGAGCCCGCTGATCCTGTGCTAGAGACCGTCCAGCCAGTGACCGTGTGTTCCAAGCCCTCTTCCCCGCTGGTTCCGTCCAGCATCAAGCCCTCTTCGCCGCTGGTTCCGTCCAGCACCAAGCCCTCTTCGCCGCTGGTTCCACTGGATCACTCCCTCGGATTCTGGACGAGGACCAGCGGTGAAGACTCTGGACTGGACGGGACCAGCGGTGAAGAGGGCTTGGTGCTGGATGGAACCAGCGGCGAAGAGGGCTTGGTGCTGGACGGGACCAGCGGTGAAGAGGGCTTGGTGCTGGACGGGACCAGCGGTGAAGAGGGCTTTGTGCTGGACGGAACCAGCGGCGAAGAGGGCTTGGTGCTGGACGGAACCAGCGGCGAAGAGGGCTTGGTGCTGGACGGAACCAGCGGCGAAGAGGGCTTGGTGCTGCCCTCTTCGCCGCTGGTTCCGTCCAGCACAAAGCCCTCTTCACCGCTGGTCCCGTCCAGCACCAAGCCCTCTTCACCGCTGGTCCCGTCCAGCACCAAGCCCTCTTCGCCGCTGGTTCCATCCAGCACCAAGCCCTCTTCACCGCTGGTCCCGTCCAGTCCAGAGTCTTCACCGCTGGTCCTCGTCCAGAATCCGAGGGAGTTGGATTTAATAGACTTTTTCAATGAGCCTTTACAGTTGGTACCGTCCAGCCCAGAGCCTTCACCGCTGGTGCCGTCCAGCACAGAGCTTCCTTCGCCGCTGGTCCCGTCCAGCACAGAGCTTCCTTCGCCGCTGGTCCCGTCCAGCACAGAGCTTCCTTCGCCGCTGGTCCCGTCCATCACAGATCCCTCGCCGCTGGTCCCGTCCAGCCCAGAACCCTCGCCGCTGATGCCGTCCAGCCCAGAGCCCTCGCCGCTGATGCCGTCCAGCCCAGAGCCCTCGCCACTGACGCCGTCCAGCCCAGAGACTTTTTCCCCGCTGGCGCCGTCCAGCCCAGACACTTATTCACCGCTGGTTAAGGCCAGTCCAGAGTCTTCTTCACCGCTGGTTCCGGCCAGCCCAGAGACCCTTTCACCGCTGGTTCCGTCCAGTCCAGAGACTCCTTCTCCGCTGATTCCGTCCAGCCCAGAACATTGTGCTGACCCAGTCACTCTCCCCATTAATTTTTTTTGGGGGGGCCATATACCCTTGCCGTGGACGCCCAAGGGCCCACGGCCACCAGAAGGGTCATCACCGCCATGGCCGCCCGAGGGGTCGTCTCCGCCATGGCCGCCCGAAGGGTCGTCTCCGCCATGGCCACCCGAAGGGTCTTCACCGCCATGGCCACCCTAAGGGTCTTCACCGCCATGGCCGCCCGAAGGGTCTTCACTGCCATGGCCACCCGAAGGGTCCTCACCGCCGTGGATGCCCGAGGGTCCAACAGCTCCGCCCTGGACGCCCGAGGGTTCGTCTGCTCCGCCCTGGCCATGCCCACATCCTGCTCCGCCCTGGCCACGCCCACGTCCTGCTCCGCCATGGCCGCCTGGTCCATCCTGGAGTCCGTCCTCCTGCACCCGGTCCGCCTTCCCGTCACGGACTCCAGGATGCCCACCCTCCCACCCCTGTTCTAAGGCGTGAGGTCACGCCTACCGGGAGGGGGGAGTAATGTCACAGTCCTCGTCTGCACCTGTCTGTCTTAGTCTTCACTACACTACCCAGAATCCCTCTTGTTTCCACACCTGAACTCACTCCCTCACTTACCAGCCTGTTCATCGTTATCTTCATCAGTGTCACCTGTCTTCACCTTGTTATGTTTGATTCATGCTTGTATTTAGTTTGCTTCTGTTCAGCCTGTCCTTGTCGGTCGTTAATTATGTTACCTGAGTGTATTCCCTGCCTGAATCTGTTTATTGTTTTGTTTAGAAGTAAAAGTGATTGTTTCTGGAAATCCTCGTCTCCTTGTGTTTCCTGCCATACACACACCGTGACAAGCGCACGCTCTCCGTGGGTGTCACATTAAAAGATAATGAGATGAAATGAGAACGACTGACATCTCTCTCTTTTCATATAGATAACATAAACAGAGAATATTTGTTTTTGTTATGAATTAGATCATTTAAAAGTACAAACTTAAACGATTATAAAGATATATTGCTCATGCCTGGGTGAATAGTATTCGCTGAGTTTTGTTTAAATTTAGAGGCGTGCTCCAAAAAAAAAGCTCACTATGACGGAGAGCCAGAAAGCACACCCTGTTTATTTTCTTTATTTTACAAAAGCACAATGTTTTATTTCGATTGTAATTGGACACATAAAAAAGTAGACATTTAACTGTTTATTTTTTCATATTCCTTAAGTCTGTATGACAAAAAATGACGGAGTATTTTAGGTCTATTTTGCTGCTATGTGAAAAAAATCGAGCAAAACGCGCCGGCGCGTTTGCCGATCCCAGAGGGTTAAGTTAAAGCAGTCCACAGTAGTTGAAGAAATTCAGCTGCAAAACGGCAGGAGGGGGTGTCAACGTGGATGTTCATATCACCTAAAATTATAACATTGGTCGGAGGATGTGCAGAAAGTTGTGAGGAGATTTGACATCTCAGTGATAAATGATGGGTTTGGTTTTGGTGGTCGGTAGATGAGAAGGAACAGCACAGGGGAAGGGGATGTACATTTAAATGCAAGGCATTCGAATGAAGACAGTTCAGGTAATGGTTGCAGAGATAGCTCCAGATCGCTGCGATGGATGACTGACAGGCCGCCACCACGCCCTGTGCTGCGAGCTTTCTAGAGGTAGCTATATCCTTGGGGACAGCTCTCATTTAAAGAAGAAAAGGTATTTGGTTGGTTCCAGGTCTCTGTAATGCACATATAATCCAGACATTTATCCAGGATATGGTCATGAATGAGGCAGGATTTGTTTGTAATAGACTGTGCATTTAAGAGTTCGATTTTGCTACTTGATGATGTAACAAATCTTTGCACTGGCCGTAGCAGACTGAAGTCCACTCCACGTTTCCCATTCAGCTCACTGAGAGGTGTTGCCATGGAGACTTCCAAACTACTTATCCGGTAGGAGACAGCCCTCTGATGACGTATGCATGGAGCGACAGTTCGCATTGCTGACCAGAGAACCGGGACGGTAAGACTTGTCTGTGAGCAGAAAAACTTTCTGTGGGAACTTCTATAGCGCGGACGGCGGAGAAGGCCTAGTTGTTGAATCACTGCAGTGCACGCTGGAGTGAAGAAACTGTTGAGATTCACCAGCTGGTTGACGGAGTAACTCAACATAGTGATGGTGCCGGCGGCGGCATGGAAGTGGTGCAGGTTGTTTTTAGCCGCGTAGCCAGAATGCTAGCTACAAGGACTTTCAACTCTGCGGCAGCGCCGATGGGTGGTTTCAGGCTTCCCAGATGCACTTCACGATGACATGGACAAACTGAGTCCAGGCTGTCCAGGAGGAGACTTTTCCGACTGCGGTAGCAGCGGCGATGACCAATTTCAGGGAGTCTCCGAGCAGGTGTTTTGCTAGCAGCAGCAGGTAGGCCACCGCTATACTCGAAAGCTACCTGATACCTATCCAGAAAGGTCCACAGTTCGGTGGTGCGGAAAGTAAACGGTTATTTAAAAAAGGTCCACTGGTCGGTGGCCCGGAATAGTAAAAGGTTATTAAAAAAAAAGTTTGCTTAAAAACTTGGGGTCATTATTTTGACGCGACTGGAGAAGCGGTGAACAGACAGCGACTCTCTTCTATCCAGTTTATTAGGTAATTCGGCACTGTTTTTTTAATTATTATTTTACTATTGGATCGGTACTCTGTATCGGCCAATACTGAATCCCAGGTATCGGAATCGGTATCGGAGGCAAAAAAGGCGGATCGTGCCACCCCTGCTTTGTTTACTAGAGGATACTCGCCAAGACGGGCCTTTTACATCATTTTGTGTGAATTTGTCCGTACAAGCACAAGACGTGAAAGAGAATTCAATTCATTATTCGCGCGCTGTCTGAGACGCTGGTTTTCGGGGCGTGCGCTTTGGATGTTTGCGTTCATGAAACTTCTTAACCCGCAAACGTCCTATAATAATGTAGGGAACCACTCGTTATACATAAACCAGGTAACAGTTCATGTTTTACTTACATAAACGATTTAGGATCTCTCTCTCTCTCTCTCTCGTCAGTTAACGTTAATAATAAGCTACATGCCTCGTTTTACTTTCTTTGCCATTGGCATCCGACTGAACTACAACGAAAAGGGATGCGCTCGATAAGCTCGCGTACCACAGATATATAGGCCTTACTATATTTCCTGTAATATTCCACTAATTAGATACATTTACTTCATAGACAGCCTTCTTTTTTTATCCCATTATACTCTCTGTTGTCAGTGTTTCTTTGTCTGGACACACACACTGTACACACGCTGCCTGGTATCGGTTGTTGGTATCAGAGCATTTTTACGAGTACGAGTACGAGTACATGAGCTCAGTATCGGTGCATCCCTAATCTCTCTTCCTCTGTCTGTTTTATTTGCTGATGATGTGACTTTACAGAATAAAGAGTTTTCTTTTCTTCTGTCTTATTTTCTGCTCTCTCTCTGCTAATGTAGTTTAAGCTGCTGTTATATGACAGATGAAGATTGTTCTGATGTGACTTCAGCTCTGAAATCAAACCCGTCACACCTGAGAGAGCTGGACCTGAGCGGGAATAAACTAGGAGACTCAGGAGTGAAAAACCTCAGTCATCTACTGATGAACCCACAATTCAAGCTGGAGAAACTACAGTTAGTATCATTATACTGTACAGCAATTACAGTGTGACTGAAGTTTATTTATTTGAAGACAGCAGGGCTTATGTTCCATTGTTTATAGCAGTGCACTTTCTGGGTTTTCCCTATTGCTCACATTTTTGTTTTTTTTATCTAGTTAGTAATTGTTTAATTTCCAGCATTTTATACAATGTACTGATCGTGTACTTGCAGAAATCTGCCTTTTCAACAGAGAATAAAGAAGAGAGACGTCAAATAAATAGCTGTAAATGAAAGAGAAGGAACAGTATCTTCCTGCAGACAGAACTAGTGTGACTGGGTTTTAAAACAGACTATTGGAAACTAAATGCTGCTGTAGCTCTTCAATAAGATGATCATCATAGATGTGAACTATTGTTATTTCTCTGTCTTCAGTGTGTATAGATGCAGTATTACAAAGAAACAGAGTCTCATCCTGACTTCAGCTCTGAAATCAAACCCGTCACACCTGAGAGAGCTGGATCTGAGCTGGAATAATCTAGGAGACTCAGGAGTGAAAAACCTCAGTGATCTACTGATGAACCCACAATTCAAGCTGGAGAAACTACAGTTAGTATCATTATACTGTACAGCAATTACAGTGTGACTGAAGTTAATTTATTTGAAGACAGCGGGGCTTATGTTTCCTTGTTTATAGCAGTGCACTTTCTGGTTTTTTTAAACTAAATCACTTTATTCTCTATATCTCACAATGAGTCTGAGTTCACATTATATTTGTGTAAAATTCTTCACATTCATGATTTGTTTGTACAGTAATATAATCTCTCTTCCTCTGTTTGTGTCTTTCTAGTTTACGGAATTGTGGCATTACAGATGTTTCTTCTTTAACTCAGTCTTTGACTTACTCAAAAGCACTGCAGTTTTTAAAAGAGCTTGATCTGAGTCTCAATAAGATAGGAGACTCAAAGCAGCGGCTCAGAGATGTGCTACGACACTCAAACTGTGACCTGAGGTGAGGAAACATAACTTTGAGATATTAAAGAGATCTTCATTTACCTCTGATATGTGAACAAACCTTTCAAACATTCGTGAAAGGAAATTATCATTAAGCTTTATTGCAACAAAGGGTTTGTGTGAGAACTAAATGTGAAGTTATTGAAATGTTTAACAAAAAGGAGGAAAGAGAACAAAAGCACACTGTCACAGCTTTATACATCAACACCTGCTTTATGAACTGTGTCAGTAGAAGTGAATCATTTCAGTGTGAAAACAGACTTGGTCAGATTGTAGGAAAACGCTGCACTCCTGCTAAAATCAGTGCAGTTCCAGCTTCAGCTCACAGCGTCCAGCTCACATGAGAAATGTCTCTGTCTCTAGTGTGTTTTACTGTGACAAGCAACACGTCACACTACTCTACACTTACTTTACTCTCAGTTATTTACTAAGAGCCTACAAACATGTTTAAACTAGAGGACAAACGGCTTTAACTAAAGGTTTGTGTTTGAACTCAATAACATTTGTATTTGCTCCCTGTGGTTTATTCCATACGCCGTACACTCATTAGTTTCTCCTTTACAGAGACTCAATAGGAGTCGCACCGACACACACAGACTATTATAGTCTAAAATAAATCTATTATATTTAAAAACATAAATATCTATGCAAGATCATGTAAAGTCAGTAAATAAGCGCAGGAATTTAATGTAACTTATTTTTACTAAAAAACAGTCATTGAAATATAATTTGCACTTTGTTCCACTGAATACTGATTGTTTTCTCTTCTGTTACTGAGTAGATGAAGATCGATCAGTGGATTTACATCATGGTTTAAATCTGTGAAACGGAGATGAGGAGCAGAAACCATCAGGTGATCCACAGAAGAGTCTCACTACTGTCTATGAGGAGAAATAAATGTGTAAATGTGTTTCATACAGGTGGAAGACACTCAGACTTCACAATTAAATAAAACAGCATGTGTGTTAGCATTCGTATTAGAAACGTGATATTAAATGATTAATGTTGGTTTATTATTCAGTCAAATGATGGTTTAGTTGTAATTAAAGGTGGAACAGAGGAAGAAGCTCAGATGAGTGTCAGCAGAAATCTTCAGTATCAGGCCTGCAAATATAATAATGTTTAAACTAAACTCATCCATAATGATTAAAATATTTCTAATCATGAATGTGATTGTCAAGTATAGCACATAAATGTATCAAAAGATATAAAGTTTACATGTAACTTTTAAACATTTTTACATTATCTCTCTTACATTTTATACACAGAATATCTTTATTGTTATTGTTTTATTGTATATTAAGTCAGTTATGTGTGTGTCTGTTGCTAATGCACATATATACAGTATATTGTCTGTGTTCTGTGAATGAAGTCTCTTCTCCTCTAAAGACCAACTAAACATTTTTACCAGTTAACAGCATTTGTGTCTTTCACTCGCTCTGGTCTAGATAGTCTAATGCATTTTGTTCAGCAATTATAATCTTCTCTTTCACTACATTTACATTCACATGTAAATAAAATGATACATATAAAGTTAAGAACAATTGTTTTTGTTTGAAAAGTTCACTTGCCTGTTGTATTATTGAAGCTACACCCAAAAAATGTAAATGATCATTTACTCGCCCTCATGTTATTCCAAACATGTATGACTTTCTTCTGTTGAAACACTAGAGAATATTTTTGAGAAATGTTTCAGTGTGTCAGTTGCCAACAAAGAAGCTTTTCGTAACCCTGTCAATAATTTTTGTCAATCAATTGGTTCAATTTATTCAGTTTTAAAGCGCTGAAACACCTCACACTGGCGGCTCCTGCTGGTCAACACGGTGTAAGTGCAACGAAGAGATTTAAATGTAAACAGCTTTTGTGTCTTTATCAGCTTTTCCACACATATATACTGGCCCTGATAATCATCACACACACTGACCGCTTGCTTCATTTCTGTAAACCAGTTTTAATGAATGAATGACTGACTGACTGATGCTCTGGGGCCGTTCTTCGTACGTCGCTAAAGGCGGGCATACACTGTGCGAATTTCGTCCGATTTTGAGCCGAATTCTGACTCGTGCGACTCTTTTTCGGGTCGGGCCGATTTTCAGCTTTGTCGTGCGTCGTTTGTCGTGCAGTGTACAGGGAGAGACGAGAGGCGATTAACCTCTCCCGATCGGCAATCGGATGGTCGGATGAATTTCTGGCATGTCAGAAATTTTGGTCGCTCCTCGTGACTATATCGCACAGCTGAAGCAGAGCTACGAACCGATTGCCCTAAACTCAGTGTTTTTTCCCTCTCTGCGCCTGCGCGAAAACAGATTTTAACCATTTCAATCTGCAGAAAGAAAAAAAAAAACGAAAAGAGGGAACTCTTTAAGTTCTGTAGTTCAAACTAGCTACAAATTACTGTTGCTTACCTCCAGTTTGCCCAGTTATTACCCACGTCTTCCAAGCTGCGATGTAGCACCATGCCTCTTTTATTAATTTGTTAAACAATGTTTTTGAAATAAACCTGTTTTTAATTTTCATTGATGACTAATTATTGCAGTGTTCGGACATATTATAGACTGTTAATATAATTATATGCCTATAATTCATTGTAATCGACCTAAATGTTTTAGACAATTTTCAATGAGGATCCTCATTGAAAATTGTCTAAAACATTTAGGTCGATTACAATGAATTATAGGCATATAATTATATTATTATTATTTTATTATTCCTCGGGGAGTAAGCTTCTATGTAATATTTTATTATCCTCACAGCGCTTTGCAGTGATGTGCTGTGAAATTATTGCGTGGCAAATTAATTATAATAGCAGATCAATTTAATAATAAAATTAGCCTTCCCTAATACAATAATACTAATAATAATTTAATACATAAATTGGAAGTGCTAAATCATCTTGACATTGATAGCTGATGCTTGTTTTGACAATATCTCTGGATACATGATATCGTCTAGGCGCAACCCAGCACGGGGGTGCAGTGTGAGTAGGTACCTTGCTGAAATCGCACAGACATCGCACAGTGTATGCCCGCCTTAACTCACTCAGCTGGATTTGATTGTTGGTGATTTGGCATGATCTTGGATTGTTTGGTTCTTCGACGCTCATCCTGGACTTGCTGTCATAGCAACAGGTGCGTAAACTTGAACCTGCTTGCGAGCTGCTTATTTCATGTTAACAGGATTAGATCGCGGCTTCATAAGCGGAGCTGATACGGGAAGTCTTTTAGCGCAGCGCGATAGTGTAGGATTATGGCGCGTTTTCCGTGCCAAAATCAAACATTCGAACGACCGATCGAACGTCTATCCGAACGTCTTGTACTTTTGAGCGTCTGACCGAGCGGGTTGACCCACGTGACGACCTGACGTGACGTCAACGTCTTGAAATTAGCAGTTTTTTAACCATGCAAGTATCCAACTGGATGTGTAAAGACTATAAATGGACATAAAAGGCAATACATATAAATATTGCACCCCTTAAACAACACTAAAACATTTTTCCTGAATCCTGTGCATGTAAGGCTATGTGTTTTACTTTCAAAGAGCAGAAATACTGTAGGTTAGCCTATATACAGACTTTCAGTCTTAATTTGACCAATATAATCATTTTAACTAGTTTTTATTGTTAATTTTATTGCCCAATGTACAATGTTCTCACAGTTCATAAAAAAACACTCCAAATTAATAAATGTAGCTTATTATATATTTTTTACGCGTGTGCGTGTGCACACATTTATATTTTAAAGTGTTGTGACCTGTGAATCTAGAGTTTAAAAATGTTGCAGAACTTAAAAAAAGCTACTACAATTTATTGTAATATGAAATATTGTTACTGAAAGTTTTATATAGCATAATTAAAATAATTAATTTACTTTTTCAACAAATGTTACAAGTCCAAAAAAGTCCATACTGTCATGGTGCTCTTCGGTCACTTTTGACCAAACAATTTTCTGTTTTACACAAAATGAATTATTATAAATAATTATACAAAAATGAACAGATAGGGCTGTTATCATACAGCATAGTTGAGTCAGGAGACTGAAATAAGAGGTTGAAATGAGATCAGATACAGATGGATTAAGCTGTGATAAAAGATTTGCTGTTTATTTTTTTAAATGTTTTATTGATTTTTAATGTTATGTGTAACAAAATGCTTTCTCTGTATTCAGGTTTGACTGTAGTATAATAATCTTAAAATCAATTATTATTATTTTTTGTAAACCTTGACAAAAAAATATTATTTGAGAATTTAAATACATTCAAATCCACAGCTTAAAAGTAATTAATTTTGTCCAAAAACTACTAGAGAATTCACAAGCCTCTCCAGAGAGCTATACAGGCATCTAGTGGTAGCACCATTAAATTACATGTTTTATTTTATTTTCTCTCAATAGATGGGATCTGATTCAAAAAATTGGATATAAGTCTCTACATTAATCTGTAATACTGCATTAAGTGAAAAAATATTTTAAAAAATTAGAAATCAATTTTTTTGTATTATTTTTAATAGAATAGCTATTGTAAACTAAAGTTGGCTGCCAAAAATATCAATATTGGGATTTGTCATTACAGGTATGGTTTAAAGACACTTCAAGAAAATATTTATCAATTAGTTTGTTAAAATATTAAAATAGTTCAACATAAACCTATACTTTGATGTTTAACATTACAATTCAGTCTTTACAGTGGACTTTACATTTAAGATAAAGACTTTCAATAGGCCCATGTTCTCAACCGCTAGAATCTGAGTTTTCATAGTCACCTCTGGATGTTAATCAGTTTTCATAGACGCCAAGCTGATTTTGGTGTAAGGTCTTGAATGAAATAAAGCACATCAATTTTGTTTGCATTTACAGAGATATCTAGGCTACTTGATCAAAGATATCCTCCTGATATTCAGATATATCTGACCTCTATAGAGTAAGAATAAACATTTTTATATTTATCTGAGACCACAATTGTTACATATATAAAATCTATTTGTCTGATATAAATGGTCAGTATATTTTTATAGGCTATTATAGGCTTTTTAATTCATACCTATTTGATTTTTATATTTAGGCATATACAAAAGCAGATTGCAGTTTTCGCTGCATTTGAATGTATGTTAAAGCGAATTTCCATGAAATATGAGACATTGTCTGTTCCTGAAACTTTTTAATGGGAGATGGAGAATTATGTGGAATATCTCGTTCTTTTCCGAATTAGCCGTCAAAAGCCGCTTTATTTAACTTTATTAATACACCGCACATAACTTTCTAAATCAGCCATTGCAATAATCAAATGTGTACTAGTTAGGATACAATCGAAGCATAATACGTTAAACTAAGGTAAGAAAAACACAAACGTGTTACAACGTGTCTTCACACGTAAACAACACGTTGGGAAGACGATCAGTTACTCGCACTTCAGACCGGTCGCCATAGGAACGCGTTAACAACACGTAAGCACATGTAGGAACGTGTTACATATGATTTTATGAAAATGATCAATAATTTCGTTTTGGCTCATTGTTTATATGTGGCAGACATGAAAATCAACTAACCTTAATTACAAAGTAAATTATATTCAGCTGATTATGTCTAAATGTAATATTAGAACTCTTATAGCCTACATATGTTTTTAATAAACCTTTCCACTTTAACATTTATGTTTATTTGTGAAAGATTATGATAATTTAGTAATTTTATTAAGATTGAGTCAGTGTTGAGATCTCTAAGTTCTTGAAATAAAAGATAATGCTTGATTAGAATCACTTTTTATTAGTTTGTTATTTGTTTGATATTATGTATAATTGTTTTATGCATGTTTTAATCTATATTTCCTGAATTGCTAAAACACATTTCTTGGAACCATCACCAACGTTCACAAAACCTTAAACACAAAACCACATCTTCAAACAACTTTCAGAGAACATGATCTGACTGTTCAAAATAAAAAAATTTACTCAAAACCACACACAGCTCAATATTATAAACACTACAGACCATTCATTAGACACTACATAAAAAATGGAGAACACAGAATCCAAAGTATGCAGTTACAGAAAAAAGTATTGTAACAAAGTAAATAAATTTTACAGTTTTATGTAAAAAAAGAGTAGGCTAGTAACTGCAACTAGTAAGGTGAATAAATTGTACACTGTATGCACTGCAGTATTGTCTGAATATTCAGCATTTGCATAGTGTAAAAATACTGTAGTCCAACTCCAAAAGCCAAAAAAGTCACAGTAAAAACCTCTAATTGAAAAGCATGTTACACTAGGAGTCAAAATCAAAGCATCACTCATGTTGGGAGATGACTTTGTCTACATCACAGGCATTGACCTTTCTTTACAGTTTTTCACAATTGCTAAGACACATTTCTTAAAACCTTTGCCCATTTTCTCACAACATTAAACTCAAATCCAAATTTTCAAACTAAACTCTCAAAACCATTGACTCTTCTCAAAAAGTCAAACAATTGCTGTACTCAAAATCAAATAGGCTAATGCTTTCAGATCACACGAGTCAATAATAAAAATAAAAAACTACCATGCCTGTATAGCTCTCTGGAGAGGCTTGTGAATTCTCAAGTAGTTTTTGGACAAAATTACTTACTTTTAAGCTGTGGATTTGAATGTATGTTTTTTTTTTTAATTCTCAAATAATACTTTTTGTCAAGGGTTATATATATTATATATAATACTATATATATATTAAAAAACGTAACATTAAAATTCAATAAAACATTTACAAAAATGAACAGCAAATATTTTATAACAGCTTAATCCATCTGGATCTGATCTCATTTCAACCTCTTATTTCAGTCTCCTGACTCAAATATGCTGTGTGGTAATAGCCAGTGTACTGTGTATATATATATATATATATATATATATATATATATATATCCAAATATATAAATCTAATATATATATATATTTATGAAAACCTTCTGGATCTGTTTTTTTAAAGATTAGCCTATTGCAAAAAGTATAAAATAACATATGCTACAATTATTAATTTGGTGTGATTTTTTATGAACTGTGAGAACATTGTACATTGGGCAATAAAATTAACAATAAAAACTAGTTAAAATGATTATTGGTCAAATTAAGACTATTGAATGTCTGTATATAGGCTATAGCCTACAGTATTTCTGCTCTTTGAAAGTAAAACACATAACCTTACATACACAGGATTCAGGAAAAATGTTTTAGTGTTGTTTTAGGGGTACAATATTTATATATATTGCCTTTCATGTCCATTTATAGTCTTTACACATCAGCTTGGATACTTGCATGGCTTAAAATCTGCTAATTTCAAGACGTTGACGTCACGTCAGGTCGTCACGTGGGTCAACCCGCTCGGTCAGACGCTCAAAAGTACAACACGTTCGGATAGACGTTCGGATAGACGTTCGATCGGTCGGTCGAATGTTTGATTTTGGCACGGAAAACGCGCCATATAGGATACTCTCTGAGGCTCCGTTTACACGAAGGGAAAACGCAGATATTTCCCTGCGGTTTGGCCTCTCGTTTACACGAAAACCCCTTACATACACAGGATTCAGGAAAAATGTTTTAGTGTTGTTTTAGGGGTACAATATTTATATGTATTGCCTTTCATGTCCATTTATAGTCTTTACACATCAGCTTGGATACTTGCATGGCTTAAAATCTGCTAATTTCAAGACGTTGACGTCACGTCAGGTCGTCACGTGGGTCAACCCGCTCGGTCAGACGCTCAAAAGTACAAGACGTTCGGATAGACGTTCGGATAGACGTTCGATCGGTCGGTCGGTCGTACGAATGTTTGATTTTGGCACGGAAAACGCGCCATATAGGATACTCTCTGGGGCTCCGTTTACACGAAGGGAAAACGCAGATATTTCCCTGCGGTTTGGCCTCTCGTTTACACGAAAACCCCGTTTTTGTCACAGAAAACGATTATTTCTAAAAACTCCGGCCAAAGTGGAGATTTCTGAAAGCGCCGGTTATGTGTTGCCGTGTCAACTGGGAGAAACGGGGTTTTAGGTTCTCAAACGTCACAATATGCGCCAGAAAATGATTAACGTCATGTGAGCGCCCAGTTTGGCATAGTTATGATGGCACTCGACGCCGTATTTATGCGGGTTGATATAAATGACAACTTCTTTGAAAACGATGTTGTGTGCACGATGTTATTATTGAAAACGGAGGAGGGGAAATATTTGTTTCTCTAAATACCCGGCATTTCCAAGCCACTTAAGACTCAAGTTTGAAATGCATTTTTTTTTTCCCCCAACGTAGGTAGGCTATTATAATTAATGAAGATCATGCAATCATAACGATGCCGATTATGACTGACAGTATATGTCCCTCAGGCTTCAATAACGTGATTGGTGCCATAGACTATAGACCATAGACAGCACACATGTTCCCATCAAGGCCTCAATGATGGGGATTTTGTGAACTCAAAGGGGGATCACAATGTAAATGTGCAGCCAAGTTACTATTGCGATTCTTAATATTCCAGATTAGTAATATTATATCAATTTAAAAAAAAAAGGCAGTTGACAGGCTAAAATCTCTTAGATGGTGTGTGACTATGTTCCATATCACAAATGTGAAAGCAAAATGGCCAGGATCTGTGCATGACTCAAGAATTTTCAGAGATTCACATGTATGCACAGCATGGGCGAGGCTCAGCACCCCTAAAACTTGGAGTAAGAAATGTTGTTATTCTAAAAATTTTGTTCGTCTTTGACAAGGTTAAATAATGTCCAAAACATACTCCGTAGTTTGTGGTTTAAAATGTATGTGTTAAGGATGAAAATGAAAACATCCCCGGCCCCGCTTAGCAAATGGTGTCATCCTCTTCTCTTCTTCTACTTCTCTGTACCTGCACCGCTCAGCACGACCGTCATCCAGCGCGAAACACACGCAGAGTGAGAACCCGTTATGTAGTGTTGTGAAATGTGAATCAACTAAGTTGCTCCAAAGCTGTGTCTCACACTTCTTTCCTTTTACCTAGAGTTGTTCCGATTCCGAAACCATATCGGTGAGTACTGGAGTCAATATCCTGAATCACCATGGTCTATTTTAGTCCAGCGGGTCGCCGCCGCTGTGGAGTAGCACAGGACCTGGGTGACTCGTCCATAGTCATAAACGGAGAGAAGTAGCGCCGGTTGCTAGAGCGTGAAACAAAAACATCAGCGCGACAAATAAACTGCGTACCTGTGTAGTGCGTACGTGTGTCTCTGTTGTTAAAGTTTATCGTTAATTTGATACTCCTTTAACAATCGGGAGTCATGTAAACATGATGTCACGTGCGTCTTTTCTGGTCAGTCGTCATGGAAACATGAAGCCCTGGGGCCTGTACCATGATGGTAGTTGAACAAACTCAGGGTTGCAGGATTAGTTTCAAGTTGATAAAACCATACCAATCCAACCAGGCTTTGTTGGTACCATGATGCTGATCATCAACTTTCTCTGTCAACTCAGGCTTTGATCGTTAGTTTAGGAGTTTAGGTGTGACATCAGTAGCGAACAGCCAATCACATGCTGAGAAAGAGTGAAACTCATTCAAAACTCATTGAAATTCATTTCTCGTAAGAGAAGCAGCGCAATTCACTTATTAAATAAAAGTATTAAAATAGTAAGAATTCAAACAAATTTACACAGCAAGAAGAAAATAGCTGTCTATGAAAGAGGACAACTAAAAGAAAAAGTCTCGCTACTTTATATCAGTGCAAGTAAAAGTTAGAGATAAAAGATAAAGGTATAGAGAGAATTGAACATTTAAGCTCACATGTAGTCATTTTATAGCTTCATCTATTGATTCTAAGGCGTATTTATATTACCTTCATATATTTATTAATTTAAACTCTGCGTAATAAAAATTGATTAACTAAAATTGTACATGTGTGATTGATTAAGGGTATAATAATTACATAAATAATACCTAAATCATACAAATGTATTATTCTAAATAAGCATTACTAAAAACCAGACGATTTTGTCTTTAAAAATCATTTGCTATGTAGTGACCTTTAATTTGTAGTAGAAACAGGTGGAGTGACTTTATCGCATCAAACATGTGACACTTTGCTCACAGCTGATTGGTCCAAGTTCGTTTTGCAACCTCTTACCTGGAACATAATCCGCCCCGGACCAGGTTAGCCATAAAGCGTAAGTTTCTATGGCGATGAACACTGCTAAAAGCCAAACCACTTTCATGATGCCTAAAACCCAGGGTTGGCGCAAACTAAACTGAAACATATTTGGCTAGCCACCTAAACCGGCTTCATGGTACAGGCCCCTGGCGTTTGGACCAGAGTGAAAACAAACAACATATCACTGTGTTAGGAATATATTTCTCCCTCAGCATAAGTCTATATACAATGGGGATTCTATGGTTCACAATAGCCACGTTTGCACATTCTTTTCTATGTATGTAAAGTTAAACATCTGGTATTCATTAATGGAGTGAGTCCTTCACCCCTCCCCTCTCTATTCTTTCTGTTCGTTCTCGATATATGTATTGTGTATTGAAAAGCCTTTCGGCTCCCAAGGATTAGAAGGAGAATCTAACAGGATATTGACCATATAAGGGTTGTTATATAAAGTCTATATGATATGCCAATGATGTAATGTATGGTTCTATTGGTTAGATTTGGTATTACTCCCTTTTAGACTTACAATAAATACCATAAACAAAGAGTACTGAGCTGAGCGTTTTGACTACCCCAGCGCTGGTGTATGGTACTGTTTATTCATACCTTTCTGAATAAAGACCAAGACTTGGCACTTTCGTTTGGACCATTTCATTTCGATTCTAACACACTGTATACCACCAGTATGTGTGAAAACACTCACTGTGGCTTTTTAAATTAATTGTTATTCATTCCTAGATTTATATCTGTTATTTTTCAGTTGTGGCTGACTATCAAACTAGACAGCAAAAGAAAGTTTAATGTTTTTCTTTTGCTGTATTTATTCATTCCTCACACACAGAGGATTTAACCTGAACCAGGCTTAACTCCTGAACTCCTCCTAGCATTTTCTCTCTCTCTCTCTCTCTCTCTCTCTCTCTCTCTCTCTCTCTCTCTCTCTCTCTCTCTCTCTCTCTCTCTCTTTTTTTGCTCTTGATGTGAAGCTTGTTTTATTATTATTTATTGATGACTTATATTGGTTTATGAAAGTTCAGACAGGCGTGCAACCAGATATGTTAGAGATGGCCATTTGTAAATGATTTACAGAAGATGAATTACATTTTGTTGTCCAAGTACCTGTTACTTTGTTCAATGACAATAAAGTTGAATCTAATCTAACCAATCTAATGACTGTTGATACAAAAGGAGGCACATGGAGTTAACGGTCAGGAAAACCAGCTGAGTGAAGAAGGTTTTGTATTTGTTACAGGGTTAGGGTTAGAAAAAAGAAAAAAGAAAAAAAAATCTGGATTTTGGAGTTAGTTGAACCAATGTTAAAATGATAAAGTTATTTTAGACATATTTTTTGTTTTTGTGTGAAAAGAGGGTGGGTGGTGGCAGTGGGGCTCATTGGGTGCTCAGCACCCCTAAATCTCTGACCCTAGAATCGCCCCTGATGCACATTATTTGAACATGGTAAGGAAAAATATAAATATCAAGCTCACTGTATTACATACATTACATACACTTATGCTGATCCTAACAGAACTGCATTTTTCCATTATACAGGTGATTACAACAGGATCCTGCTTGGAGACAGGTGTTTTATGACCCCATTCCCTGACCCAAACCCCAGACCAGACCAATGCAGCTCTAGCCAGGACAAGTGCACACAATGAAGGGAACTTTGGCAAACTAAAGGGAAGATTTCAGTGTCTGAAAAGCCTGAGGGTTGCACCTGACAGGGCCTGTGACAATGCATGTGCCATATTACACAACATTGCCACCATCAGAAAAAAATATAAAACATTTCATTAAATGTTTAATAAAAGACAAGACAAATATGCTTAGTTCCTTGAGATTTATTTTAATTGTTCTTTGTAAAGAAAAGCCAGTTATCAAGTCATATTTTGCCTGCAATAAGAGATATTATGCAAGGTCAGCAATAGTACTCTGTGTGAAATAGTGTATTAGCACTTACGCTGAAGTTTCTTATGAAGCAACTCTATCTCTAGTGCCAGTTTTTTCTTTAAGTAGTTAAGTTCTATTTCTTCCCTAATTTTTGTTTTTTTCAAAATACTCTATTTTCTGTTGAAGACTCCTATTTTATAGGGAACGAATATCACCCTGTCATTTGTGAGATGTTTGTGTCACACATGCCTCAGGCAACAAATAAAAAGGAAAGGTTGTCTATACACTGCACACCTCTGTGTGTGTCCTCTGTGCAGACTCTTCTGTAGGCCTTTCTGTACATGTGGACTCCTGTAACTCATATTGCAGTCAGAAATAATAGGCACACAAGTATAAATTAAGTAAAGTTATTTATGCACTTGCAGGTCGTCTACTTCCTCCAAAGGACAGTCTTCTGAGAAGGTTTCTTCACTGTGCAATGGAAACAAATGGGTATTACAAAGTCTTATACTTTCTTTTGCTTTGATGTAAAGTTAGAAAAAGTCCACTTACTGCACATGCTTCAGTCAGCACTTGCTTGGGAACAGATAAAAGTGTTGGTGTAAAACTGCACAATAGAGAAAAACACAATGTCATTACAATGAACTACACTGGGAAAGAATGTGATCAATAACTCATGGCAAAATATTTTTTACATTAACATAAGTTTATCAGTTTTCACTTTCACAAGTAAAAGCAATTTATCATTACTCAAGATTTAACAGTTGAAATGACTATACCAGCCATTTGGATTATAGGGCTACTTAATTTAATGCAGCAACAAAATATTTTACAGTGTAACAAGATAATTTAAATCTCATTTTGTCACATTTAGCTTCAAACAATGTTTAAAAAACTGGTATGAATTTTTGACGGTAAATTTTTAGCACATTTACAACAATATTTGTCAACTTAGAGATATTTTAAATAGTTAAATCTAAATATTAAATGTTACACCTAAATGTTAAATCTAAATCTTAATGTTAAATCTAAATGTTACATCTAAATCTAAATGTTAAATCTAAATCTAAATGTTAAATCTAAATGTTTCGGGTGAAACTAAATATTTAACTAATATGCAAATTCAAAATGCCGGTAACCAGAAGTGCCAAAATAAAAAAAATAAAAAAATGTTGTATAGCCGACAGGACGGCTCTGCCGATGTTCTCGGCTAACGCCCATTCGTTGGACATTTTTGCAGAGCGACCATGACCGACAGTACCGGACCTGGTCAGGGGCGGGCGGGGATAGGCTCTTGCTGGCCTTTATGCAAGCGAACATGACAGATCAGTCAAAGTGAGCCCCCTCGTGACTGGCTATTATGGCTACAGGTCATAGGTCCCGCACCTTTCATAAAAGTGACACTAAAAACTCAAAGTAGCCTACTCTTCAAATACAGTTTCTCTAAACGTGTTTATTATTTTAGGTAGTTATTATCACGATAATCCATGTCCAAGAGTCCATTTCCCCGGATGAGATGGTTTTTATTCGTTATTTGACACTATAAACACACACTGACCTCCTCGATCTTTTATTTTGGCACTTCCGGTTACCGGCATTTTGAATTTGCATATTAGTTAAATATTTAGTTTCACCCAAAACATTTAGATTCAACATTTAGATTTAGATTTAACATTTAGATTTACATTTAGATTTAACATTTAGATTTAGATTTAACATCACCTGTCTAATGTTACGCAGTGAGATGACCAAATGTTTTTTACAGATCTCCGAGGTCAAGTAGCACCTGGTGTGAGTTAGACGGCCTAAAGCGCAGCATAAGGTTTCTGACTCCGCAACATATGCAAGTGCAAGTGCAAGTATGTTTTAAAAGACAAAAACCTTTTGTTTGATTTATGACCCTCTTTTGGTAGATTTATGTCCCCTTGTCACTCATGATTGACAGGGAATTGAATCCTAGGTATCTGGCGCCTTCCAGTCTGCAGTCTGTTGGGGGGATCGGGGGGGTCAATCAGTTGCTGATTGTATTTTCCTTTGATTGTTGGGGGTGAAATTCACCCAAGCAGGTATTACATAATGTTGACACCCTGAGTGTAAAAATCTTTGTTGTTTGATCAATAGGGTAGCCTATATGTTAATTGAGTCAAAACAATTGTGTCAAGACAATCAGGAATACCATTAACCCTACACTGGCTATATTCATTAAAATAACATGTCTGGGGATGTTCTTTTAAGAACGTGTGTGTG
Organism: Gila robusta; assembly: GCA_030770095.1. NCBI lineage: Eukaryota > Metazoa > Chordata > Actinopteri > Cypriniformes > Leuciscidae > Gila > Gila robusta. Next base: position 169,125 of record JAVALU010001506.1, read on the forward strand.
TGTGTGTGTGTGTGTGTGTGTGTGTGTGTGTGTGTGTGTGTGTGTGTGTGTGTGTGAGAGCACCTCAGTAGTACCTGAACTATAGGTTTATGTTAATGCCTGAGACAAAGAATTTGACACGTTTCATCAAGCCAAAGAGTGCTAATCACACACACACTGTTACGGAATTATGTATTCCTTGTTGTTATTTTTCTGTTTCTAGTTATTTCTGTGTGCTTCTTGTTGTCTGTTATTTCTGTTTGCTCTAAGCAGGATCAGCTGTGGGATGGCTCCACCCCTTTAATTGGCGTGGGTTTAAAACTCCAGCTTCCGCCCTTTGAAGTGAGCTGTTGCGATTCCGGGCCGGTCGCACTTCTCCTGTCTCCTCTCCAGCCGTCAGACCACTACCTGATTTAGATTGTCTTTTATTTTTCAGTGATGGTGTTTTGTAGGGTTGACCTGCCCTTTTCTTTGATATCACGTTCGTCTTGTTTTGTTAGTGTACTTAGGGTAATTTGCTGTATTTTGATTTGGATACTCTGAGGGAAGTTAGTTTGATATTGTTTTCTTTTATTTGTTTTGTTTGTTATTTTGGGCCTTGGGTCTTCCTGAAGTCTATACACCCACTGGTTTATGTTACTCTGGAAATACTTACATTTTATATTTTACTGTTTATCTTTCTTTATCTTAATAAAACGTTTATCGTTTTTTCTTGAATTTTGGGCTCATTGGTTTTCTTTTGGTCTGACGACTGGGCATGGGAGTCATGTTCTTTTTTTTTGTTACGATTTAGCCTAGACGGATCGTAATACACACGCCGTACTATATTCCTCTCAACAAGAAAATATGTTGTTTTTTCTAGAACATCTGTATCTGTTTCCCGACGCCAATAGGATCAGTGTTAAAAAGACAAAGAATCAAAACATTTTTCTGACTCACAGTGAAGGTGTTTACGAGTGGAACTGGTGGGGGAAGAGTGCATCCTAAATGGGTTTGTTAATGGTTTTACGACAGTTGCTTAGGCTAGATGTTTAAGGAATGACACTTCATCAAAAGCTTTCTGGTGATTCTCCGGGCTCGCACACAAAAAACATATTTTTAGTGAATATAAATTTGGTTGTTACTTTTGTTATTTTAGTATTTTTTATTAGAATCTTTTATTAGTACTGTAGCCGAGCAGTTTCCTCACATGAGTAAAACACAATTTTCACTTAGACAAGGTTTTAAATGTATGACTGAACCTTTTTTTTTTTCTTTTGACAAACCTACATTTCAAATTATACCTGAGGTGTGTAACAACCACAAGGGATACATGTTAATGCCTATGTTTCGGTTACAGTGCAAACATGCAATACTCAAGAATTTAAGCTTAGTGTGATCTTTGCTTGGCCAGAACACAAAACTTTTTGTTGAGTGATCCAGACAAAGCTTCATGTTAGAAAATATCATGGAAGTCACTAGCACTTCAACATCCAGCACAAAATTAAAGAGATGAGCAGGTTCGACTATTACACATCCTCCAAAAACAGGTAATATCAAGGTTCTATCAAAGTGACACAATATATAGTTAGATGTGTGTGTGTATGTGTGTATTACATTGCGGGGACCAAATGTCCCCACAAGGATAGTAAAACCTGAGATCACCAACATTGTGTGGACCAGCCAGCAGTCCCCACGAGGGAAATGGTTTAATAAATATTCTAAACTTTGAATTTTGAAAATGTAAAAATGCATAAAGTTTTCTGGGTAGGTTTAGGGGTAGGATTAGTGTGTGTGTGTGTGTGTGTGTGTGTGTGTGTGTGTGTGTGATGGGTAGGTTTAGGGGTAGGATTAGTGTAAGGGGAGAGAATATACAGTTTGTACAGTATAAAAACCATTATGCGTATGGAGAGTCCCCACAAAGATAGCGAACCAGACGTGTGTGTGTGTGTGTGTAAATAGTTGTGCTAAACTCTTTGTGCGTAACATAATCTTTATACAGGAGTTACTGTATGTGTGTCCAAAACATCTGTAAAATTCAAAAACCAAATCAGTAAGAAAAGAGGGCACAGCGTACATTGAAAAGTAACATTTATAATAAATACACAAAATCCATTCGTGAGCAATTGTGAAAGTTTGTACATTTTGTTTTGTAAGTGATGTTTTTATCACTCCACTAGTGTTATTCGTCTTATTCAGACAGCACTATTTTGTTTGTTAGACTCTTCTTTGAGAAACTGTCCACATTCAGCGTTTATAGGAATAAATGCAAATTAAGAATTTAAGTGATAGTCTTTCTGCTTGAGAGTGTTGACTAAATTGATATTTCTTTTAGTGCAACTTTACAGCTAACTATGATTTCGGATTACACAAAGCAACAACACGAAAAGTAAGTTATGCTGTTTTACACTTAATCTGTTACAACTGAATCACATCTGACTATTGCACTGAGAGCTGCACATTCATTAAAGTTTGAGGCTGGTATACAAAGTTCCACACTCTGGTAAAAAAACACAAATAAAATAAAAGAAATGACGTCTGCAGAAATCACCATGTAAATTCAAGACCCCAAATCAAGAAAATAAGTTACGCCATACAAACATCGTTTATGATGCATACAGAATATAGAAAACTCAAATGATGAGCAATTTTTAAGTATGTTGCACGTTTGTAAATGTGGTTTTGCAAATTACTTTTATTACTCAACAAAATTGTTACTTTCTTTTTCATGTTTTGTTTTTAATTTTTTTTATGTTTACATTTTGCTGAAAAGACGGGCAGGTTTTTGAACTCTCTGCATGTTTCCTCTCAACCAGAGGCCGTTCGAAATTCTCGTAATTATATGTAATTATATATATTTTTTTTTAAGTTGAATAAATGTTTCATTGTCATATTTTGTCATGCTTTTTGTGTTCTGCTTTATGTGTCCACCCCGTCGTGTGTTCGTACACCCCTGTCATCTTGGTATTTTAAAATAATATTTTAAATAATAGGCTAATTCAATCATACCTATATAATCCAGTGTGTTCAATAGCTAGGTGTGCGGGCAATAACATGCAAACAAAAAACTGCGTGCAAATATCACATTTTTCTCCAAAATAAGAAAAAATACATGTGCGAATTGTATGAGTTTCTTTAAAAACACATGGTTTTAGGAAAGGGACATCATACCTTTCAGAAAGTATAATTTGCATCTTAATATTGCAATGAAAACTTATTTAACAGAAATATATATCTCCATTATAGGGTGGACATATATTATGGTTTATGCTCTGAAAAATGGCCCATAATTATTTTTTAAAAATGTGTGGGAGCTCAGATAATATATTTCTTATAGTACTTGAGTGTCTACTATTTATGACATGAGAAAGCGAATGGTAAATTAAATTAAAATCAAAATGTGTGTATATATATATATATATATATATATATATATATATATATATATATATATATATATATACAGTGATATAAGTTACTGTAAAATTTCCAGCAATCTCTACAGTGTAGTTTTTATTTAATAATTATTAAATAATAGAAACTTATAAATAAATAGGCTACCTTCTATCCTAAGCTAAAATGAGTTCACTTGTCTTAATCTGAAGTTACAGGTCACCAATGGTTTTACAAATGTTTAATTCTCCCTAACAGCCAGAGTTATTATTTTATTAGTTTTCATTTTTATTTCAGTTAACTAAGGTGTTTTTTTCACACCCAGTGCTACTTTAGTTGTACTAAAAAACGTTATATTAGTACAGTTTTAGTCTACAATCACCTCGCTAACTATAGTTACTTTTATTTTGAAAGTGTTACCGGTTACTTTCGCTTCCAAAAAAGGAATAGACCACGTGACTTCCGTTTTTGGTTTATAAACGAAAAACGAATTGGCTGAAGTTCAAAGACTCATTCTTTGTTCAAAAAGTAATAACGATAAAATGATCGCCAAAAACGAAAAACGGGCCGTTTTTAATTGGTTTTTCGTTTTTTGATTCTGACACCAAAAACGGTTATTTGGTTTTTCGTTTTGAAACAAAAAACAGAAAAACGGTATTTTCGTTTTTTAGTTACAAACGAATTACGGATTATCCAGAGATCCCCTGACCATTTGTGTTGTTGAATCACTCCTAGCGCAATTTTTGGCGTTGTCGGGGGGAGGCGGGTCCGTGTAACGCTTCACAATTCAATTTTCAGACCATACAATGCAAATGCAAAAATGAAAAATTGAAACCATTTTTCTTGTTTTTCCAGTTACATTATCAATGGATAGTTGCCTTTTCTCCCTTTTTTCAGTTTTACTTGAGCTAAATTGTGACTTCAGAAACGAACATTTGAATAAATAAAATCTAACCGATTTTCTATTTTTCGTCTTGTAATTTGCGCCGTGGGCGGGACCATTAGCACGGGGGTGTGGCCGTGGACTAACTTTACTATCATTTCATTGATGCAACTGCTTTATGTACACTGCATGCACGTTGAGGAGAAGTTTAAAAGACGAACACAGGACAACATTTTTCACCGGAAGTGACAGTTTTTATTGTTAATAACTGCACTGTTAACCCTTGCTGTAAAAAAGGGGCCAAATTCTGAAAATATCATACCATTTTCCATTAAAACAGTGTTGCCAGTATTTTATTGTAAAAACAAAACAAAAAATCTGGTAGGTCTAACAGTGTGTGCTATAGAATTCAGGTCTGGCCATCGGGAGCAGCGGGTGAAACTGGCCTGGCTGCTTATTTCGCCCGCTGCCCAGCTGGTTTGTATTTATCTAGGCTAGCCTATTATTCGTTATTACTTTATTATATTGATGCATGCCTCGATGCCCCCGAATGATTTAAGAACTCGCCATTTGATAATTAACCGAAACAAATTATGAATCCGCTACTCTTGACATGCAGCATATCATTAGATATGCATATACATACAGGCCTACATGCATATATCAAATTCTCGGCTAACAGCTTCTATTGTAATGAACCGAGTTAATAACTGCTAAATTTAAGGGTATACGAGAAGCTGTGAGAAGCACTAAAGTTCAATGTTGCCGTGGAAACGAACAATGATGCCCTCGAGTGAAAACATCTGCATCTGAGGAGTTTACTATGTAGCCTAGGCTAAATGAGATGTGAATAAAAGCTAACAAAATCAACAAACATTTGCTAAACCTTATAACTGTAACAAAATTATGAAGAAAGGAAAAGTGAAAAGACAGCTAGGGGATCAGTTCAGACAGATTTGAAACATGTTGCCTTATGTAAACATACTGTTATTTATTACAATTTTTTTCATTTAATTAGGCCTACTATTGCTATTTATTTTTATTTTATATTACATTTCATTATTTTTGAGTAGACCTAACATGGAACCTTCAATATGACTACTAGCCCAAAATTAAAAGAAAAAAAATAATAAATAGCAACAGTATAGACGGTGGGCCGAACGCTGCTATCTGCTTTAGTTTTTGAAATGATAGATCCTCGAAGATAGAGTAGCTGCTTTTTTCACATAAACTAAATCATTTTTTTCTGAACACATATCCGTTTGTTGGCAGTGTCAAGTCGATCATATTTTTTTTTGAAAACTAAATTTACGTTTAATAAATGGACTAGGCAAACGTGAGGGAGTACTATACATCTAACCAATCAAAAAACGAATTCTATCGTCACGTGACTAACATCTGCCAATAATATTCGTTCAAAATATAGTGCCATTACCACGACTGTAGCGTAGCACATGTGTTCTCTAGCTAGCCAGCCACATCCATGAGTTCACACCATAAAATCTTCTCTAACGAAATCTACACAATCAAACATTTTCCAGCAGGAATTCTATCCGAAGTCGAAAAACATTAACAGCGGCATCCAAGAATCCAGGTGTAAGTTAATGGCTCCGTTAATAATACTGCTGTTTATACCTGTCTTATAACGTTAGCTTAGTGCATGAACTCTGTAAACCGTTAACATATAACGTTATTCCGTTTTATGTTTGTATTTACAGGTAACGTTACACTTGTTAGAAATGACATACAGCTCACAGAGAAGAAAACATTTGTTTTGAGGAGATACAGAGCTAACGTGTTAGCATGTAAACGTTAGTTAAATGTAATTTTAGCAGTGCATGTTAACATTAACGTAAACAGTTATTCTATCAGGCTGTAGCCCCGTAAATTAGGATATGAAAGACGATTACTAGACAGACATTAAAGTGGAAAAGATAACATTTATCATATAAGTTTACATCTACTAGCTACATCACCTAATAGCTAGTCATGGAAGAGATAACATGTAACGTTATTATTTACCTAGCTACAAACGATTAAATCAACTACACACAACCTAACGTTACTAGCTAGGCATGGAAGAGATAACATGTATTAAATAGGTTTAACATCAACAGCAGATATCCTAATAGCTAGTCATGGAAGAGATACCATGTATTAAATAACAATACATTACAATATTTATCCTTAATATTATACATTTTATCATCACACAACAAAGTAATTAAAGGTAAAAAAAAGTGTAAAAAATTAAAGTGTAGGCTTCTTCGTCTAATATATTGTAATGGAAAAGATAAGGGGAAAACAGAAAAATGTGATTACTGCATGGATTGTAGTAGTAATGCTTCAACACTTGAGATTCAAATTCTTTAAATTGTCAAATAAAACAAACGACATATAATTGTTTACTGTAATAAAGCTTTTTTCCTTTTGTTTAGTGTATTAATTACTCATGACAAATTTTCTAAAAATGTCAACCTTATTTTCAGTTTCAGCAAAGTTACTGCTGAGCCCTAATGGTACAGGTGAAACTCGAAAAATTAGAATATCGTGCAAAAGTTCATGTATTTCAGTAATTCAAATTAAAAGATGAAACTAATACATTTAGTAAATATATAACTATATACATATGCATGATTATACCTTTCAGAGGGGTGACATTTCTGTATTTAAAATTCTTTTTTTTATTGATTTCATGTTATATTCTAATTTTCTGAGATTTTGAATTTGGGTTTTTCATAAGCTGTAAGCCATAATCAACAAAATTATAACTTTTGCACGATATTCTAATTTTTCGAGTTTCACCTGTATGCTTTTATCATTCATATTGACACAAGGTCAGATTACTGTATGCATTTTAATCTGGGCTCATCTAGTTACACTTTTTTTACAAATTTTTTTAAGTGCCTCATAAATGTAAATCCTGATTGAACCAATAATTTTCAATAGGTGCTGGCTGCAGACTTACGGGGCGAGTGGAGCTCCACTCGAAAGCGAAAATACGTCACTGCCACTGCCCCGGAGCGCATATATACAGGTCCTTCTCAGAAAAATTAGCATATTGTGATAAAGTTCATTATTTTCCATAATGTAATGATAAAAATTAAACTTTCATATATTTTAGATTCATTGCACACCAACTGAAATATTTCAGGTCTTTTATTGTTTTAATACTGATGATTTTGGCATACAGCTCATGAAAACCCAAAATTCCTATCTCAAAAAATTAGCATATTTCATCCGTCCAATAAAAGAAGTGTTTTTAATAGTCAAGTCAAGTCAAGTCAAATATATTTATATAGCGCTTTTCACAATACAGATTGTATCAAAGCTGCTTCACAGTATCAATCAAAACAACTTAACAATGTTTGTTTATTACTGGAAAAAAAGACATCCAAGTTTGGTAGAGCTGATCAATGGTATGATTGGTTAATTAATTTGAATATCCCCAACTGAGCAAGCCAAAGGCAACAGTGGCAAGGAACCGAAAAACTCCATCCAGTGACCTAATGGTGTCCTAACACCCCATCAGATGACCCAATGGAGAAAAAAAAAACCTTGGGAGAACCCAGGCTCAGTCGGGGGCCAGTTCTCCTCTGGCGTTTATGAACTAGAGGCCGAATTTACAGTAACTGTAAGATAAAAAATTTATATTAATGCCTGGCTAAATAGATGCGTCTTCAGTCTAGTTTTAAACTGGGAGAGTGAGTCTGAGCTACGAACAATATCAGGAAGGCTATTCCAGAGCTTCGGAGCTAAATGTGAAAATGCTCTGCCTCCTTTGGTGGATCTGGATATCCTAGGAATGACCAGAAGCCTCGAATCTAGTGATCTTAAAGAGCGCGATGGATTGTAAGGCGATAGAAGATCCGTTAAATAGACTGGAGCTAAACCATTTAGAGCTTTATAAGTCAAAAGCAATACCTTGTATTTAATACGGAACTTTATAGGTAACCAATGAAGTGATGATAAAATCGGTGTTATATGATCATATTTTCTTGATCTAGTAAGAACTCTAGCGGCTGCATTTTGGACTAACTGTAGCTTGTTTATTGAAGATGCAGGACAACCAGCTAATAAAGCATTACAGTAATCTAGTCTCGAGGTCATGAATGCATGAACTAACTTTTCTGCATCAGAGACTGATAGCATATTACGTAGCTTAGCAATGTTTCTAAGGTGGAAAAAGGCAGTTTTTGTAACATATGAAATATGCTTTTCAAAAGACAGGTTGCAGTCTAATGTAACACCCAGGTCTTTTACTGTAGCGGATAAAGTAACAGGGCATCCTACTATGTTAAAGTCGTGCTGTGAAAGGTTTTGTGGACGGTTTTTAGAACCGATAAGTATTACCTCTGTCTTGTCTGGATTTAATAAAAGAAAATTACGCGTCATCCAATCTTTTATATCTTTAACACAATCTGTCAATTTGGATAATTTAGCGTATTCATCTGGCCGTGATGAAATATATATTTGAGTGTCATCAGCATAACAATGGAAACTAATTCCATGTTTCCTTAGAATATTACCAAGTGGCAGCATATATATTGAGAATAATAAAGGGCCTAACACAGATCCCTGCGGCACTCCATAGTTTGCCGAAGTTATAATCGATTTTTCTCCATTTAAGTAGACGAAATGGTAGCGGTCAGATAAGTATGACCTGAACCAGCTTAATGCTTGTCCTTGAACACCAGTGTAATTTTGTAGTCGATCTAAGAGTATTGTGTGATCTATAGTATCGAACGCAGCACTAAGATCAAGTAAAACTAGTACTGAGATACAGCCTTGGTCCGAAGCTAAAAGTAAATCATTTGTGATTCTAACAAGCGCAGTTTCAGTGCTATGATGTGGCCTGAATCCAGACTGAAACTTTTCATAGATGTCGTTTTCTTGCAAGAAAGAGCCGAGTTGAGCGGACACAACTTTTTCTAATATTTTTGACATAAATGGAAGATTCGAAATGGGTCTGTAATTTGCTAGGTTATTTGGATCTAATTGTGGTTTCTTAATAAGAGGTTTTATAACTGCCAGCTTGAACGTTCTTGGAACATGACCTAAAGATAAAGATGAGTTAATAATATTGAGAAGAGGCTCTTCCACTATAGGTAACACTTCTTTCAGTAGTTCAGTTGGTATAGGATCTAATAAACATGTTGTTGTTTTAGATGAAGTGATACGTTTATTTAACTCTTTTTGTTCTATGGTTGTAAAGAATTGTAATTGTTCTTGCGGGGTGATAATTGCAGCCGAATTATAAGGCGCGAGCAAGGATCGAACGTTTACGATTTTGATTCTGATGCTTTCAATTTTCTCGGTGAAGAAGTTCATGAAATCATTACTACTAAACTGTAACGAGGTATTTTGTTCAGACGACGTCTGTTTATTTGTTAGTCTAGCCACGGTATTAAATAAAAACCTTGGATTATTTCGGTTGTTTTCTATTAATTTGCTGAGGTGCTCAGCCCTGGCCGTTTTAAGTGCCTTTTTATAAAGTGACATACTGTCTTTCCACGCGATTCTAAAGACCTCTAAATTAGTTTTTTTCCATTTACGCTCTAAATTACGGGTTTCTCTCTTTAAAACATACGTAGTATTATTGTACCATGGTGCTATACTTTTTTCTCTGACCTTTTTTAATCTAATGGGTGCAACAATATCCAATGTTCTAGAGAGAATGGTGCTCATAGTGCTAGTTAGTTCGTCTAGTTCATCTGTTTGTTTGGGTTCAGGCAGCAGCTGAGACAGATCAGATAAGCTATTTGAGAAATGATCTATGGTGGATGGACGAATTGTTCTACCTGGTCGATAACGTGGCGCACCATGACATATTACAGCAGTGCGTAATATGCAAGTTACCAAGTAGTGGTCAGTGACATCATCACTTTGTGGAATGATATCTATATCGGTTGGATCGGTTCCATATGATATAATTAAATCGAGTGTATGATTAAGACGATGAGTTGGTCCGGTGACGTTTTGCTTGACCCCGAAGGAGTTGAATAAATCTGTAAACGCAGCCCCTAACGCATCATTTAAGTTATCTACGTGTATGTTAAAATCTCCAACAATTAATGCTTTATCGACGTTGACCAAAAGATCTGATAGAAAGTCAGCAAACTCTTTTAGGAAATTGGCGTAAGGCCCTGGAGGTCTATATACGGTAGCCAATGCTAGAGATAATAGGGATTTTTTTTCTTACATCTAAGAGCGTAACATTTAGCACAAGCACTTCAAACGAATTAAACCTATGACGAGTTTTCTGAGTAACATTAAGGATATCTCTGTAGATTGTTGCAACACCGCCGCCACGACCGATCAGAGGGGGCTCATGCTTATAACAGTATCCTGGCGGAGTAGACTCATTTAGACCGAAATAATCATTTGGTTTAAGCCAGGTTTCAGTAAGGCACAGAACATCGAAATTATTATCTGTGACCATTTCATTTACAATAACCGCCTTAGGTGTGAGCGATCTAATGTTTAGAAGACCTAGCTTTAGAAATTGTTTTTGTTCACTAATAGCGAGATTTTTTGTTTTAATAACAATTAGATTTTTTCTAGATCCCGCAGTAGATTTATTATTTGATCTTAGTAAACGAGGAATAGACACAGTTTCTATGCAATGTTCTACACTAGTATTAATATCAATTAAATTGGTGCAGTAGAGACTGTGATTTGGATTTTTGGTTACTAGTCAAATGGTATTTAACATCTTGGAGATGTTATCCGACAGAAGATCTGCCCCGATTCTACTTGGGTGTAAGCCATCAGCGCAGAAGAGCCTTGGTCGCTCCCAAAACAGATTCCAATTATTTACAAAAATCAGTTTCTGCTCATTGCACCATGACAATAACCATTCATTTAGCGCGAATAATCTACTGAACTTTTCATGCCCTCGTCGGTACGTAGGAAGCGGTCCAGACACAATAATCGATGTTTCAGGCGATGTGCTGCGTACCGTATCGATAAGGCTCCTGAAGTCTTTCTTCAGAACCTCCGTCTGTCGCAGCCTAATGTCGTTAGCTCCCGCGTGCAGCACAACAGCTCCGACGCGCTCGTCACCGTTCAAGATCTCAGTTACCCGCGCAGTGATATCGAGAACACGAGCACCAGGAAAGCAGTGACTGTGCACCTTACTTTTACCTAACGTAGCGTGGACGTGTCTGACGGTGGAATCGCCGATGATCACAGCATCGCGTTCCGTTTCGCGAAGAGGGGAGAAGCGGTTCTGAGTGGAGATCTCGAAAACCGGGAGGGGCGAAAAGATTCTTGTCCTGGCTCGCGGCTTCCGCGGAACCACCCAGGCTTCGTGGTGGTGTGTTGGAGCCGGAGTGAATGAAATCATGGCTGATCGTGACCTGGACGCTCGGGACCAATGCTGAGAAACGCACGGAGTAGACGAGGTCAGCGTCAGCGGGTTACTAACGTTAATCACTGATCCGTGTGCATCAGCGCGTGATGTTTCAAGAGCTAAACGCCGGTCTCTCAGCTCAGCTTGTCTCTCTAGAAGGTCACGGATCTGCTTTTCTACAGCTTCTAATTCAGACTGCACCGCGAGCAATTCAGATTTGTTCTCATCTGCACCAAAAGGTATATAACATACACCTGATATATTCGCCATTTTAACAGATGGACAGTAAGTTAGCAATGATGCAAACAGTGATGCTATTAATATTTATACTAATTTATGACTCAAGTCTTGGGTAAAAACCGTCTTTTTAGTGGTATGGGTGTAATGTAGACGCACGATAGACGGGAAAACAAACAAACTCACAGCAGGCAACGAGGCTGACAAAAGCAGTCGATCGCAGGGCGAACAGCAGTGAAGCGGTGTCTCGCTCTACGACCAATAACCAATGTTCAAACCGTATTTGCGCAAACAAACAAACGCAAACAAACAAACTCACAGCGGGCAACGAGGCTGACAAAAGCAGTCGATCGCAGGGCGAACAGCAGTGAAGCGGTGTCTCGCTCTACGACCAACAACCAATGTTCAAACCGTATTTGCGCAAACAAACAAACGCAAACAAACAAACTCACAGCGGGCAACGAGGCTGACAAAAGCAGTCGATCGCAGGGCGAACAGCAGTGAAGCGGTGTCTCGCTCTACGACCAACAACCAATGTTCCAACCGTATTTGCGGTTCCAGCCGTATAATGGCTTGAGACGCGTCTGGCCAACAGTCCGAGTTGTAATTATGAGTTAAATGATGGTTCAGAACAGAATAAAGAGAGAAATACGGAAAAACAGAAGGAAATACGAAGCTAATACGAGGCTTAGACAGCCACGACGCAAACTCACAGCTCACAGCAGGCAGCGAGGCGGACAAAAGCAATCGAGCAATCAAATTCGTATTGACTTTTTTTGTATTGACTTTAATACAAAAAAAGTCAACCTTCAAATAATTATACTATAAGAGAATTCAACCAGGCGCTCAGGTGAAGTATATCCGTAATAGGTGCTCTTGGGATAGGGAAAGGGTCCAATGAAAAAAGATGCAGGTCCCAGGCACTCAAAAAATGGATAAGAAGGAGAAGGTTAAAAAGCCTTTATTGAATATGGCTTATTGCATGATAAAAAAGTCACAAGCCAACATGTTTCGACCCACAAAAGGTCTTCTTCAGGGCAAAGTAACATACACACTGAGAATGGCGGAAAATATACATAGCGTCCCACCTGTAATCAAAGAGCATGCAATTAACCTAATCAGGTCAAATACAATCAATTAATTAACCCAATAAGGTAACCCAGTCTAACATGATAGGGACAATCAACAAATTGAGCACAAGGAATTCTCCCTCAACATGGGTTATCTGGAGAGACAAAAAAATGAGATCAACATCATGTATAAAACAAACAACAACAACACAAAACCATAAGTATAGGACAATTACATCATAAGAAGCACTTAAACTCAATGTCCTCGTTCAGACCTGGATAACGAAGTGCATCCAGCTGATGAATCCAAAATGCCTCACGCTGGTTAAGTTTACGAATCCTATCACCACCTCTATCTAAAGGTTTCACATGTTCCAACACCTCTATCTTAAGTTGAGAATCATTGCTATTGTGCATATGTAGGAAGTGTTGGGCCATCTGATAGTCAGGGCTACTGGTACGAATGGCATATTTATGCTCCGCTAACCGATCACGTAGACGTCTTTTTGTACGGCCTACATAAAACACATTCTTACATGGACAAGACAACCGATAAATAATAAATGTAGTGTTACAATTTATAAAATCTTTAATCTTGAATGTTCTATTGGATTTAAAATCCACAAAGGTTTTCGAGGGAATAACATTGCAACAATGAGGACAATTCATGCAACGATATAAGCCGATAGGTCTTTTAAGCCAACTTTCCTTCTTCTCAGGAGGAAGATAACTATGTACCAATTTATCACGAAGAGTTGGAGCCCTTCTGTAAGAAAACAGAGGTGGTTGAGGAAAAATCTGTTGGAGAGTAGGGTCAGAGTTGATAATGGCCCAATTCTCCTGAATTATCCTTTTAATCTGTCTCGCCTCTCTACTATATTGTGTGACAAAGAAGGGGCGGGATCGAGCAACTGTCTTACGTCCCTTCTTAATCAAGGTGTCAGAACGATCTAGGGATTTAGCTCTGGAACGAGCAAGAGCAACAATGCCTGGTTTATAGGCTCTTTTAATAAAACGTTCTGACAAAATGTCTGCCTGTTTTTCAAAATCAACATCATCATCACATATACGACGTAACCGCTGGAATTGGCCGAAAGGTACATTATCAATGAGATAAGGAGGATGAAAGGAATCAGCCCTAAGGATGGTGTTTCTGGAGGTCTTTTTTCTAAAAATCGTGGTATGTAACTTTCCTTCTGGATCAATAGAAATAGTTAAGTCTAAAAAATCAATGGTGGTCTTGGAGTATTCTAAAGATAATTTAATATTCCTATTAATGGAATTAAGGTATTGGTGAAACTCCAAAACCTGAGTGACAGTACCCTTAAAAATAAATAGTAAATCGTCAATATAACGGCCATACCATGTTATACAATGAAAAAACGGATTAGCCGAATTGAGGACATGCAACTTCTCCCATAACCCCAAATACAGACAAGCATAATTGGGTGAGAAACAACAACCCATTGGAACACCAATCTTCTGTTTGTACAATTTATCAGTAAATACAAAGATGTTGTTATGAATAATAAACTCAGTGAGTTGTACAATAAAATGAGAAGGAGGTGTGGTGTCAACTCTATCAGAAATAAAGTGTTTCAAGGCATGTAAACCCTCCTCATGGTCAATGTTGGTATATAAGGACTCAACATCCATGCTAATTAAATATTGGGATCCTACATTACCTAAACAGGATAATCGGTTTAAAACATCCACAGTATCTTCAATGAAAGAAGGGAGAGTCTTAACAAAAGGCTTAATAAAAAAATCGACAAATTTGGACGCTGGTTCAGTAAGTGTACCATTACCTGAGATAATGGGTCGTCCCGGAGGATTATCAGCAGGGGGTTTATGTACTTTAGGAAGTAAATAAAATGTAGCTAAGGACGGGTGTTCAACTGTCATATATTTCATTTCACTCTCAGTGATCCATTCAGAATTTTTGGCATGAGTTAAGATGTTATTAAAAATAGCACTCAGTTCAGGCAGCGGATTACTAGTAAGTTTTTCATAGTGCTTAGTTTCCAATTGTCTTGTCGCCTCTAGAATATACATGTCTTTAGGTAGGACCACTACAGCCCCACCCTTATCAGCAGGACGAATAATAATATCGTCAATCATAGAAAGCTCCTTAAGAGCATTACGTTCATTAATCGTCAAATTCGATTTTTGTGCGGGTCTAGACCGAGTATCAAAAAATGTTTGCACATCAAAGTCAACTTTCTTACAAAAGGCGACAAGAGAAGGATTCGATATCATGGGAGAAAATAGGGATTTAGGTCTAAACAAAGGATATGAGTCAATGTTGGAAATACTTTCAGAAACAGGTATATTGTCAAGTGTGCTGTCAGGAGTAATGTCAGAATTAACAGTCATCGAGGAACAACCATAATTGAATCCAGACTTATGATAAAATGCTTTTAAGTGTAAATTACGATAGAACCGGAATAAATCCACTCTAGTACTAAATAGATCAGTGGTATGAGTAGGTGCAAAAGACATACCCTTAGACAGTACACATAGTTGCTCGTTGGAAAGAGGTATATCAGAAAGGTTAATCACCGAGGATATTTCTTCCTTGGTAACGATCTCAGTGTTGATGGACGAGGACGTTCCTCTACCTCGGCGGCCACGACGTGTTTTCTTGGAACAGTTATGTTTCTATGTTCAGTTATGCACTCAATACTTGGTCGGGAATCCTTTTGCAGAAATGACTGCTTCAATGCGGCGTGGCATGGAGGCAATCAGCCTGTGGCACTGCTGAGGTGTTATGGAGGCCCAGGATGCTTCGATAGCGGCCTTAAGCTCATCCAGAGTGTTGGGTCTTGCGTCTCTCAACTTTCTCTTCACAATATCCCACAGATTCTCTATGGGGTTCAGGTCAGGAGAGTTGGCAGGCCAATTGAGCACAGTAATACCATGGTCAGTAAACCATTTACCAGTGGTTTTGGCACTGTGAGCAGGTGCCAGGTCGTGCTGAAAAATGAAATCAGATGGAAGCATGAAGTGCTCCAAAATCTCCTGATAGCTAGCTGCATTGACCCTGCCCTTGATAAAACATATAATATATATATGTTACATCAACCGTCAGGGTGGTCTACGCTCCCGCCGTATGTCGCAACTCGCACGCCACCTCCTCTTATGGAGTCAGAAGCACCTGAGGTCCCTTCGTGCTGTTTACATTCCAGGAGATCGGAACTTTGCAGCCGACGAGCTGTCACGGTTTCGGCCCATCTCCGGCGAATGGCGACTCCATCCCCAGTCGGTCCAGCTGATTTGGGACCAGTTCGGGGACGCACAGGTAGACCTGTTTGCCTCCCACGACTCATCCCATTGCGCCCTGTATTACTCCCTGACCGAGGGCACGCTCGGCACGGATGCACTGGCGCACAGCTGGCCGCGGGGCCTTCGCAAATATGCGTTTCCCCCAGTGAGCCTTCTCGCACGGACCCTGTGCAAGATCAAGGAGGATGAGGAGCAGGTCATTCTGGTTGCGCCGTACTGGCCCACCCGGACCTGGTTCTCCGAACTGATACTCCTCGCGACAGCACCTCCTTGGCCAATTCCTCTGAGGAAGGATCTCCTTTCTCAGAGACGGGGCACCCTCTGGCACCCTCGACCCGATCTTTGGAGACTCCACGTGTGGCTCCTGTACGGGACGAGGCAGGTTTGAGTACCCTTCCACCTGCGGTGGCGGCTACCATCACTTCCGCTAGAGCATCGTCCACGAGACATGCCTATGCGTTGAAGTGGAACCTCTTCGTCAACTGGTGCTCTTCTCACCGAGAAGACCCCCGGAGATGCTCGATCAGTGTTGTGCTTTCCTTCCTTCAAGAAGGGTTGGAGCGAAGGCTGTCTCCCTCCACCCTGAAGGTCTATGTTGCCGCTATTGCCGCTCACCATGACCTCATCGAAGGTAAGTCCGTAGGGAAGCACGACCTGGTCCTCAGGTTCCTGAGAGGAGCGAGAAGACTAAATCCTCCTCGCCCTCCTCTCGTTCCCTCTTGGGACCTCTCAGTGGTGTTTAATGCCCTGCAGAGGGCCCCCTTTGATCCTCTGCAATCAGTGGAGCTTAAGTTCCTGTCCATGAAGACAGCGCTCCTGGTTGCACTGGCCTCCATCAAGAGGGTAGGGGACCTGCACGCATTCTCCGTTGACGAAGCGTGCCTGGAATTCGGGCCGGCTTACTCTCACGTGATCCTGAGACCCCGGCCTGGATATGTGCCCAAGGTTCCCACCACTCCCTTCCGGGACCAGGTGGTGAACCTGCAAGCGCTGCCCCTGGAGGAGGCAGACCCAGCCTTGGCACTGCTCTGTCCAGTACGCGCTCTCCGTGCTTACGTAGACAGGACGCAGTGTTTCAGGACCTCAGACCAGCTCTTGTCTGTTATGGTGGGAGACTGAAGGGAAAGGCTCTCTCAAAGCAGAGGCTGTCTCACTGGATAGTGGACACCATTGCTTTGGCTTACCAACAGCAAGGCCGACCGTGCCCCCTTGGTGTGACAGCACACTCCACTCGGAGTGTGGCTTCCTCTTGGGCTCTAGCGCATGGCGCCTCGCTGGCAGACATTTACAGAGCTGCAGGCTGGGCGACACCGAACACATTCGCCAGATTCTACAATCTCCGAGTGGAGCCAGTGTCCTCTCATGTACTCGCTTCAACCAGCTAGTACCGGACCCGCTCAGCTGTCTTCGCTTGCTCGCCATTCCACTTCACGGACTGGATACGTGCGATTATTCCTCAGGTGAGCCTTCCTCTCTGAAGCCCTGAGTTCCTCCAGCACTGTTGACGCTGGCGCCAGTGTCTATTGCCTGTGCGTCGGCCAGGTGCCTCCGTGTGCATGGTTCCTCCTCCGAGTAACCCCCACATGTGTATGTCCACTGTAAGCCTCCTTGAGCATGTGTCTTTCCCTCGGCAAGCCACCTTGCCACTCCTGGAGTTGAAAGTTGCCACCCCACGGGTTGGTCACTCCAGTGTTCCTCCATATGAAGCCCCTTGGGCCATATGTGTATTTCTAAGTCCTCCCTACAGGCAGGCATTGTGTTGCATATTTCCTCTGAGATATGCTCCCAGTGTACCTTGGTATTCCTGTGCTAAGTAGGTCTCCTTCGTCCGTGCCAGTATCACGACAGGGGGATCAGACTTTCGCAGGGCACTGGAAGACAGCTGTGAAGGTGGCGTGATTACACGGGGACCCCCATTCTCCGTCATCCGACGTAACTCGGAGTGACTACGAAAGGGAACGTCTCGGTTACGTATGTAACTCTCGTTCCCTGAGTAGGGAACGGAGACGTTACGTCTCCCTGCCACTTCCGCTGTACCGCTGGGTGACGCCTGAGTTCAGTCTCGGCTCCTCAGCGAAGACATATCTGCATGTTGCCGGCGTCCTCCTTTTATACCCACGCGGTGGGGCGGAGATACGCTATGCAAATTCCGCAGACCCATGGCATTTCTTGCCATTGGCTCGTTTTGTAATACTCGAAGTCGATAGGCTTTCTAAGCGAAACCCCCATTCTCCGTCATCCGACGTAACGTCTCCGTTCCCTACTCAGGGAACGAGAGTTACATACGTAACCGAGACGTTATTAACAATAAAAACTGTCACTTCGGGTGAAAAATGTTGTCCTGTGTTCGTCTTTTAAACTTCTCCTCAACGTGCATGCAGTGTACATAAAGCAGTTGCATCAATGAAATGATAGTAAAGTTAGTCCACGGCCACACCCCCGTGCTAATGGTCCCGCCCACGGCGCAAATTACAAGACGAAAAATAGAAAATCGGTTAGATTTAATTTATTCAAATGTTTGTTTCTGAAGTCACAATTTAGCACAAGTAAAACTGAAAAAATGGAGAAAAAGGCAACTATCCATTGATAATGTAACTGGAAAAACAAGAAAACTGAATGTCTGGTTGCAATTTTTCATTTTTGCATTTGCATTGTATGGTCTGAAAATTGAATTGTGAAGCGTTACACGGACCGAGGCGCACTACTTACACGCACCGTACACTTGGAAAAAGCATTAGAAGAATATTCATTAGTCTGCTCTTCCTCTTCAGCAAATCAGTTAGGCTTATATCAAATTAATCAAGTTTGGCGGTCTTCTACAGCCTGTCTGTATGGAGTCTACATTATTTCCCTATAAAAAAACGATAGAAGGCATGATAATAAGTGGATGCTCGGATGAGTACATATCAAATTTTTTAAAATTTGAATGTGGATTTTCAAAGGGTGCTTCAAAGGCGAGCAAACGTCGATTTTGTGCTGAACATGGCATACGGAGAGAGCGTCTGCAAGATTCCCAGCTCGAGGTGGAAGTTGCAAAAGCAGTTACCGAGGTTGGTCAGTTCACACTTACATATAATTAAATGTAAAGGTTTATGCGTATTTGACGTGCTGTCCAATCCAGAATACTCCCCCCGGGTTGAGATAGGAATTGTTAAAACTGGAAGTGATGTATACCTCTTATATCGTTAACTGAGTTGATTAACTGAATTTGTGTTAATTATCTGACCGTGCTCCTCCTACACTTTGTTAATAAAACATAATTTAAATAAAAAAGTGTCAAAACTCTGTTTTATGGTTAAAATGATCTTGTGTAGGCTACTCAGTTTGGAAGTTTTTTTCCCCCACAACAGACTGGGTCAACATATGGCAGAAAAATGATGAAGGGATACCTGGCTTCAAAAGGTATCAAAGCATCCGAAGGCCGCGTGGGATGTTTGCTGCGAACAATCAATCAGCCCTATCACATGGCTCGATATCATGTAGATATTGGTAAATAAATTATGGATTATGTTGTTTAATTTTGGAAGTGTTTGTCTTTAATTAAACCATGTTAGTGTTATAAAGGTTAAAAAGTTGTTCACTTCAATACTATATTACTGCAATACCAGACTGCAGTTTCAGGACTACATTTCTAGGACCCTAGTTTTTTGTGACCACGCCACTAGCCAATTCAGAAGAGACCTGATTCAATCTTGATGCAAAGATGAGACCCATGGAAATTATTCACCCATTATTACCCATGGAAATTACCCATGGAAAGTGTATCACACATCAGAGTACGCATGTGGTATGCATGTTGTGCTTCGGCTAATGAATTTAAGTCTCGCACAGATACAGAAAATAGTCTCTTTTCAAGGAAACCAGAATATAGTTGCTCATATACTGAAACAAATTAGGTTAAATATTTCAAGAGGATTACCAACAGATATGTTTAGGGTTAGGGTTTGAATAGGACAATCATTTAATTAATACAATTAAAATCATTCCTGAAAGATTATAAAATGAATACATAATTGAATCGTAGGCATAGGTGCCATAAAATGGTAGAAACTGCTATTACATGCTTGCATGCATACAAAAATGGCTGGGTTGTTTTTGTCAGCTCTTGAGTAAAATCAGGCTTTGTGAGATGGGTATAAACCTGGAAAGCACCGTTAGCCAACTATGGTGTCAAGTTTCATCTTTATCAGCTAAGTTTAAAGAGTGTGTTTGCCGAAACAAACGGACATTAGCAAACAGCATTACAAAGTTTTGTGGTTGGAACGACGGCTCCCGACCTGTCGCTAGAAGCAGAGTTTCTTGTTTGCATGACATGGACTCAAATCCTTATCTTGAGCCAAATAAGTAAGATGACATTCAGTACAATCTATATCTTTTATTTGATCAAAAATATACAAATGTTATTTCTTTTAAGGACTGGATTCACAGACATGGCTTCGTTTAAGCCAGGATTAGGCCGTAGTTCAATTAGGACATTTAAGTAGCTTTTATAAACCTGCCCAAAAAAAACATTACTGGTGTGCCTCTTGAGACAAAAATGGCACTGACATATTTGAACATGCATTTTAGTCTTGGACTAGCTTATGCCTTGCTTGTCTGTGTAACCGGGGGTTAGTTTGTCAAGAAATTTGAAGCAGTTTTTGAAGAGTTAAAGAGAAAATGAGAATTATTGCTATAAATTACAAACATGGCATCTGGGGACTAATTTGATCTCAAACAAATTTGCGACAGTACGATTTCGGGAAACAATCGTGACTATCTAGTAGTTGATTTCTTCAATGATGAATTATACTATGGTAGTTAAGAAGCGAGTTGCATCATTGTATGGGAAACGCTCCCCTGGCCGAGCCAGCTAGTTATAGAGGGTCAGCTTTAAATGTGTGGGACTACTGCTCTTTAAATGGAAAGTACATTCCTAACCCCACTAGCTTGAAAGTCTTCACCCACTGGAGTTATAAACTTTGCACACTTGGAGGTCTCCAGGCTACAGCAACGATGCGATGTCATGTAGATTTCTGTAATAGAAATGAATTAATAATTAGTAAAAAATCTATTATTAAATAACTATTTAGTAGGTAGTGTTGTTTTTCCCAGTGTTTTGCTATTATGTTAAAAAAAATCTAAATAATCTAAACATTTACCACTCCCCCTTTTTTTTTATACAGGGATCTAGGAACTTTAATCCGATACCATACACTGCAGAATACATGGGTCACAAATTACATATGGATCAAAATGAGAAGATGGTAATGTTTGGGGTGACCCACGTAGCAGCTGTGGATGGATACTCCAGAAAAATTGTTGCACATTCCACTATGCCAGTGAACAACAACGTGACAATATATCAAAATGTTTACAGGTAACTTCAAATTTTTGATCTTGGTTTTTATTTGGGGTACTTTAGTTGTGTAGTTCCAAATTAATTCCATACATCTATGAGAAATGTGTGAATAATCCAAATCATAACACTAACCGCCAAGAGTATGAACAATTAGGCTACATGTTTTTGGGTGCAAGAGTGAACTTGGCTTGAACTTGAGTAGAAAGAGTCCAAAAATTAATTGGTTGTTTCAACAAGCATTACCTATTCACCATGTGTGTGTTTTCACAGAGGAGGCAAAGAAAAGAAAATTGTATGAGAAAATAATCCATTTGATAAATTCCACCTTTAATTTTCGAGCAACAATTCACAAAAAAAAGGACTATACATGAAATCTGAATTTTGTTACTGCATCTTTGGAATAAATGAAAAACTTTGAGATTTATACATGGTTTTGATTAATATAACAGTAATTGCATACATTTTAATTTCAAAATAAAATTGTATTGGTGGTGTTCTTAATAGTTTATGTAATGTTTATGTAACCTGGAAAATGTCAACATTGCGTGTAACTGGAACATGAATTTACCTTTTTTTTTAAATAGTGAGGACTTTGCCTCATTTCAGAACACTGCTATTAATACATTTGTGTTAAGCAAGAAAACATTATACTGTAGAGAGACAATAACTTGACTGGCTAAACAGCATTTTTTACCTTCAGTGCTTTTAGCTATAAGCTGTACTTCTTGTTTCTTGCAGAAGTGCAGTGATCGAATATGGAATGTGGGACCAGGTCAGGGTGGATCATGGGAAGGAGTTTTATTTAACACTTTTTATTCAAGAGAAACTTGCACACCTTAGAAACAACAGAGAGAAGCAGCCATATTGCCAAACACCGTCAACAAATGTGAGTCTTAATTCATAAACATTGTAGGGCAACAGAAACTATAGTGTCCTTTTAACATAATATATTAAGATGTTTTATTTTGTTAACTGCACTTAGTATTGTTGTGTCCAATACAGGGGCCTATGCCATGAAGCCGGTTTAGGTGACTAGCCAGATATGGGTAGTTGACAAATGGCCAAGAAATAGTACTTTCCTTGGAAAACATAACTTTTTAAGAAAAAATACATATATTTATGGAGTATGAAAACTGCAGTTTCAGAAAATGGTAGTGGTCACTCATTTTGTCAATGACTTCACATATTTTTTTCACGTTTTCACTCAACAGTACTCTAAATGTGTCCTATGGTGTGACATTTAAAAAGTACTCAGAAATTATATTAAATAACACAAAAGAGAATTGTTCACATTATTAAAATAATTTTTATTAAAGTGATATTTATTTTACATTAAAGTACTAATTAGAATAATTTTCACCATGAATAGATGAACTTGATAAACATTTCCCTATGAATGTCAATAAAACTTTTTCGCCAACCTTACAAAACTGTTTGAAATTGTACCCATCTAAGAGGAGATATTATTGTAACTCCCCTAATGCCAAACTTGACTATTTTTTTAAAAGATATTTTAAAATAAGTAAATTTTTCTGTTGTTTTATATTTGTCATACCATAGGACAAAACGTCACACCAAAGGACAAAATAGTCATTGCATAAAAAGAGTCAGAATTATAGTGTTTATTGTAACAATTATAAAGGAGGACATTTTCCTCCTTTATAAGGAGGAATTTCCTTTATAATTTCCTCCACAAATTTTCAGGAGGACATCGAATATTATTGTGTCTGGACCGCTTCCTACGTACCGACGAGGGCATGAAAAGTTCAGTAGATTATTTGCACTAAATGAATGGTTATTGTCATGGTGCAATGAGCAGAAACTGATTTTTGTAAATAATTGGAATCTGTTTTGGGAGCGACCAAGGCTCTTCCGCGCTGATGGCTTACACCCAAGTAGAATCGGGGCAGATCTTCTGTCAGATAACATCTCCAAGATGTTAAATACCATTTGACTAGTAACCAAAAATCCAAATCACAGTCTCTACTGCACCAATTTAATTGATATTAATACTAGTGTAGAACATTGCATAGAAACTGTGTCTATTCCTCGTTTACTAAGATCAAATAATAAATCTACTGCGGGATCTAGAAAAAATCTAATTGTTATTAAAACAAAAAATCTCGCTATTAGTGAACAAAAACAATTTCTAAAGCTAGGTCTTCTAAACATTAGATCGCTCACACCTAAGGCGGTTATTGTAAATGAAATGGTCACAGATAATAATTTCGATGTTCTGTGCCTTACTGAAACCTGGCTTAAACCAAATGATTATTTCGGTCTAAATGAGTCTACTCCGCCAGGATACTGTTATAAGCATGAGCCCCGTCTGATCGGTCGTGGCGGCGGTGTTGCAACAATCTACAGAGATATCCTTAATGTTACTCAGAAAACTCGTCATAGGTTTAATTCGTTTGAAGTGCTTGTGCTAAATGTTACGCTCTTAGATGTAAGAAAAAAATCCCTATTATCTCTAGCATTGGCTACCGTATATAGACCTCCAGGGCCTTACGCCAATTTCCTAAAAGAGTTTGCTGACTTTCTATCAGATCTTTTGGTCAACGTCGATAAAGCATTAATTGTTGGAGATTTTAACATACACGTAGATAATTTAAATGATGCGTTAGGGGCTGCGTTTACAGATTTATTAAACTCCTTCGGGGTCAAGCAAAACGTCACCGGACCAACTCATCGTCTTAATCATACACTCGATTTAATTATATCATATGGAACCGATCCAACCGATATAGATGTCATTCCACAAAGTGATGATGTCACTGACCACTACTTGGTAACTTGCATATTACGCACTGCTGTAATATGTCATGCTGCGCCACGTTATCGACCAGGTAGAACAATTCGTCCATCCACCATAGATCATTTCTCAAATAGCTTATCTGATCTGTCTCAGCTGCTGCCTGAACCCAAACAAACAGATGAATTAGACCAGGGGTGTCCAAACTCGGTCCTGGAGGGCCACTGTCCTGCAGAGTTTAGTTCCAACTTGCCTCAACACACCTGCTTGTAAGTTTTTAGCATGCCTAATGACCTTCAACAGCTAATCAAGACCTTGATTAGCTGTTTCAGGTGTGTTTAATTGGGGTTGGAGCTAAACTCTGCAGGACAGTGGCCCTCCAGGACCGAGTTTGGACACCCCTGAATTAGACGAACTAACTAGCACTATGAGCACCATTCTCTCTAGAACATTGGATATTGTTGCACCCATTAGATTAAAAAAGGTCAGAGAAAAAAGTATAGCACCATGGTACAATAATACTACGTATGTTTTAAAGAGAGAAACCTGTAATTTAGAGCGTAAATGGAAAAAAACTAATTTAGAGGTCTTTAGAATCGCGTGGAAAGACAGTATGTCACTTTATAAAAAGGCACTTAAAACAGCCAGGGCTGAGCATCTCAGCAAATTAATAGAAAACAACCGAAATAATCCAAGGTTTTTATTTAATACCGTGGCTAGACTAACAAATAAACAGACGTCGTCTGAACAAAATACCTCGTTACAGTTTAGTAGTAATGATTTCATGAACTTCTTCACCGAGAAAATTGAAAGCATCAGAATCAAAATCGTAAACGTTCGATCTTTGCTTGCGCCTTATAATTTGGCCGCAATTATCACCCCGCAAGAACAATTACAATGCTTTACAACCATAGAACAAAAAGAGTTAAATAAACTTATCACTTCATCTAAAACAACAACATGTTTATTAGATCCTATACCAACTGAACTACTGAAAGAAGTGTTACCTATAGTGGAAGAGCCTCTTCTCAATATTATTAACTCATCTTTATCTTTAGGTCATGTTCCAAGAACGTTCAAGCTGACAGTTATAAAACCTCTTATTAAGAAACCACAATTAGATCCAAATAACCTAGCAAATTACAGACCCATTTCGAATCTTCCATTTATGTCAAAAATATTAGAAAAAGTTGTGTCCGCTCAACTCGGCTCTTTCTTGCAACAAAACGACATCTATGAAAAGTTTCAGTCTGGATTCAGGCCACATCATAGCACTGAAACTGCGCTTGTTAGAATCACAAATTACTTTTAGCTTCGGACCAAGGCTGTATCTCAGTACTAGTTTTACTTGATCTTAGTGCTGCGTTCGATACTATAGATCACACAATACTCTTAGATCGACTACAAAATTACACTGGTGTTCAAGGACAAGCATTAAGCTGGTTCAGGTCATACTTATCTGACCGCTACCATTTCGTCTACTTAAATGGAGAAAAATCGATTATAACTTCGGCAAACTATGGAGTGCCGCAGGGATCTGTGTTAGGCCCTTTATTATTCTCAATATATATGCTGCCACTCGGTAATATTCTAAGGAAACATGGAATTAGTTTCCATTGTTATGCTGATGACACTCAAATATATATTTCATCACGGCCAGATGAATACGCTAAATTATCCAAATTGACAGATTGTGTTAAAGATATAAAAGATTGGATGACGCGTAATTTTCTTTTATTAAATCCAGACAAGACAGAGGTAATACTTATCGGTTCTAAAAACCGTCCACAAAACCTTTCACAGCACGACTTTAACATAGTAGGATGCCCTGTTACTTTATCCGCTACAGTAAAAGACCTGGGTGTTACATTAGACTGCAACCTGTCTTTTGAAAAGCATATTTCATATGTTACAAAAACTGCCTTTTTCCACCTTAGAAACATTGCTAAGCTACGTAATATGCTATCAGTCTCTGATGCAGAAAAGTTAGTTCATGCATTCATGACCTCGAGACTAGATTACTGTAATGCTTTATTAGCTGGTTGTCCTGCATCTTCAATAAACAAGCTACAGTTAGTCCAAAATGCAGCCGCTAGAGTTCTTACTAGATCAAGAAAATATGATCATATAACACCGATTTTATCATCACTTCATTGGTTACCTATAAAGTTCCGTATTAAATACAAGGTATTGCTTTTGACTTATAAAGCTCTAAATGGTTTAGCTCCAGTCTATTTAACGGATCTTCTATCGCCTTACAATCCATCGCGCTCTTTAAGATCACTAAATTCTAGGCTTCTGGTCATTCCTAGGATATCCAGATCCACCAAAGGAGGCAGAGCATTTTCACATTTAGCTCCGAAGCTCTAGAATAGCCTTCCTGATATTGTTCGTAGCTCAGACTCGCTCTCCCAGTTTAAAACTAGACTGAAGACGCATCTATTTAGCCAGGCATTCATATAAATTTTTTATCTTACAGTTACTGTAAATTCGGCCTCTAATTTATAAACGCCAGAGGAGAACTGGGCCCCGACTGAGCCTGGGTTCTCCCAAGGTTTTTTTTCTCCATTGGATCATCTGATGGAGTGTTAGGACACCATTAGGTCACTGGATGGAGTTTTTCGGTTCCTTGCCACTGTTGCCTTTGGCTTGCTCAGTTGGGGATATTCAAATCAATTAACCAATCATACCATTGATCAGCTCTACCAAACTTGGATGTCTTTTTTCCAGTAATAAACAAACATTGTTAAGTTGTTTTGATTGATACTGTGAAGCAGCTTTGATACAATCTGTATTGTGAAAAGCGCTATATAAATATATTTGACTTGACTTGACTTGACATTTGTTTTTATTTTGCAGCAATATAAACTGTGCAAAACATATCACACCAAAAGTAACTTAGATACTTATAGATCCATCAATAAGGAAACATTGATGCATATAATATCTTTGAGAAATTCAGTAAAATGCCATTTCAAAACAATACTGTGACATTGTCAAACTGCAAATTTCATCAGCTAAACAGTAACAGTGACATGAAAATAAAATCCCTAAAAACATTGCATAAGTTTAGTTTGTCTCTTCCTTCCTAGTGCTTTAATGTTGAATGTATCCAATTCCCCGAGAGCCTTCTTTTCATGATATCTGTTTGAAATAATGATAGAATATAGATGAATGGATCAACAGAGAAATTAATGTAATGTATACTCAATTCTGAACTCATGACCTACTGTGTTTTCCCTACAAATGTAACCACTTGTCAATTTCTTATAAAACACAATATAGATTATTATTCTGTAATAACAAGCTTATTATGTAACTATTGTTGAACCTGAACCTCACACAGGTCTATTCTGATACTGAATAATAAGCAGTCATTCAGTCACTCAGCAAGATCCCTGGATTATTTTTATATGTATATGATGTATATGGCAACATTTCAGTTTGATTTACTTTCTCTGTCGTTCTCTTAGGATCGCCTCCTTTCTCTGTGGATCCTTTTTAATTCGCTCCCTATAGAGAGCCTAAGCCCCGCCCCTCCGCTTCCGGCTCATGGGACATTATTTCGGGGAAAATATGTATGGTAGTCAATGGCGAGAGACAACTTATCTTTTTATTCCGTCTGAACTGTGCCCTGAATTACACATATGATGTTTGTCAATTTAAAAGATAATTATGAAAGTCAAGAAAGTCACAGTTTGTCATAAAACAGAAGAGTAACATTTAGTTTTATGTGAAAATCGCTCAATGAACTACATCTCTCGTCTCGCACTATGTACGTCACCAAGCTCGTGTGTGTGCAGTCTGGTACAAAACACACAGGCATGACGGCGTAACGTTACGATTATAACGTTAGACTATAGAAAACATGACAGACGTTAGCTTCAGTAAAGTTAGCTTCATTCATTGAGAGAAAAGGTATGACGTCACATGCGCCTTTTGGGTTTGTAGTCTTTGTAATTACGTATTTTCACAGTCTTATACCTCAACAGTTTTACATCAAACTGCCACTTTCTTGACTTTAAAATGTATCTTTTAAATTGACAAACATCATATGTGTAATTCAGGGCACAATTCAAACGGGATCCAACTATTTGTTGTCTCTCGCCATTGACTACCATACAATATTTTTCCAAAATAAGGTCCCATGGTGCACCGGAAGAGGAGGAACTTAGGCTCTCTATACTGTCTGGTCCTCTCTTTTGCACTCATCTCTCCCTCAGTTCTTTCTGTTCTAAAAAAAGTTAAGTAGCATTATAAGTAGTAGCACTGTATTTATGTACTTTATATTTGTTTATAGTTGTTACATTATACATTATAGTTGTTTTAGTAACACTTCAGAACATTTTATGTAGTCTCCAAAAAACGGCAATAAACATTAAAATGTAAGTCATTATTGAATTTAAAATCATCAAAACTGGTCAAAAAAGAATGAAAAGTATGTTAACAAACTTTATCTATTTGTTTTAATAGCTTCTTAAGGAGGTCTTGTCCTATTGTGTGACATCTGTGTCCTATGGTGTAACAGGCCAAAGTGTCACACCAAAGGACATTTCCTGTCACATCAAAGGACATTTGAGCTTTTGTGGCATGTTAATAACCATGCTAATGCTAGCTGAACTGTCATTAGCAATTGGCATGATACATTTGCATAATATTACATAGTCCTGCTGTTAAAAATACAAATTTGAATTAAAAAATAAAATTTAGGGGTGTCACACCAAAGGACAAAAAAACTTCACAACTTCAGTGGTCTGAAAACATAGTTAAATATTTGAACAATTCTGAGAGAAATACTTACCATGTGCACTGCTCAGGGGCTTCATAGGGGTCTTCAGTCACATGACCTTGAATGGGCTCTTTCAACTAAATGTAGTTGTCCATGATATTGCCCAACTTAATATCAGGTTATTGAATAACACCAAAGGACATTTTTTTTCTGAAACAAACTTTATAATATTCCTACACTTTTAGAAATGTATGTATAGGAAAAGTGATGGCCACTTAGTGAAATAGACACTTGCACAATTATGCCAGGAGTGTCCATTAAGATTTTTAAACATTATTTTCTTTATTTATAAAAGTTAATATTTATGCAATAATTTTGTCTACCGTCACTCCATAGGACGATTTTAAGATTTGGCTCAAAGTTGTAAAAAAATAAAAAATAACTCTGGTATTAAAACAACACATTCATGTAAAACAAGAAAATGTTTAACCATTTACAGTATTCTAAATGAAGAAAATGTGAAATAAATTATGTTTTATCTTCTGTGACGGTGAAAAAGCCACGTCACGTCAACTACCCATATGTTTCACTTTAGTTTGTGCCAACCCTGAGTTTTAGGCATCATGTAAGTGGTTTGGCTTTTAGCAGTGTTCATTGCCATAGTAACCTGCGCTGATGTCACTCCTAAACTCAGGATCAAAGCCTGTGTTGACAGAGAAAGTTGATGAACAGCGTAATGGCACCAACAAAGCCTGGTTGGATTGTTTGGTTTTGTCAACTCGAAACTAATCCCATAACCCTGAGTTTGTATAACTACCATCATGGTACCATCAAATATAGTGATACTTCAGGATCACTGGAAGCTGATATGAAGATTAGAATACTTTACTGACCCTGTAGGTTAAGCAAAATGAACTAAACTTTATTCAAGTTATTTTAGCAGAATTAGAATGATATATGTTCAATGGCTAAGTTCTCTTAACACACATACATTTTTACAATTTTAAATCAGGAAATCATTATAATGCATAAATGATGAGAAACATGAATGATTGGTTCTCCACAAATATGAAACATATATTGAACTCTAAAACGGCTAGAAAATCAAACCCATACATCTAAACAAGTTGTGTTCCAAATTAGAGGTTGATATCTCAAAAAATTAGCTTTCTGTAAGATTTTGTTTGGGCGCAGTAACACATTTTCCCCATTAGATGCCAGCAAAACTCCACTTGTTATTTGCAGTTGAGTTTCTCTCTCTCAAGTATTACAAGCACACACACATTTTTTTTTATAACACACATACCAACCACACTCCGACATCCATACCAACACACCCACACAATTATCGTTGCATAATTTATCCAATTGGCTCTATAATATACGTAAGCCATGAACCGCAACGTTAAAAAAAAAAAATCCGTAAAAAATAAATTCTAAAATTACGAGAATAAAGTCGAAATATTTCAAGACTAAAGTCTAAGTATTTACGGTGAAGAGAGAGACTTTATTATTTCTACTTTATTCTCGTAATTTTTTTTTTTTTACGTTGCGAAAAGCTAGAGATTAAAGTCGAAAGATTCCCAGAATAAATTTGAAACATTTCGAGATTAAAGTCGAAACATTTCGAGACTAAAGTCTAAGTATTTACGGTGAAGAGAGAGACAGTAGTACGGTTACTGTTAAGTGTTCTCGGCCCAGATGGCTTTGCCTATAGACGAGCACGAAAACACCTAGACTTTGCCAGATAAAGTTTGGACCAGGATTGTGGTACTGTAGGCTACCGACTCCGGCGGAGTCTGTGTGCCGTCTATAGGCAACACCATAATGCATGTTGGTAGATTAGCACCTGTAGAATTTCCTTTAGTTGAAAGCCCAGATAAAAGTAAAAAGCTACTATTAAAGGAAATGGGGGTGAAATAGTAAAATTCCAATATTATATATCCAATAAATTTCCCACAGACACACGGCACGGGGCAAAACCAGCATGGGGCAAAAGACACACAGTATTGACAAATACTTCAGCTAGAATAATGTATTTAACAATGTCTAAGTTACTACTTGTTCAAAACAATCACTTCAGCAAAGTTTGTACTATTTTCGGTTTAGTTTGATAAATAAAATAATTCATTTTTGTTCAAAAAATAAACTGTCATTAAAATATGATCATTTTAAAAGTAAAGATTCTGAAAGCATTGAAGAAGAGCCCATAATAATTTAATATAGATTCACAGTAGTAACAAATAAATATATTTTATTATTATGATTAATATCCTATTTTTAAATATGATGGTTTCATTCTAAATATGGTGAATTAAAAATTAAAAACCCAAATTGATGTATTTTAATCTAACCATGTCATGTCAACAAATGGAAAAGACGGATGGCTGTTTATTATCATGTTCATTATTGTGCCTTTTACACCAAATACCATATTTTTTATATATTTTTCCTTTATCGAAAAAAAAAATGTTGCTTTATTACCTTGAACAAAAGTGAAAATCATTAAAGACCATCATTCATGAAGAAAAATTTAAAAACATTAAATATTAAATCAAAGGCCAAATTTTCATGTGCATCATCAAAAGTGGTTGTTAAGAAAAGTGCTGAGCTGATTTTTTTGTGCATGAGGTGTGGGGCTATGTATTTATTTTTGTTATTTTATTTTATTAAAGATAGTTTAATAGATACATTGTCTGTACTTCAGTGGGCATTTTTTTGCATATTATTGAAAATCAGGGTGTGATGTGTGACAAATCCCCGTGTTAGGCTACCATTTATTTATTAAGTTAATTAGAATTGTAGTTATTCAACATAAATAATTTTGAAAAACAGTCTAGGAAAGAATTACTAGACATAAAAGGTGTATTTCAGTTATCACTTTTTTTGTGTTTCAGGTTGGTACAGACAGTCTGTATTTAACAGACTCTGCAAATGTGGCTCTTTTTCCTATGGAAAATGGAGATTTTGCAGCTTGGATCTACAGTAACTGACAGAGGGCATTATGAGGTTCATGGCGGTGAACTTCAAGGGCAAGTAACAGCTTTGAGTCAGCGTAGTTTCTCATTTTCTCAAAGGCCTTCAAGTTCACCAGTGGCAAACTTCACACAGCCACCTAGAGCTAGTACTCCAAGATCATTTCAAAGGTAACCCCTTCAAATCTTACTGCTTTATAATGTCAATATGTGAAGTCATACAAATATAAACATTTTAAGCTTATTATTCTATACTCAAACTATTATTCTTCTGGATTTAAGTTGCACTTTTTGTACAATACAGAAATGTGTTTCTTTTATAGATCCATACACATCTCTGAAATACAAGATGGCTGCTTGGTCTCTAGTCGAGTAGTGGTGGTGCGTTTGACAGAGTCTGAGGCGAATGTGCCCAGCATTCAGGAGAAAGTGAAGTTGGCTCTGGGCAATGATGAATCTTACGTCCTTACCAACACTCAAGGAAATGAAATCTTGGACTCAGAGGGCACAACTGGTAAATACAATCCTATGTTTGTTAATATGGAGTTTTGCACAAAGAATATTTTTCCTTATTTTCAAAAAACAAATAAATGAATTGAAGATAAAATCTGAAACTTGAAGAAATAATAAAGGGGCAATATTTACACTTAAACTGTGTCTCAAAAATGTACTAGTCAATGAGAACCCATCTTTGTTATCCTTTCTAACATGTGACAAAAACACTGAGGGAAAAATAAAAAGCATGATTTAAAACTTTAGCAGCTCATTTGTAATTCTGAGAAACAAATGCAGACAGATATTTTCAGTAGCAAATGCCATGTTTATAAAGACCAAGTTTTTAGCCTTTGATTTTTAAAAAAAAAAATTTTTAGATTCAGATTCAGTTTCAGACTTTTTATTTTTTTATTTATTTTTATTTTTCTTAAGTTTTATTTTTCTGTCGGGAAAAGCCACAATAGGTATTATTGGCAAAGACTTGTTGCTGTACTGTTTACTGGATATCTGCCTTTGTTGTTGTTTTAGGATGATCTTATTGGAGGCCGAACTCCAGAAAGTCCATGCGGTGGAAAAGGCTGCGTTTAGACAGTGGCAGCACAGTAGAGTCTGAGCTATTGCAGTGCAATATAATACATTTCCTGCAAATGACAAATTACCCTTTAAAAAAAAAAAAATATATATATATATATATATATATAAGGAGGGATAAGTGAAAACTATTTATGTGTTAACCTTTTTTTAAGTCGCAGAGATGCTGAAAAATCTGTCCTTCAGAACCGTAAATCACAAATCGAGGAGCTGTTGGAGGCCTCTCATGGTGTGGAAAATGTGTCCAGATAGGGCAAACCTAGCAACAATTTTAAAGGAAACATTCATGTGTTTAATCTGCAGAGGTACACACACACACACACACACACACGGAAACATTCATGTGTTTAATCTGCAGAGGTACACACACACACACACACACACACACACACACACACACACACACACACACACAAAAAACTGCATCTTGAAATGTCCTAGGTAACCAAAACACAGTAAACTAGAAGGAAGAAATCTGGTGCTAAAACAGTAGCATGGATATTGCTCGGCTGAAATCATGTTCAGTCTATTCACTGATATCAGTTGCAAGTGTGTGGCCCCTATAGACCGGGTTTTTGCAGTAACTGCCAAAAGTTGTATCATTTTTAGCCATGATATCAGCTATAATTGATGTGATTTGACTTATTGTTTTCCAAAACAATCATGTTTATTTGGCACCAGCTGCAATTAATGTTGACTTTTTTTTCTTTTTTCTTTATCAAGCTATCATTGAAGAACCTGTGTTCACCTCGTGCTCCAGGAGTGTGTGTGTGTGTGTGTGTGGCAGTGCCCTAAATGCAGATCTGAAGATATTGTTATCACAGAGGTTGCAGGCCTATCCAATGTGCTTGTAGTCACTAAAAGTTTTGTGTAAAAAACAGTATTCATTTTTTTCCTCCACTTCCTGCAGTAATATTTGTTCAGTTAGTTCAAGCAGGGTATGTGATAAAGACATCTTCAAAAGTTGTGTTTGCATGTGTTGTGAGAACAGAATAAAGTTTTTGCAGATTCCATTTTCCATTGTACTGACTGACCTACAAATCTGCATGCAAACACACAACTTTGCACATTCATTTATAGATTTAACACCGAGTCCTGACCCTGGAGCATCATGTTCTGCAGAGTTCAGCTTCAACCAGTTCTAACACACTTTCCTGAACATCTCTAGATATTCTGAAGACCTTGCTTCGCTGGTTCAGGTGTGTTTAACTAGCCTAGCAAAACTTTGCAGGACATTTGCCCTGACATTAGCTTGTTACATTAATTTAATGTGGTTTATTAACAGCGAGTACATCTTAAAATATAGAGCTCATGACAAATAATAGTTCCAGATGGACAAACAATAAATGCAAAAACCAGTGTGAATAACAATATCTTAAAAGAAACTAGAGAGTGGCAAACTTTGAAGTAGGGTTCAAGTTTTAATTAGTTGTACAGCTTGAAGTGTAAAGCTTATTCTCATACACAGATATGGCCTATTTATGAATGAAATTCATGCTTTTATTTGTCATTTAAAGGGTAACTAAACACTGAAACAACTTTTTTTAGTTAATGATCTGTAAGAATGGAGCTTCATAAATGCTGTTCTTTGATTCGAGTACATTTTTTGACATTTGGGTATAAAGTGTTTTAATTTTCAAATATATGGTGTAAAAACGTCTGAGTGCTGCCCTCTTCAGGTTAAACGGAAAGCTCCTGAAGTAGGGGTACTCTGTGACGTAGGGTACTCTGTGATGTAGGGTACTCTGTGACGTAACTCTGTCACGCCCTTGGTGCGAGCTCACCACGCCCTTGGCAGCCCCTGGTATAAAAGCATCTGCTTCCGTCAAAACTACTGTAGCGAGTCAGGAGTTGGAATTACGAGTATTGAAAACGATCGTCATAATGTGAGTGAGCATATATTTTTAATCACAATTTATGTTCCTTAGGCTAAAGTTAACCCTCTGGTGTCGACAAACGCGCGTTTTGCTGGATATTTTTTTCACATAGCAGCAAAATATACTGAACGTAATAGTAATAATAATCCCGGAAAGAATTACCTCAAAATGACTGAATATAAGATGCGAGAGTTAAGACCGCAGTTTGAGCCAGCGGCTCGAATTGATATGGCTCTGGACCTGTGTCCACACAGACAATTCAACATCCTCCACTTCAGGTGAAGGTGGGGGAGAAAAGTCCTCGACTTCGCATGACCGCTCTGTTGCAAAGCTACTTGCGTCACTCCAGTCACTCTCCATTTTAGAGTCTGACAGCAGCTGTCAATCAATCCGTCTCTGCACCCACCCATTCGTTTTATAATAAAACTAATAACTGTCACAGTGTTGGGTTTGTGTTCCCCTGATGTCCACTAGATGTCCTCCTTTCCCACGGTGTCCTTCACTTATGAACTACATTTCCCACGATCCTTTGTCTCATCATTGCACTCAGCTGTTCCTTATCACTGATCATTGCACTCAGCCAATTCCCCATTATCATTGTCGATTCCCTGTGTATATAACCCTGTCTGTTTCAGTATGTGTCACGGAGTCCTTGTATGTATCACGCTACTTCTGTCATCCAGTTTCCTTGCTTCCTGTTCCTGTTCCTGTTCCTGTTCCTGTTCCTGTTCCTGTTCCTGTTCCTGTTCCTGTTCATGTTGGATTGCCTTTTGGATTTTGACCCTTGCTTTGGACTGGTTTACGATTTTGGATTATCCCTAAATAAACTACTGCTTTTGGATTTAACCCCTGTTTCCCGTGTGTGGATCGTGACAGAAGGACTCCGTCACACCCTAAATCCAGCGGTATGTTTTCAAACTTCTCTTTCCCAGCCACTGAGCGGGAGAGGAGAGATTATTTTCAGGGAACCCGCCTAGTCATTTTTCGTGGGTCCCGTGGAGGTCACAGTGGAGGAGGTAGTCGGGAGATGATCCCTGTTCCGGTGGTCCCGGTTCCGGTGGTCCTGAGTCCGGTGGTCCGGAGAAGGAGAAGGAGGAGACAGGTTCCGTCTGCCCAGTCAGAGAATGTTCACGTCACGTCTGCCCAGCGAGAGACTGTTCACGTCACGTCTGCCCAGCGAGAGATTGTTCACGTCACGTCTGCACAGCGAGAGACTGTTCACGTCACGTCTGCACAGCGAGAGACTGTTCACGTCCCGTCTGCCCAGTCAGAGACTGTTCACGTTCCGTCTGCCCAGTCAGAGACTGTTCACGTTCCGTCTGCCCAGTCAGAGACTGTTCACGTTCCGTCTGCCCAGTCAGAGACTGTTCACGTTCCGTCTGCCCAGTCAGAGACTGTTCACGTTCCGTCTGCCCAGTCAGAGACTGTTCACGTCCCGTCTGCCCAGTCAGAGACTGTTCACGTTCTGTCTGCCTTCATGGACCTGGACTATCTGGAGCGTCTGGCTCGGATCCTGGACATGCCCGTGTCTGCTGTTCCAGAGCCGGAGCCGGTGTCTCCTGTTCCAGAGCCGGAGCCAGTGTCTGCTGTTCCAGAGCCGGAGGCAGAGCCAGTGCCCGTTCCAGAGCCAGTGCCCGTTCCAGAGCCAGTGCCCGTTCCAGAGCCAGAGGCAGAGCCAGTGCCCGTTCCAGAGCCAGAGCCAGTACCCATTCCAGAGACGGAGGCAGAGCCAGTGCCGTCTGCCTTCATGGACCTGGACTATCTGAAGCGTCTGGCTCGGATCTCCTGTTCCAGGGCCGGAGCCAGTATCTCCTGTTCCAGGGCCGGAGCCAGTATCTCCTGTTCCAGGGCCGGAGCCAGTATCTCCTGTTCCAGGGCCGGAGCCAGTATCTCCTGTTCCAGGGCCGGAGCCAGTATCTCCTGTTCCAGGGCCGGAGCCAGTATCTCCTGTTCCAGGGCCGGAGGCGGAGCCAGTATCTCCTGTTCCAGGGCCGGAGGCAGAGCCAGTGCCCGTTCCAGGGCCGGAGGCAGAGCCAGTGCCCGTTCCAGGGCCGGAGGCAGAGCCAGTGCCCGTTCCAGGGCCGGAGGCAGAGCCAGTGCCCGTTCCAGGGCCGGAGGCAGAGCCAGTGCCCGTTCCAGAGCCGGAGGCAGAGCCAGTGCCCGTTCCAGAGCCGGAGGCAGAGCCAGTGCCCGTTCCAGAGCCGGAGGCAGAGCCAGTGCCCGTTCCAGAGCCGGAGGCAGAGCCAGTGCCCGTTCCAGAGCCGGAGGCAGAGCCAGTGCCCGTTCCAGAGCCGGAGGCAGAGCCAATGCCCGTTCCAGAGCCGGAGGCAGAGCCAATGCCCGTTCCAGAGCCGGTGCCTGTTCCAGCGCCAGACCCAGTGTTTGTTTCTGTGTTTGTGTCTGTTCTTGTGACTGTTACAGTTCTTGTGGCTGTTCCTGAGCCGGTGTCTGCTGTTCCTGAGCCGGTGTCTGCTGTTCCTGAGCCGGTGTCTGCTGTTCCTGAGCCGGTGTCTGCTGTTCCTGAGCCGGTGTCTGCTGTTCCTGAGCCGGTGTCTGCTGTTCCTGAGCCGGTGTCTGCTGTTCCTGAGCCGGTGTCTGCTGTTCCTGAGCCGGTGTCTGCTGTTCCTGAGCCGGTGTCTGCTGTTCCTGAGCCGGTGTCTGCTGTTCCTGAGCCGGTGTCTGCTCCGCCCTGGCCGCCCGAGGGGTCTTCACCGCCCTGGCCGCCCGAGGGGTCTTCACCGCCCTGGCCGCCCGAGGGGTCCTCACCGCCCTGGCCGCCCGAGGGGTCCTCACCGCCCTGGCCGCCCGAGGGGTCCTCACCGCCCTGGCCGCCCGAGGGGTCCTCACCGCCCTGGCCGCCCGAGGGGTCCTCACCGCCCTGGCCGCCCGAGGGGTCCTCACCGCCCTGGCCGCCCGAGGGGTCCTCACCGCCCTGGCCGCCCGAGGGGTCCTCACCGCCCTGGCCGCCCGAGGGGTCCTCACCGCCCTGGCCGCCCGAGGGATCCTCACCGCCCTGGCCGCCCGAGGGATCCTCACCGCCCTGGCCGCCCGAGGGATCCTCACCGCCCTGGCCGCCCGAGAGGTCTTCTTCGCCCTGGCCGCGCGATGGACTTTGCGTCTCGCCCTGGCCGCCCGATGGACTTTGCGTCTCGCCCTGGCCTCCCGATGAACTGTGTGTTTCGCCCTGGCCTTCCGATGGACTTTGTGTTTCCCCCTGGATGCCCGATAGATTTTTTGTTTTGCCCTGGTCCCCGGTTAAACCCTCACCCCTTGTTCCTGTCTCCCTTCATGGACCTGGCCCACCTTCCCTCCCCCTGATCCTCCACCGTTCCACCTCCCTCCTGAACCTCTTGTATTGTGTTGTGTTTTCTGTGTTTTTTGTTGTTGTCGTGGAGCGTCTGGTAGCCGCTCCGTAGAGGGGGGGTTATGTCACAGTGTTGGGTTTGTGTTCCCCTGATGTCCACTAGATGTCCTCCTTTCCCACGGTGTCCTTCACTTATGAACTACATTTCCCACGATCCTTTGTCTCATCATTGCACTCAGCTGTTCCTTATCACTGATCATTGCACTCAGCCAATTCCCCATTATCATTGTCGATTCCCTGTGTATATAACCCTGTCTGTTTCAGTATGTGTCACGGAGTCCTTGTATGTATCACGCTACTTCTGTCATCCAGTTTCCTTGCTTCTTGTTTTGTTCCTGTTCCTGTTCCTGTTCCTGTTCATGTTGGATTGCCTTTTGGATTTTGACCCTTGCTTTGGACTGGTTTACGATTTTGGATTATCCCTAAATAAACTACTGCTTTTGGATTTAACCCCTGTTTCCCGTGTGTGGATCGTGACAATAACATTTTAAAGGTATGCCGTCTTCAACCGACATGATTTTAATTATTCCAAACCCTGCTAATTTTGTCAGTATTAGTGTACGATCACTGATTCTTGCTTCTCTCTTTTCTGTCTTTCTTTTCATGTGAACTGAGTAGGCTACACATGATTACATTCATAAAAATAATCTTTATTTTTTATTCAATTTTTGCCTTGTGATGTAAATAAAATAAGAGAGTGGTAAATGTTACGGACATATTATGATGGTACAGTTCAGCCTATTATTTATTTTTATTTCCTCTTCCCTTTTATCCAAAGAGACGGAACTATTTGCACTGTATTTATCAATGGGAAATACATCATGCTAAAATAATCTTTCATATAGGTCCGTGTGGGTCGCTTGCAAGTCGCAGCAGCACGAAATACGTGACCAGCAACATATTTCTGCTTCAAATATTGTGCGCAGTTAACAGTGAGTGCGGTTTCGACAACCAAGTGCGGTTTCGACAACTCATCGACAACCAAGAAGGAGAAGGGCTTCAAGTTGTACGTTTCGAGCTACATCCACAATTTTGAAGGTAAGATCTGGACGTGTTCTGTGTTTACATGCCCTTAGAATGCATGCTATCTAGCGCTAGCGCAGCAGGTGTAACGTAGGCTATGTGTCTGTGTCGGTCTGTCTACTAGTATGTGTCAATCACATCCAATTTTTAGTGATGGCAAAATTAAGTTTCCTGAACCACTGAGACCTCGCAGCCCATTGCTTCACCCAAAGGTTCATTACTCGAAGCTTCATTCAGCATTGCTCACTAGTGAGACCTAGCTACTGTGCAAAGAAGTAGCAGACAAATTAATTAATTCTGGACCAATGACCTGAGCAGACATGATGTCCATATAAAATCACTAAGTGACACTGTGTTGTGTGCAGTGCTTATAGTGGAGGGAGTGTAATAAAGTAAACTGCAACAGAATAGTCTGGGGTGGAAAAAAGTTAAGAATTGTTTCTGGGGGGTTTTGTGCAGTGAACTGTTACTAGTTTTAGTGCAGTGTTGTGCTTATGGGACTGGGGATTTAGAGGAGCAAACTGCAATACTGCAGGTTGGGGTGGGTGGGTGAAGGAAGGATTACAATAGATTTTTATTGAGAAACAGAATTTTTTCAAGTGTGTTGGGGTTTAGACGATTCCTCTTCTTGGACAAAACCTCTCCAGCCTTGGAAAATATCCTTTCACAAGGAACAGAGGATGCAGAGGAACATAAAAATGCCAGTGCCAGTTGGTATAAATGAGGATACTGATGGTTCTGTTGAGCCCAGACAGGGGAGGATTTCCTCTTTCTAGCTGGCTCCATTACCAGGAAAAAGGAAGAGTCGCAAAAAGCAAACAAATCCAAAAGGGCAATCCAAAACAAAAAGTAGTCCAGATCCAAAAATCCAAATAATCTTATCTCATTAATATAACAAGACTATAATATAGCTACTATAATTAATAATAACAATATACTATACGTATTCTAACCTGATAAAATGTAATAATATACAGCCCTAACACATATATGACTCAATAACGACAATAACAATGAGAGTTCTTTGACTCTCTGACACTACAACTGCTTCTACTACTCCTAACAACACCCACAAGGTGGCGCGAGTTTCGAATCCCCTTTATCCGGAAGCGACACTCAGACCGAACCGATGACGTATCCACACAAACCGAGGCCTCGGCCGTTTCTCAAAACCAAGAATGCAAAGAATGGACTTGTGTTCTTGGGGAGAACGCTCTTGCTAGTTGTTCTTGGAAGAATGAACTTACAAGGTGACGAGCACACAGAACGCTGCTGACAGTTTGAGGCGATGTGTTCTTGCTGGTATTGCGCAATACCCCCGCACAGCGCCGTCTTCAGTACCCAAACATAACAAGAATTATTGATGATAACAGCCAGGTTTTATCGCCCAAGCCTACCCTCAGCTCAAGGGATTACTCTACAGCTGTACACTCTCAATGTAATATATATTCATAACAATAAAGCAACGCAATCCTCAGATGTCCCTTGGTTTAAATGAAAATGTTACCACAGAATGCAATTATATAATAACAGCGGTAAGAAAAGTAAAACTTTCTTACAGTTGTGGGTCTGGCTTTCTTCTGCCATTTTTGCTCTGCTGCTATGGTCTCTTGACTGTGGGGTAAAACGAGTTTTTAGCATGACTGGCCGGTTGGCTCGCTAGCTACACCCGCGTGCGCTTATGGAGATTCTTCACTACCGAAAACGTTTGAGCATATTTTCGATTCGCCATAAATTTTCGTAAAAATGGCAATATTTGAAATCTACACAGTAGATTTCCCGCATCAAATGTTCTCAGAAGTGAATTTAGTGATGAAATAGCATACGAAATTGTAGAAAAACGACTTACTGTTGTTCTGCCTTTCTGCTCCCCGCTCCTTCCTTGAATGCCGAAATGAATGCTGGGATATTTCTGCCGTCAAGTCCACACAAGTTACCAACCGATGCATCCTCGGTAAAATGGGCGTGTCAAGGACACTTCCGGGATTTTTAACCGTTCTTGCCAAAATGCAAACTTGTGTATTGAGACAGTACTTGGGCAGCGACTGATGACGTTTCACAAGTCCACAAGAACACAAGTACAGACAAGAACGCATATTGAGAAACGGCCACCGTTTGTCATTAGTCACGTGATTTTCACGTTAACAACACAAGCCTCGAATCGCGGCTTCATCTGGCACGCCCATTTTTTCTCGACACAAGCTCCGACGCCTCGGTTCAAATGTCACATCACTACCAATTTTCCTTAACGCCTTTGTCAATGTCAGTTTCAAACAAGGATTCAAGGACAGGAGAGGTAACCATTAGGGCTGAGTGCTACAGATACAGATTGAGGATGAGTAAAGTGAGCTAAATACTAATATAAATAATATTGTGGCTACAATTTTAGCTCATACAAATTGTTTAGTAGTTATATAAAATAAAAAAAATCCCACGTCATCTTTATATGTCGATGGTTCATATTTGTTTGTTTTGTCAAACATTCTCACTGTACTCAAGTATTCTCCTTTTTAAAAACTGCACTTTTATTCTATTGTAACAGATTTGTGTATTTTCAGATTGTGTTTAGGGATGCCCGTCCTGTGCAGCTACAGAGCTGCCAGTGTACCTGTGTGGCGGACCAGCTTTGTGTAATCATGTGTCAGCACTGTTGTACCAGACTGCACATTATTGCCAGCTAAGCATCACCTCTGTTCCCCCAACACACAGCTGCAGAGAGACTGAACAGAAGTGGCATAAGCCAAGAACCATGGTAACTAATGTTTCTACCAGGGTACTTTGATTCTATTTATGGATGTTTGTGTTTATTGATAACCATTTTTGTTCAAATGCAGGGTGTTAAACCTGGTCTGGTTAATGACATGGTGATTCTTTCAACCAGACCCAAGGAACAAAAACTGATGGAAGGCATCAGGTTAGTATTGTTGTTGTTATTATCATTAAAGACATTTTCTGTAGTAATCAGTGAGACCTCAGATAAAGTAGTAATCTGATCATATGATACATTGTATGTTAACATCCATTGTTAGTATTTATACTGTCAGTTGTTTAAGCAAGAAAGTCCAAACCATCCCTTCTGGCTTTTCAAATAAATAAGGCCTTTTTTTAGTTATTTTGTTTGTTTGTTCGTTCAACTTATATGTAACTTACTTTATGGCTCATTAAAAAAAAAAAAAAAAGGTCTTTTCCATAGGAGCAACTTGTATAAGGGTGTCAGTTCAGCTCTGCCTGAACTTTCCACACTCAGGGTGGATGAAGTCTACCATGATGTTCCGAGTGATGCGGCTCCACTGATAACAATGGCTATGGACATTAATGTTCCTCTGGTTGACTCTGCATTTGGAAAAGTGCAAGAAGGAAGTGTGTTATCCTATCATATGCCAGCAAAAAGAGTTCCAAAAACCTGTCCCCACCCAGATGCTCCTTCTCCCCCACAGCTGCCACTTCAGGGTTACAGGCTGGGACCCTCTACCTGCTCTTTTGTCTGCACTGAACATCAGCAGCACCACATGTCCCTGGCAACAACATTAGAGACCGCACACCAAATTGCCAACAGCACAAAAGAGCAGAGTTCCTGCATTGAGTGGCACCAACTAAGGCTGCCCCGCATCACCTCCTGCAAGTTCAGAGAGGTCTGTCACACCGGGACACAGAGCTCTGCCGAAATCTTGCCAAAAGACTTCTGAGACACAGGAAGACATGTTTATTCAGAGGATTCCCAGAGACAATGAAATCACCAAAACAATGAAAGTAAAAATTGATTATTTATTTTTTATTGTTACCTCTATGCTTCCATAAATAATTAGATTCTGATAGCCTGTCACGCTTCTTTACAGAATGCTGTTAATTTCTCTTTTCTTTATTTCTCTTACTGGCAGTTCTAATCTAGCAGCTCTTATCAGTTAAATCCATTTCAAAATATTTGTACATATATTTGTATTACTATGTTTCTTGCTGTATACTAATGTAATAATCTATTATTAAATTACATGTTCTTCCTATTAATGTTTTTTTTTTTTAGGTAATACTTCATTACCTAAAAATAGTATTTTATAACTGTTGTTTGTAATTTGGGAGCCCTAAACAAAGGTTACTATTCAGTAAATATAATTCACTGTGCGTGAAAGTATTATTCTTTTTTTACAGATAGCTTAAAAGCACTGGTGAGCTAAAGTACATATAACATGCAAATAATTCAGTAGTTCTTTATTCAAAGAGAATGTGCAATGTACAGCAGTGCATACATAACATGATAAAATTCAATTTATACAAAGTAATTTACAAAGGTACATTTAAAGAAAGTAGTAATGCAAATGATCATAGGTAATTTATTTTAGATTTTTCTAGGTAAACAAACAATAGATAAAGCCTCTGGTCATATGTAAAAGTTAACAACAAAAAAAGAACATCTCAGTACTAGTATCATACTGATTAGATTTCTATAGAAACGCTCTGGTCAATTTTATACATTTCTAATTTAGTGAACAACAACAATGCTCTGGTCATTTGTATAGATTAAAAAAATTAACAATTATAACAAAG
Source organism: Gila robusta (assembly GCA_030770095.1). Classification (NCBI taxonomy): domain Eukaryota; kingdom Metazoa; phylum Chordata; class Actinopteri; order Cypriniformes; family Leuciscidae; genus Gila; species Gila robusta. The sequence goes on from JAVALU010001506.1 coordinate 212,997, forward strand.
TTGCTGAAAAAACTATTGTAACATTGCAACTACTGTAACATATTAGCAAAAATAAATAAATAAATAGCTATTTACAGACACAAGTGTTACTCTGGCTTCTTTGCCCAAGCCTTTACAAGAGGCCCGTTTTCATAGTTTGTCAGAAGACATGCAACAATATACAGCTGATTAATGTTGCCAAAAAGCCGAAGTGGAATCTCTGTCCAGGATGACTGTAGTCTCTGCATATTAAACTCAGCTGGCAGATGTGCCCTTATTTTCTCCTCTGGTATCCAGATCCTCACAGACCCTAGCACAGTGTACAGAAAGTTGCTCCAGTTGCTTGTAATGATCCGACTGACTGTGGACAGGTGGACTCCATACCGGTCAGCAAGGTCATGCTGTTTTGAACCCAGTGCCAGGTAGTTGAGAAACATGAACATCTCATCAATGGGCTGCAGGGAACGAGTCTGTTCAAAAGAAATACAATTTACATTATGTTTTTCTTAACTTCTATTAGCCCTGATCTTTGTTAAAGGGATAGTTCACTTCAAAATGAAAATGCTGTCATCATATACTCACTGAATTTCTTTCTTCTTCAAAATATCTTTGTGTTCAGCAACTGAAAGAAATTCATACAGGTATGAAACAACTTGAGGGTGAGTACAGTATATGATGACAGAATTTTCATTTTTAAGTGAACTATCCCTTTAAGTTGTATTGTATGGTCCATGTAAATAACTACTTACTACAGTGGAACGTGGCTCTGTAAAGTTGCCTCTCTGTTGCGCCGCTCTCTCCTCTCCCATACCCCCGGTCGTGAAGTGGGAAGGGTGAAATTGTTCCACTCAAACAATGCTGGAACAGCTCCCTTGATTAATAGCCGTCTCCCTGTCTCTGACACTGGCTCACAAACATCCTCCTTATTAAAATGCCGGCTACATACTCGGGTATGGGGACTTACTGTGAATTTGTACCTCTTAAAGGGATACTCCACTTTTTTTGGAAATAGGCTCATTTTACAACTCCCCCAGAGTTAAACTGTTGAGTTTTACCATTTTTGAATCCATTTAGCCGATCTCCGGTTCTGGCGGTACCACTTTTAGCATAGCTTAGCATACATCATTGAAGTGGACAAGACCATTAGCATTTCTCAAATAAAAATGACCAAAGTGTTTCGATATTTTTCCTATTTAAAACTTGACTCTTCTGTAGGTACATTGTGCACTAAGACCGACGGAAAATGTAAAGTTGCGATTTTCTAGGCTGATATGGCTAGGAACTATACTCTCATTCCTGCGTAATAATCAAGAAACTTTACTGCAGTACCATGAGTGCAGCAGGCGTAATGATATGACGCAGCGCAGTTGACGGAAGGTAGCCTATTTTCAGGCGCTGCGTCATATCATTGCGCCTGCTGCACTCATGGTACGGCAGTAAAGTTTCTTGATTATTACGCAGGAATGAGAGTATAGGTAAAACTCAACAGTTTAACTCTGGGGGAGTTGTAAAATGTTCAAAAATGGAGTATCCCTTTAATAGTGACAAGCCATTTTCGCCTGTTTTCCGCGTCAGATGGAAATGTATGAAAACTAAGTAATATGCTGTACTTACTCGAAGCTTGACACAGAGGCACACAACAGTGCTCAGAGTCAGTTGTACTGTTGTTGGTTCGCTGAAATTTGAACGTTTTCTTACTAGTAATATTGTTGTTGCTATCGTTATATCGCTTGGTAAACGATCGCATCAGCGCTAGCGGAAATGGCTTAGCTGGCTGAGATTTTAGCGGAAGTACGTCATCACCTCCGTGTGCATATAGCCTATTGAGTTGTGTATATTCCGCTACCGCGTGTGTTATAGAAGATATAGACAGCGCATTAATTTTAAAAGAGGAACAGAGAACTGCAATCAAGGCATTTGTCGATGGGAAAGATGTTTTTGCCGTCCTTCCTACGGGATTCGGAAAAAGTTTAATCTATCAACTTTAATCTATCGCTCAACATACGTCACTTACTCCGTTGCTCTGACTGGTTCTAGGTCTATCCAATTGAGTGCAGAGGCCTTTTATTTCCTGGTTCGATTGACACACGCTCCCATAATCACAGCCCAATGGAGCAGTATCAGACTCACATTCTGACTAGAATCTGAGTATGACGACGTCAGGCTAGGTATCTTTACTTTACTGGAGTCATTTTTTTTCAGCTGACTTTTTAATTCTACTCCTTACATTTTCACGCAATTATCTGTACTTTCTACTCCTTACATTTTAAAAATAGGATGGTTACTCCCATTTCATTTCATCTTGTTTTCATTCCAGCTTGTCATCGTTCAAAATAAAAGAAAAACCTATCCAGATAAATCGCGCCATCAGGATAGAGTGAATTCGATTGTGGTTGGATGAGAAGAATAAACATACCATTCCGACACCCTATTGGTTTGTACGCGGTCCATCGCACCTGCAATGTGACATTGTTGCCATTAGCTACTATATAATTGAGCATAGTACATACCAGGAAGGTATAAATCAGGATTATGAGTTATTTTTATTTTTAATTTTTTTATTAATCGCTTGAATTAATCATTTATTTTGACAGCACTAATGTTTATTGTATATACCATACAAGGGTAATTGTTACTAAGCCTGCCCTGGGTACACCAATGTTCTTGTCCGTTGCCCTCACAGATTCCTGCAGCTAAGCTTATGTACATTTACATTCCAATAAAGGTTATTGATAACATGCCTCTGAAGTTTGACTTTTTGGACCATTACAGTACATATAGGCAACTAGTCATCATATCTTCTGCTCCATGAAACACATGTTAATGCTCAGTAGTACACATATATGGTTCTTTAATGTATTTGCATTGTACTAAAATGCGTTCATTTTCAATGGGCATATATGCGGCTGAAACAGGGAGGCTAGAGCATCCCAAATGTTTCAACATTAACATTTTAATATAACATTAGGCCTTTAGAAAAATGTTTTTTTGAGGAGGTGGGGTAGTGCACTATAGGCCCCTGTGGCGCGGCCTAAGCTTTTGTCCTTAATGGCATTTTTTTCCTTACATTACTTTTAGTTTTATACTTTAAGTAGTTTTGAAACCAGTACTTTTACACTTTTACTTGAGTAAAAAGCTTGAGTTGATACTTCAACTTCTACAGAAGTCTTTTTAAACCCTAGTATCTATACTTCTACCTGAGAAATGAATGTAAATACTTTTGACACCTCTGTACCTGTAGAGAAAAAAATGCTTGCAAATCAAGTGCTCTCTCACACCCTCCCTCACCTAACCACACTAACATGCAACACAGACAGAGAGAGAGAGAGAGACAGAGAGAGAGAGAGAGTGAGAGACAGAGAGAGACAGAGACAGATGCTACAAGATGCCGGGGATGCTGTTAGGAGATATCATTCCCAATTTTGAAGCCGATTCCACTTTTGGCAGATTAAAACTACATGATTTTCTCGGGGATTCGTAAGTGATGCGATCATGTGTGCTTGTGATATCAGAGTGTGTTGTTTGTTATGTGTTGTTCATCATAGATTACAATACGGCAGTTTTATTCTTAATAGCAACTTCCTGAGGTCACATCTAACAATATTCCCTCTTTTCTCTCCTCCTATGTGTTCTTCTTATTATTCAGTATTGGTTTTTAGTAAATTGTGTGGCTTGGATATAAGACACGTTTCTCTCGTAATGTCCTCACAATGGACAACATGTGCTAGTCAGGTAGCTTTGATAAAACCATACATGGTCAAAGCCGTTGTCTATTCCTGTGTGGTGATTGTGTTTGTAGGTCAGGCGGTCGTGACGCCACTGTTACCACCACTTCAGCGACATCCAAACGCTGACACGCTTGACACAAATAAAGAGCAGAGTCAACAAAAACACTCTGAACTCTCTGTTATGAACGCAAAAACACTCAGAACTCTCTGTTATGAACTCTCTGTTATGAACGCTATCTCCTCCCGTTCACCACCGGAGGCCTTCATCTCCTGAGTATTATTACAATTGGACTACATTTCCTAGAACCACATTACACACACACACACACACACACACACCTGTTTCTCATTCCCTGCTTAGCACTGAGCATGCTAGGCTCACTGTGATGTTTTGACTTTCCACGGCTAACATTTCCAAGCATTGTTTTGCCTGTGTTCTGACCCTTGGACTGTTTATGATTCTTGCAGGCTGTATTTTTTACCCTGCTCTGTTTACCTGGATATTGACCCTGTTTGTTTGCTACCTGTCCCAATACTTTTCCTGTTATGTCCTCGAAAGCTGATTTGCATACGCTGCTGCTTGTATATCTCTCTGTTTATCAACCCTCGCCTGCCTGTATACTGTCCTCCGAGTCCTCGTCACAGTCTGACAAACTGAATAACCTTTTAGCCTGTCCTCACTTTCTGAGGCCCTGTTCAGGTCAGACTGCTTTAGGTGGAGGTTATAATTAGGTTAAGGTTAGGGTAAGGGTTTGGGACTTAGTTGTGCATTTAGTGATATCAGACCTGTTGCTGCTGTTTTGCATTGATGTTGAAGCTTCCCTGTGAACACAGCAGTAACTTGCGTAAAGGATGCACTAAACAGCTGCTCTTTGCTAGATTTACTAGATCAGAGAAACTCAATCACAAATGCTCATGGCATTCCCTTTCAAGGGAATTCGCGCTGCGTCGATTGACGCTAAGGGAACGCTTTGCGTGATGATGTATTGAGGCACATGTAAAATCAGTCCAATGGTGTGACGGAACGTCAGAGGCGGGTGACGTCATGAACCAGGAAACTATAAAGCCTGTCCAAACATAGCAGCGCTAGCTTCTGTGTCTTCACAAGCGCTATATGTGAAACTGTCCTGTATATTTGGTGTTGTCTATATATATATTTCACGATGGCGAGCAAGCAGTAGTTTAGAGTGTGTGTGCACCCCTGCCCGCGTTATTTAACGGGTGGGGACACACACAATTTATGTGTTGTTTGTTTGGGAGAGGAGCATGCACGGTCAGCGCTCGAGGGACACTCTTGTGGACACTCCGATCCCGCCTGGCGTTCTTTAGCGAGGACGCCCAGGCTCGCGTTCCCCGAGGCTCAGGTCCCGCTGCTGCTGAGGCACGGCGAAGGCTTCAGACTTGGGGTTCGCAAATGGATCTGTCAGCGGGGTTAAAGACGGGCTCTGCCTTATCTCTGCCCTCACCTGACAGATCTAGTGCCTCGTATCAGGGTTCGGAAACACGCGCTGCGGTTTCTTCCGCCCAGATACAGGCACCAACACTACAACTATCCAGTTCCGAGGAACTGGATGTTGTTAGTGTTGATGCACGAGATACTGAGGATTCGCCACCGCGGTCTCATGCGTTCGAGGAGCTCGTTGAGGTTGTAACGAGAGCGGATGAAAGATTACATATCGATTGGGCGGCAGATAAGCAGGACGTTTGTTCAAAAAGTAAACTTGACGAACGCTTCCTGCCCTCTCGCTCACAACCTCAACGCCGGGGTCTTCCATTTTTCCATCTTTCCACCTCGGTGTGGAGATCGTGGGAGAAACCTTTGTCATACAGAGTATATAGTGCACAAACATCTCACTATTCTGCTATTTCACAATTTAAAGAGCACGGTTATGGGGAGATGCCAAAGGTGGAAGAGACGCTCGCGAGCAATCTCTCCCCTGAGTCTGCATCTTCCCTTAAGGCCCCGGTATTACCCACCAAGCCAGTGAGAGTAACATCAGCTTTGGTGGGTAAGGCTTATTCAGCGGCTGGTCAGGCTGCAGCTTGCCTCCATACTATGTCGCTGCTGCAGGCTTATCAGGCGGAAGTGTTAGGAGACCTTGATGAGGGCGGGGTATTGATGAGGATTCGCAGACAGATTTGTCTCTCAGGGCCGCCAAAGAGACAGCTAAATCTATCGGCCAGTCTATGGCAGCTCTGGTGACCACTGAGAGACATCTCTGGCTCAACTTAACCAATATTAAAGAGAAGGATTTTTTTTTTTTAATGGATGCACCCATCTCTTCCTCTGGCCTCTTCAGCGACGCAGTAAACTCGTCGTCGAGAGGTTTCAGGAGTCAACCAAACAAGCGGCTGCCTTCCAGAAACTTCTCCCTCGCCGGACTCATGTCTCTGGGGCTGCTGAGCGGGAGCAGCCCCAAACATCTAAAGCCAGCTCCTCGCACCGTGCCACACAGAAACAGAGCGTGACTTCCCGTGCTCCCCCACATAAAGACTGGGGTCACGGAAAGCATGCTCAACAGCAGCCTTCAAGGGGTAAGACGGATCTGAGGTCCGTCATTACTTCCAAGAAGGCTGCAAAGAAAAGGTCCTGACGTCCGAGGGCACAGGCCATCGAGGGCAGTTCCTCCCCGAAGCAGAGCGGTTAACACCTCATTTTATGGTGCCCGTCTCCCTTCGGTGCCCTCAGGAGACCATTATGCTAACCCTGCCACCTCGTGTGTTACAGGGCACAGCGGTCTCCAGCGAGCACATGTCTCAGGTGCCACCCGGAAACGTAGTGGCCCTGGGATGCCCGGCCCCTCTGAGGAGGGTCCTAGAGCAGTCAGTTCAGTCGTTCCCTTCCGGTTCGCCGTTACAGGGCGACGGGCTGAACACTCAACAACAACTAAATTCAGAAATCAGTCACGAGAGGCTGGTACCTCTAGTAGAATTTTTGACAGCGTGGAAGCTACTGCCAAATATTTCTTGTTGGGTCCTGCAGACCATAGAAAGGGGCTATCAAATACAATTCGGGTCTAGCCTGCCTAGGTTTATGGGGCTCCTACCCACTGTGGTGAGCCCCGAGCAGGTTCTGGTGATGGAACAAAAAGTGAAAATCCTGTTGGACAAAGGGGCCATAGAATATGTACCTCCCTCCAGCAGGGACACCGGGTTTTACAGCCAGTATTTCATCGTTCCAAAGAAGGATGGGGGTTGCGTCCCATTTTGGATCTAAGAGTTCTGAACGAATCCGTCATGCAGCTAAAATTCAAAATGTTAACTTTGAGACAAATCGTTCCACAGATCAGATCCGAGGACTGGTTTGTCACGATAGATTTCAAGGACGCATACTTCCACATTTCCATCCTTCCATATCACAGGAAGTTCCTGAGGTTTGCTTTCGGGGGCAAAGCATACCAATATCGAGTTCTTCCGTTCAGCCTAGCGCTATCACCCCGCACTTTCACGAAATGCATAGATGCAGCTCTAGCGCCACTACGTCTACAGGGCAACTACGTCTACAGGGCATTCGCATTATGAACTACATCGACAATTGGTTGATTTTAGCTCAATCGCATCAGTTGGCGGTTCGGCATCGAGATGTCGTTCTCGCCCACATGAAAGACCTGGGGTTACGGCTAAATGCCAAGAAGAGTGTGCTTTCTCCATTACAGAGGACCACTTTTCTAGGGGTAGTATGGGATTCTATCTTGATGCGGGCACGTCTGTCTCCAGCACGCATAGAGTCCATCCTGTCATCTGTGAAAAAAATAAAGCTAGGCCAGTCACTCACTGTGAAACAGTTTCAAAGTCTGTTGGGTCTGATGGCAGCAGCGTCCAACGTGATACCTTTTGGCTTGCTGTACATGAGACCCTTGCAGTGGTGGCTCAGGACCAAAGGGTTTTCCCCGAGGGGCAACCCCTTTCGCATGATCAGGGTTACACGGCGATGCCTACGTGCCCTGGTTATGTGAATAAAACCTTGGTTTCTGTCCCAGGGCCCCGTGTTGGGAGCTTCTTGTCGTCACAGGATGCTAATGACAGATGCCTCCCTCATGGGCTGGGGACCGATCCTGGAGGGACGCTCAGCTCAGGGTCTATGGGGGGGACCATCATCTCTCGTGGCATATCAATTGTCTGGAGATGATGGCTGTTTTTCTTGCTCTCAAGAATTTCCTACCAGACCTCAGGGGCCATCATGTGCTGGTCCACACAGACAACACATCGGTGGTCGCCTATATAAATCATCAAGGGGGTTTGCGCTTGTGTCCACTATGCAAACTGGCGCACCAAATCCTCTTGTGGTCTCAGGGGAAGTTGCTCTCACTCAGAGCAGCTTACATCCCTGGAGCCCAGAACATAGGAGCAGATATCCTGTCGAGACAGGGGCCGAGGCCTGGGGAATGGAGGCTCCACCCCGAGGTGGTGGAGCAGATTTGGAGGGAGTTCGGCCAGGCTCAAGTGGATCTGTTTGCGTCTCGAGAGACTTCTCACAGTCCACTCTGGTTCTCCCTCACGCATCCAGCTCCTCTCGGACTGGATGTGATGGTACAGACGTGGCCGAGGCTACCTTTGTATGCTTTTCCCCCGATCGCTCTGCTCCCGGGAGTTCTGGAGAGAGTTCTCAGGGACCATCTGCACCTACTTCTTATAGCTCCACGGTGGCCGGGCAGAGTATGGTTCCCAGATCTAGTGTCTCTCCTCAATGGACGTCCTATGGAGCTTCCCGTTAGGAGAGACCTTCTGTCCCAAGCAGAGGGCTCTATATTTCACCCTCGTCCAGAACTGTGGAACCTGTGGGCTTGGCCTCTGAGGGGGCCCAGCTCATAGGGTCAGGTCTCTCAACCGAGGTTGTGGAGACCATTCTACAATCCAGAGCTCCCTCCACGAGGAAACTTTATGCCCTGAAGTGGAAGGGTTTCACTTCATGGTGTAGTGACCATCAGCTGGACCCAGTTAACTGCCCGGTTGGTACAGTGCTGGAGTTTCTGCTGGAGCGGTTCACTGCAGGTCTATCCCCGTCCACTTTAAAGGTCTATGTGGCGGCCCTTAGGTGCTTACCACATTCATTTAAGTGGAATGTCTTTGGGTAAAGACCCCTTGGTACCTCGTTTCCTCCGCGGCACTTTGAGGCTGAGGCCTGCCTCGCGCACAAGGTTTCCGACCTGGGACCTGGCGATTGTCCTCCAAGGCTTTTCCCAGGCTCCCTTTGAGCCCCTGGAGGAGGTTCCAGCAAGATTTCTCACTTTGAAAACTCTGTTTCTCCTTGCTATCTCATCTCTTAAAAGAATAGGAGATCTTCAGGCTTTGTCGGTTGCACCCTCGTGCTTGGAATTTGCACCTGGCATGGTTAAAGCGTTCCTTCATCTTAGACCAGGTTATGTTCCCAAGGTCCCCACTAATGTGGCCCGATCTTTAGTGCTGCAGGCCTTCTGTCCTCCCCCTTTTTAGGATGCGGACCAGGAAAGACACAATTTGCTGTGCCCAGAGCTGCCCTATGGCGTAAAGCCGAACAGCTGTTTGTCTGTTTTGGACCCCCTAACAAAGGGTCCCCAGCATCTAAGCAAAGAATGAGCAAGTGGGTGGTCGAGACTATCTCACTTGCTTATGAGTCGACTGGACAGCCTTCACCTATGGCTGTTCTGTCCCACTCAAGTAGGAGTATGGCGGCCTCTAAGGCATTATTGTCAGGAGTGCCTCTACAGGACGTCTGTGATGCGGCAAGGTGGTCCTCACCGCACACATTCGTCAGGTTTTATTCTCTGGACTTGGACTCACCGGGTCCCGGGTGCTCTCGTCCTAGTGCTGCTCGCTTTGATTTCACACTGGACAGACATTTCTCGCTATGGTGGCCTCGCAGCGCGAGTTCCCCTGAAAGGGAACACCTCGGTTAAGACTGTAACCTCGGTTCCCTGAAGAGGGAAATTGGCTGTCACTCCCTCAGTCGTTGTGTTAGAAACACCCTCGCAGCAGCGTTAACTAGTTTACTGTAATTTAATACCAAAGTAATACAACTTTTAAAAATAATCTTTTAAAAATGTCATGTACATTTATAACACAAAGTATAGTGTCATAAATATACATTTATACATCAAAGGGCCAGACTGAAAACTCCTGTACTTTTTTGTAAACAAACAGTGTCTGTGTCTATGACTCTAAAACATGCAATGCACAGAAATCCTGTACGTCTTAAAATGTGTTTATGATTCTTACTCAGATATGTATGAATGCACATTTCTGTCACAGAAGAAAATCATCCTTTGCTAAATCTTATTTAAGACATAAAACTTCATAATTATGAGATAAAAAATGTAAGTAATTTATTACATACTAATAATTGACAAAAGTCAAATTAATAAGAAAGTGAAAGATAAAAAGATAAGCATAGCCTACTAAGTTATAATTATGCAATTAATAATCAATAATGACATAAATCGAAATTATGGCATAAAATGTCATAATTATGAAATACTAATAATTGACATGAGTCAAAATGATAAGATAGTATATTCATCTTTTTATCTCATAATTATTACTTAGTATGTCACAATTTTGACTAAGTCATAATTATGAGATTAGAATCTAAATGACATTAAAAGACAAAATTATGACATAATTATGAGATTAAAATTTGGAATTACGAGAAAGTCAAAAATATGACATACCAATTCATAATTTTGACATACCAAATAATGTTACATACTTGCATACTAAATACATACTTTCGATGTCGTAATTTCATATTTATGATTTACAAAGCATGATTTATTGTATTCTTATGTGGCGGTAATGGGCTTCCACAGTTATGTCATTCCCCTTGAGTGAACTGAGTTTTTCCTCGTCAGCTGGGGTGTCCTGTTCTCTCATCCTCGAGATTTCACTCCTGTCTGCACCACTGAACTCGGCAGAGCAGCTCAACTCAGTCCAGAGTTCAGCAGACGCAACGTCAAGCTGATCGCGCTCTCTGTCGACAGTCTCGAAGACCATCACGGCTGGAGCAAGGTTTGCTTCTTTCAGTCTGTAGTGTCTCTCTCTGAATGACGTGCTGCTAATGAGTCTCGATGGATAATTTCAGGACATCTTGGCTTACAATAACGCGAAGTCCGGAAGCGAGTTCCCTTTCCCAATCATAGCGGATGATGGGAGGCATCTGGTGGAGACGCTGGGCATGCTGGACCCGGAGGAGAAGGATCAGACCGGGATGCCGCTCAGCGCGCGATGCGTAAGTGCACTGCACACATGAATAAAGATTCAAAAACAGGGCACATTTCAGTAAGACTTTAGTTTAGGGTCCAATTGTCACTATTAACTAGTTGCTTATTATGTCTATTATTAGGATATTGGCTGTTTATTAGTACTTATAAAGCACATATTAATGCCTTATCCTGCATGACCATATTACATCCTTAATTCAACCCAATACCCAAACTTAACACCTACCTTACTGACTATTAATAAGCAGCAATTAGGAGTTTATTGAGGAAAAAAGTCATAGTTAATAGTTAGTTTACTCAAATTGTGAGCACAGACACCTGTCACAATCACAGCCACAATCAAGGACTCAATAAAACCTGCACTTCCAATCCGTCAGTGTCTGGTGTCCTAAAAGCATACAGACTCTTTTAATGTCTCCATCGGTGGTCATGCACGATGCCACATGACTAACTGAGACTTGTTACAGCACTTGTATACTGTTGCACTCTTGTTGGTCTGATCGCTTCTATTGTTCTCCTCATTTGTAAGTCATTTTGGATAAAAGCTTCTGCTAAATGCTTAAATGTAATTGTGAAGGGATATGCCCTGTCCCATATCAACTCTACATCCGAGCCACAAGAACCTCCTGACTGCCAATATTGTCAGTCCCATACGCTGGACCCTGAACCATGAAATCGCAGACGGCTCTCTAACCGAGCCTCCTCCACCAGACTGCCCAGCCAACCAAGTCTACATCCCATCCTCACTCCGTCTGGATCTCATGGACACCGTTCAGTCCTCACTGGGCACTGGCCACCCTGGGACCAATCAAACCCTCGTGCTCCTCCAGGATTGGTACTCGTTGCCTCATCAGAAGGTTTGTCCTGGGATGTGGCGAATGTGCCGTCTCCGAGAGTCCCCGCCACTTACCATCTAGTGAACTTTTCCTGTTGCCCATTCCACACTATCCATGGTCACATCTAGGAGTGGATTTAATCACCGATCTGCCCTCTTCTGAAGGATTTACTTGTGTTCTCGTCATAGTGAAAAGATTCTCTAAATCATGCAAGATGATGCTCCTCAAGGGTCTCCCCATGGCTATGGAAACAGCAGAGTTACTATCAACCATGTCTTCCATATTTTTGGTGTGCCTAAATATATAGTTTCAAACCGGGGATGATGCCATTTCAACCTGCTTTGCATTGATGGTTTACTGTATAAGATAAGAGTTTAACATAACTGAAAAGGTTGGGATATTGGTTTGGACAGAGCCATCAACTCTTCACACTGACCTAATTGATTTCTTAATGTGTGCATTTTTCGTTCAGGTATTTGTAATTGGTCCAGATAAGAAGTTGAAGCTGTCCATTCTCTATCCTGCAACAACAGGACGTAACTTTGAGGAGATTCTGCGTGTGGTTGACTCTTTGCAGTTAACAGCACACAACCGTGTGGCCACACCTGTGGACTGGCGGGTGAGAAATGTCAAGCCTGGTGTGTTTGGAGTGTGTGTGTGTGTGTGTCTGTGTCATCAGTGTGTAATGAGTGACGCTCATCTGCTGTTGTTTGAAGGCTGGAGACAGTGTTATGGTGCCGCCCAGCATCCCTGAGCAGGAGGCCGTGACGCTCTTCCCCGCTGGAGTTTACACCAGAGACCTGCCCTCCGGGAAGAAGTACCTGCGCTACACACCACAACCAAACCCCCATCAGGAGTGAATGTGCTGACGGCTGATGTGTGGATTCAGTGATGCTGTGTGTGAGCAGCTGTTCGAAAAACACCAGCGCTGTTCTCAAAGCAAGAGGCAAAGTCCTCACATGTTCCAGACACAATTTACAGGTTTAATAAACATTACTTACACACAAAAAAACAAATAAACAATACAATTCTAATTTGTATTTTTACATTTTAAATGTAATGAATGTTTTATTTATTCAAACTATGCATTTCATTAAGTCATTTTATTGCAGTGTGTGTGTGTGTGTGTGTGTGTGTGTAGTGCAGTGTTTCTCAAACTTTTTCTGCCATTCCCCACTTTGGAGGTAGGGAAGGGATCTGAGCCCCACCTGTCCCCAATCGCCCCAACAAAATGTTAATAAAATAGGCTTTAAGTTTAACTGTTAAAATGAAAGTGCAATTATATTATCACTTTGCATGAAATAAGACTTTGTTCAAAAGTAATTAAAAATAATAATGCAATTGTGTTTGCATGTTGCCTCTGATAACATCAAATTCAGATACGGAGAAAATAAAAGTGTGGACTTGTTGTGCTTTGCTTCATTTTGTCACTTTGCAAACTGCATGCAAAAAGAACAAACAAAATAAAAAATGTATCTCAGGGTTTTTTCTGGCTGAAAATGAGGCGGATGTGGTAAAATCCTAATAATGTACGTATTTTAGGTATTTTAATAATAATAGAATTAGATTTGTATTTTCAAAGACTATCATTATGTACATTTTAAAGATAAATTCATTAATCTGGAGCACTTTGAAAGTTCAAAATTAAGAGCTTCAACCCATGTTCAGTGTGCAAATTAAACTAGGAAAAGTCTGTGCATTGACTCGTTACCTGAACTTTAAAGGGGGCTCTAGGGCTCGTGCACTAGAGATGTGCAGATCAGCTCTAACATCACCCGAATCTGCTGTTAAAAATAAATCATCCACCCGCCAACCGGCCGAACCTGTGATATTCTCTGATTTAAATATCTGCAATGAGCCTGTTTTGTAGTAGCTACACATCTTTTCTGAGCCAGAGACAGACGCGCTCAGCGCTTGTCATATATCACAACTATTCAGTGTTTTCAAACACATAATATTTATTTTAGGTTTCAGACATTTAAATTCACATAAGTACTAAAAAAATCAATACATTTAGAGTTCGTAAAATAGACACTTGTCTATGGAAGCGGCAATAATAATCCTTTCCATTATAATTAGACATCACGTCTTATATCAGATAGCCTACACATTGTGTATGCAACTTTCAAGTTTACTCTATTCTTCACCCAGTTCACCAGCAACTTACTTTCATGTATTTTGGGAGAAGTGGATGAATTCACGTGTTGTAAATCCAATAGATCTGATTCTCTGAACTGCGGCAAAAACTAACATGGCGGTGCCCATGGCGCATAGCTCAACTAACACGATCGTTATAAAGGTGTTTAAACAACAAAACACATCCACTTACACATATTTGATAATCGGAATATCAGATATTTCCTGCTATAGCTAACAAATTTGTGAAATTTTGAATAAAAAAGGAAAAATGAAATAAAAACAGATCGCTATTGTGGCTGCCGTGTGACAAGCAATGACGCGTCACAATGGAATCCATATAGTGATACTATCTAAATAACGGTCGCCTTGTAAAACTTTTAAACTTATGTGTGAAAAGGTGTCATTTAAATGTGTATTTAAAACATTGTTTGTTTGTTTTGAGTGTATGGTCAATAAATACCCCACTTGTCATGTATCTATTCCCCACCAGAGGGGCGCGCCCCACACTTTGAGAAACGCTGGTGTAGTGTATCGGAGCCCAATGCTCGCCAGTCGTTCTCTTCACAGGTGTGTGTGTGTGTGTGTGTGTGTGTGTAGTGGATCAGAGCCCAATGCTCGCACACACCAGTCGTCCTCTTCACAGGTGTGTGTGTGTGTGTGTGTGTATGTGTGTGAGTGAGAGAGAGAGAGAGAGAGAGAGAGAGAGAGAGAGAGAGAGAGAGAGAGAGTGTGTGTGTGTGTGTGTGTGTGTGTGTGTGCGTGCGTGCGTGTGTGTGTGTGTGTGTGTGTGTGTGCGTGTGTGCGTGTGCTGACTGCTTCAGGAACATAAGAGGGAGTGTGTGTGTGTGTGTGTGTGCAGCGCAGACAGCTGATAGTATTGCACACAAAATGCTGAAGAGTAAGTGCAGCTTCACAGTTGAACTGCAAAAAAAAAAATATATATGTACCGTATATATATTTATAACTGTGTATAAATAAATAACTTACATTCAATCACGCACATTAACACCTGAGGAAACGACGAAGCAAACGGCTGGTGAAAGTGAAAGTAACAGATAGCAGAATAGCGGAAACTAACGCTACCCAGCAGTAAAACGTTTCATAATAAAAGTCCATCTCGTATACTCCTATAAAATTAGAATTTAGAACAGTGTGAGTTCACATATGACATCAGTTGGATTAAGTGTTGGTCAAATGTATTTACGCAAATCAGATGAGAAGCATATCAAAAGTATTGTGAGCACTGCATTGTGAAAGACAATTACTTCATATGAAAGGTATTTCTTTGATGACACACTGATTAGGTGTGGTGAAAAAGTGAATGTGTAATTTTGTGCGTTGTACTTAGTCAATTGAACATTTGATTACATGTTTGAAAAAACAGACTTTTTGATGATCTGCTTTGAGTTTTGTACTAACAGTTGTGAGGTTTTACCACATACTCGTGTAACATTATGAAACTATTCCTTATTAGCATTACTTAGTTCCCTTCAACAGGTATCTTAAAGGATTCAAAAAGAGGGAGAAAGAGACTGTTATACAGAAAAAAATAATCTCAGTTTACATTTACATTTATTCATTTAGCTGACGCTTTTATCCAAAGCGACTTACAATTGCTATATTTCAGAGGTCGCACACCTCTGGAGCAACTAGGGGTTAAGTGTCTTGCTCAGGGACACATTGGTGTTTCACAGTGGATTCGAACCCAGGTCTCTCACACCAAAGGCATGTGACTCCATTATTATCACCAATGGCATGGTTAAAATTAGTGGTGGGCCGTTATCGGCGTTAACGTGCTGCGTTAACGTGAGACTCTTATCGGGCGATAAAACAAATATCGCCGTTAATCTATTCTCAAAGTTGGGTTGGGAGCTGAGCTGGGTCTATACTATGCAAGCTATGATGACTTTCACCTTGATATTTTAGCGCGGATGTATACCTAGCCGAAAAGCACTGTAGGGGGTAGGGATGGGAATTGAAAATCGGTTCCACTCGAAAACCGGTTCTAAGTTTTACGAACCATCGATATTGTATGCCCTCGACGTTAACGATTCCTCTTATCGATGCTCCTGCTCCGAGTCCCAGCCATAATATACAGACCGCGAACTCAACTTTCCCTTTTGTCCTTTATCGGGCACCATAGCGCAACGTCATTCGTGATGTCAAAGCGATTTGAGCAGAGGAGGTAAACATGGAGTGGAAAAGACGATCTAAAGCTTGGCTTTATTTTACTAAACGAGACAAATTATGCTGTTTCCTGTTTGCATAAACAGGGTTTTTCCTGCATTAAATTCGGTGAGTAATGTAGATGAACTGCTGCGCTTGTGACGGCACGTTTAACTGAAAGAACGAGCAGAGAGAGAGAGAGAGAGAGAGAGACCGAGACCCGGTCGCACGCGCGCACTCTCTCACTTCGGAGCCAGGCGAAAGTGTAAACAAGACTTCACAATCTCCACACTCAGCGCTGTCTTGCTCTCTCTCCCTCTCACATATTAACCAAAATAAATCGACACAATGTTAAAAAGGTCGGAAGACCAAAGTTTCATGTGGAGCATTCGGAGATTTTGTTTTCCTGAATTACCGCTGGGTGTGAATTGTGCTAAAATAAGTTACTTTATCTTCTCTGAAAAGCGTTCCACACATTCAGCTGACAGTCTCAAGTACCACCTAAACGCAAAGCAT
Organism: Gila robusta; assembly: GCA_030770095.1. Taxonomy (NCBI): domain Eukaryota; kingdom Metazoa; phylum Chordata; class Actinopteri; order Cypriniformes; family Leuciscidae; genus Gila; species Gila robusta. Next base: position 229,557 of record JAVALU010001506.1, read on the forward strand.
CCCTTAGCTAATGCGGTAGATGCCGGGCCAAGCACTGATGTAACGTTAAACTACTATGTTTGAGTGCAACCGAGGCAAGCCCGTCAGCACAGCTCTATCAGTTAGATGTAAAGATGTATCCAATAGTAAACACAAGTACATCTGATTGAACTTCATTTATTTTCATCACCAATTATAGTAGAACAGCTTTCTCAAGCAGTTTGTAATGCATTTTGGAAACAGGAGATGAGCCCCTGGTCTAATGCGCCACCTGGCTTGAGAAACCCGTTCTCAAAGACTTAGGCCTAATTTTAGTCATTATTTGGGTAGCACACATATTCTGACTGCCTTCGACAGAATTCAAATGAGCCATTTTAATCTAGATTAATCTAGATTAATTACAAGATTACAGTGAGATTAATCTAGATTGAAAAAATTAATCTATGCCCACCACTAGTTAAAATATTAAAGGTTGGCAAATAATACTGTCCAGAGGCACACAAATGGCCAACAGCAAGGCCTCACTATCACACAGAAATACAGTGCAACAGACACCTCAATCTTTGCTAGCACAGCACCCCCAATAGGAAAACTCTGTACACAGCAAGCTCAAGACTGAATAATACATGTGAAACCACACCAAATCTACACTAGAGGCTAGCTTTGGGCAAGTGCTGTGCAAAGTTTTAATACCATTTGCCAGACCAAAAAAACAACCATCCCTTCAGAAAAACAAAAAACAAACAAAACAAATAAACAAAATGTACCATAGACCTTGGAGGTATAGTATAACTCTTAAAATTACAATAGGGGAAAAGCGGCAATTACATCCAGAAGCACTCAGTTTCTGCAACAAATCACAAACATACCATAAACACACATAGCATAAAACCAACTGCACAAGTTTCTTTCTATTTGTATTGTCCTTCCCTGGGTTACAAAATAGTGTTTCACACTGTATAATATCTCACCTACAACATACCACACAGAATACATATATAACATCTGTTTGTTCCCACAGCAATAATTCACCACGTTTAAGCAGGGAAGACACAAACAAATGGCACAATCCCTCCCACATTAATGAATTAAATCATTACATAATTAACTCAATGAATAGCTACCTTGCACAAAGGAAGTGATAACTGATAACTTTTACCAGCTCGCACTTGACGCACGCTGACCGGGCCAACCAAAACTAACTCATCAACCCTGCACGCTGCTTTTATCTACTTCCTAGTTCCCACCACACCCTATAGTACCTGCGTGGAAAACTAAGCAAAGGAGGTTAGCCTGCAACAAACTCCCTCTGTAGGAAGGGAGTAGGTATAGCTAACCTACCTAGGCGTCTAGATCTTAACCAAAACACTTAGTTTTTTTCGATTGCTAAACGACAGTGAGCACAACTGGAGCTACATGTGCAAAATTCTAACTACAGTCTGCACTACCAACATCACCTGAGCTAAACAGTTCACATCACCTGCACAACTCATTCCAAGCAACACAACTCTTAACACATGGCTCAACACAGGCTCAGTGCAGCCAAACACTACACAACCCTCACTGAGATAACACACACTGTCACTCAGAACACACTGAGAGTAAAAACACTACACAACCCTCACTGAGATAACACACACTGTCACTCAGAACACACTGAGAGTAAAAACACTACACAACCCTCACTGAGATAACACCAGGGCTCTCAAGTTTTATCAAAAGTTTAGAGTGAAATTTAGGGGAGGAGCCACCCAAATATTTGCAGCAGCGGTCCCTCGACCCAACCAAATTCGCTTCAATTTTTGATAGCAGTTCAATTTTGCCTATTGTTCATAATTGACCAGCACAAATGGAAATTATAACAATTGTTAAATCTGATAAAAAAGACAAATTCATCCAAATAAAATAAATAGTTATATTTTAAAAATACAAATTTATTGAAAAATAAAAATAAATTTGACCCCAAACAAGCCAACTGAACATCAGTGCTAAATGTACATAACATTGTGTCATAACAACTTGCCCTGAGCATGTATGTCAAGACCCAAACCGGTCACCTTTACAGGGGTCATCGGATGCCCATTTTCCACAAGTTGGTATGATTCTTTTGGGTCTTCATGTAAAGTTTGTAACATACTTTGGTTAAAATTTCTCAATGGTTGTGTAAAACAACACCCTTTTTACCTCCTCAAAAACAGCTCTGTTCACAGTGACCCGTTTCGGTGCATGTCTCTTTAAATGATAATGAGCAACAGCTTTTTGGCTTTTTGAGGATTAAAAAAAAGTGAATGGATTTTTTTCATTGCATGGTGATTGTGTCCACACACTGCAAAGACACATTTATTTGCAAATACCATATAAAAGTGTATTTTGCATCTGATGACCCCTTTAAAAGCAGTTGGAGAGTTTTTGAACGCATCAAAAATAATTTAGCACGAATTTGGCTATACTCCTCAACATCAGCTCTCACTGTCTTTGATCACAGGCAAGAGATATAGTCCAGGAATCGTAAAATCAAAATGCTAAAAAATTAAATAAATAAATGAAGATGTCCGCAAACCGCATTCATCAGATCTTGCTCTTTCAACTTCCACTCCGTGTGTGCGCGTGTTGTCTAGTAACGAACGTGCTTGCAGCGGGAACACATAATTTACCCGGAAACAACTAATTCTAATTTCTGATTGGCTGGTAGCTAGCATTTAACTCTGTATAACTCGAGACAGGTGCTATGAACTCGGCAGAGAATTTCCCTCCGTTTGCCTGCGCCTCGTCCATTAATTGTATAGCGGGACAAGTTCCCTTACTCCTCTGCGTGAGAAATACAAGGTGTGGCGTGTGAGCGTGTGAACGGGTTGAAATGCGTGTGTCTCACGCCCAATGCGTGAGACTTGAGAGCCCTGTAACACACACTGTCACTCAGAACACACTGAGAGGAAAAACACTACACAACCCTCACTGAGATAACACACACTGTTACTCAGAACACACTGAGAGTAAAAACACTAGCATCAAACACCAATACAGAAAATACAAACTTTTCATCTTTACAGTTTGAACAATTTCAGTGACTTCATACAAAGTAATATTTTCTTCAAAGAAAAGAGTGACATTCTTTCACATGATTTATTTAAATTTTTAGAACATAACAATTCTTTAAGGTAAATGAAAATTAGCAGTTTGCTTCAATAGTCTGTAGTAATTTACGGAATTACAGTAATGAGAAAAAAAAGGTAGAAACTAAAAGTACACACTGTAATTCGAACAAATAACAAACAAGACCAGCTTATCCTCTCAGCTGAAACTGCAGTCAGTGTGTGAAAGCCACAAGGCTGAACTCTATTCTGTTTTGAATGTGTGGTTCACAGTTTTGACAGCAGTGTGTTAGCATTTGAACAAAGTGCTGTAAATCCACAGTGTTGTGCAGGTTGTGGTTAAAGTCATGGGATAAGTGTGTAGAGTTTTGAAAACTGTGTTCAAGCTATGAAAAACGAGTAGAGTTTGGTCCACATGAACTGCTGCTGTGCAGACTGTAGTTAGAGTTTACACATGTAGCTCCAGTTGTGCTCACTGTCGTTTAGCAATCCAAAAAAACTGTAATCCGGTTACACTTGTGATAATGGTACCAAAGTGAATAAAAACAACTGTAATGTGATCCCTGTTCTGGTAAACTCTTAGTAAAGTCCTGAAGTGAGTTTCTGTCTTTGCTGTTGTTGCTGCTGGAGTTGATCTGAGACTATAAACATTAAAACACACATATAGGAGATATATTAGCAGATTAAACTATTGTTATGTGACCATGACAAGATGTAAAGATTGCTGACAGTGTTTGTGACTGGCTCACTAGTGTGAGTGTGTACTTGTGTACCTATCTAAGTGGGGACCTTGGTGTCGTTACACACTCACCAACAGGGGACCGCCGAGCCAAGTGGGGACATTTTTCAAGTCCCCTGTTGGTCATGCCTTAAAACATGTTAAAATCATCTAAAATACGCTCTGGTGAATTTTTTACATTTTTGACCAAGTGGGGACCTGCAAGTGTGTGTGTGTTTAAGCCCATACTCAGCAGCGCTCCTGTAGGCTGGAGCAGGAACTGCAATGGCCCATTAACACACGTCGTTCACACTTCTCTATTGTTTCAATGGCTTGCTGTCCCAGAGAGGCTCTGAGACTGTAGAGCTGCTGTTTAACTGCTGCTTAGTTAAAGAACTTACGGTAACTTTATAATAACCCCACGCTATGTATCATTAGTTAAGCATTAGTAAACAGTTAATTCATAATTTATAAAGCATTAATAGAGATTAATAAGCAGTATATAAATACAGCTATAAAAGCTTTATTCTTGCTTTAAAAGCATATCTATAATGTGTTTAATTGTTGTATTTTCATACTTTATTAATGATCAATTTATAATTTTTAAATGAAGTATAACATTATATACAAACCAGTTATTTAGGAGTTGTCAGTGGTTCATAAGATCACTTAGAAAGTGTGAGTAAAATGATTAATAAACTATTTCAAATGTACATTCATACATTATACAGACATTTTGTAATAGGTACTTAGTGTGTTAATAAATGCTTTATTAACATGTATTTCTACTGTAATTCAGGTAGTTATAAAGCATTTGGTAGTGGTGAGTATAAGTATTTTATAAAGTGAGGACTAGTTATGCCTTGTAAAGCTTTTATAAAGGAGATTTAAAGGTTCAGTTATATATTTCTGTTCTGTATCACAGTGTTGTGTTTGTTTCATTTTTCTGTTTAGAAGATAACTGAGTCTTTAAATCTCCTTTATAAATGCTTTATATTTTGTGATGAGCTCACAAAAATAGTTAACTGACCACTACTAAATGCTTTATAACTACCTGAATTTACTGCATTTACTTACACTTAAGTGATCTTATGAATCACTGACAAATCCCAAATAACTTGTTTGTAAATAATGCTATACTTCATTTAGAAATTATAAATTGATCATTAATAAAGTATGAAAATACAATTATTAAACAAAATATAGATATGCTTCTAAATAAAGAATAAAGCATTTATACAAGAACAAAGCATGTATAGCTGTATTTATAAACTGCTCATTAATGCATATTAATGCTTTACAAATTATGAATTAACTCTTTACTAATGCTTAACTAATTATTAATAGTGTGCAGTTATTATAAAGTGTTACCGAACTTTCAAGTATTTTCAAACATGCCCAAACATACATATATATGTAATTATATAATGTTCACACAGGCATCAGAGATCACAATATGCATAGATAAACATAAACAACTAAAAAAAGAATGACCAAACCATCAGTTATCAATAATGTACAAATTTGAATTGCTTGAGGAAAGACCATTTAAATCTACAACGGGGTAAAAAATACAGACGGCAACAGTTCAAAAGCGGAGGCGAGAAGATGCTTCTTATCATTCATATTAATATTATTTTTCTTATTTAACTCTTTCTTCATAGATACTTTCTATTCTTAGTTATGCAGTCCCTAACAATTTATTTGCAATTATTATGTGCCATTGTACACACACACATACATGTAATATATATTAACAGAGCAGTGTCGCTCTACACTGGCCAAGAGGGGACCTGACCTCCATCTCTGAACGATCTCTAACCATCCAAGTGGGGACTCTCATAGCCTGCAATGAAACTGTGTGTGTGTGTGAACAGTGAAGTCTGTCATCATTATGTAACACATATAAACATTATTTATATATATATATATATATATATGTGTGTGTGTGTGTGTTTGTGTGTGTGTGTGTATTTTCACACTGGCATCAGAGATCACAATATGCATAGATAAACATATACAATATACAATTAAAAAAGAATGACCAAACCATCAGTTATCAAAAATGTAAAAAAAAAATTCAAGAAAGACCATTTGAATCTGTATTTCAACGGGGTAAAAAATATTGGTGTCAACAGTTCAAAAGCAGAGGCCTTAAGATATTCATATCAATCATAATATTATTTTTTCTTCTTTAACGCTCTCTCTTCATAGATACTTTCTATTCTTGGTTATGCAGTCCCTAACAATTTATTTGTAATTGTTATGTGCCATTGTACACACACACACACACATACATTTCTATAATACTAACAGAGCACTGTCGCTCTACACTGGCCAAGTGGGGACCTGAACGATGTTTACCTATTGAACAGGGGACTCACATAGCCTACAATGGAACTGTGTGTGTGTGTGTGAACAGTGAAGTCTGTCTTCATTATGTAACTTGTATATATGTAACTTTTATATACATTATATAAATTATGTATATATAATTTATAATTTATATTTATATATATATATATATATATATATATATATATATATATATATATATATATATATATATATATATATATGTGTGTGTGTGTGTGTGGCATCAGAGATCACAATATGCATAGATAAACATATACAACATACAATTTAAAAAGAATGTCCAAACCATCAGTTGTCAAAAATTAAAAAATTTGAATTTTTTGAGGAAAGACCATTTGAATCTGTTTTTTCATACAATGGGATTAAAAATACAGACGGCAACAGTTCAAAAGCAGAGGCGAGAAGATAATCTTATCATTCATAATATTATTTTTCTTATTTAATGCTCTTCATAGATACTTTCTATTCTTGGTTATGCAGTCCCTAAGAATTTATTTGCCATTGTTACCACTTTTCTTACTGATTTTTTCAGTACCTACAGTTCCATACCAACAAATAATACAGAATATCATAACACTTTCGATGAAAGCACTATAAAACATCAGAATATTTATGTTGTGGACATTACAGGAAAGTTATTGCTTTAAGAAATTCATTCTCTGTGGTGGCTTTATACTTTATATGATCGTTCCACATTTAAGCTTATTGTCAAGAGCACCAAGATATTAATAATGTGACTGATAGTATTGGCTGCCTATTAATTAAAACATAATTTCTACTTTAATAAAATCAATAGACATGTCCTTTTTTTTGTTTTCCTTTGTTTCTAGGATGTTGATGTACAGAGATAGTCAGTGTTTGAAATATTGCTAAATTTAAATACAACCAAACATATGTCACCATCCATCAGTGGACCTTTCTTGAAGACCAAATTCAAAACTTTTAAGTTGACATGCTGCATCTGGTCATTTTGAAGAAAGAAAAATTACATACAAAATTTTCTTTTCATAATATAACTGCAAAATGCAAAAACACGCCAAGATGGGACCTGCAACTCTGAATATATATATATATATATATATATATATATATATATATATATATGTATATATGTATATATGTGTGTGTGTGTGTGTGTGTTCACACAGGCATCAGAAATCACAATATGCATAGATAAACATATACAGTATACAATTAAAGAAAAATGACCTCATCAGTTATCAAAAAAAAATATTGCTTGAGGAAAGACCATTTAAATCTACAACGGGGTAAAAAATACCGACGGCAACAGTTCAAAAGCGGAGGCGAGAAGATGCTTCTTATCATTCATATTAATATTATTTTTCTTATTTAACTCTCTTTCTTCATAGATACTTTCTATTCTTAGTTATGCAGTCCCTAACAATTTTTTTGCCATTGTTATGTGCCATTGCACACACACACATTCATTTCTATATTACTAACAGAGCACTGTCGCTCTACACTGGCCAAGTGGGGACCTGAACGATGTTTACCTATAAAACAGGGGACTCACATAGCCTACAATGGAACTGTGTGTGTGTGTGAACAGTGAAGTCTGTCTTCATTATGTAACTTGTGTATATATGTATATGTATATGTGTGTGTGTTCATACAGGCATCAGAGATCACAATATGCATAGATAAACATATACAATATACAATTAAAAAAGAATGACCAAACCATCAGTTGTCAAAATTTTTTAAAAAATTAGAATTTTTTGAGAAAAGACCATTTGAATCTGTTTTTTAACGGCGTAAAAAATACCGATGGCAACAGTTCAAAAGCAGAGGCTCTTATCATTCATATTATTATTTTTCTTCTTTAACGGTCTCTCTTCATAGATACTTTCTATGCTTGGTTATGCAGTCCGTTTAGGGTTTATGGGATAAATCAAACAGAAATAGCTCTTTAAGGTAACAATTTCAGGTCACTACTTTATACAGTCAATAATGATTATATAAATCAAAATGAACTTCGCGTCCTCAGTTGGATGGTAAAGAACGACACCAGTTCTTCTACTTTGTACATTTCTTGCCATCACAAAAACACGGTAAAGATTTTGGAGGTCAATCTCAAAATGTTATGTTGACTTGCTGAACTGAACAATTTTACTTCATTCAGTTGAAATATATGAAGTAGGGATGTTCATTTAACATTTTGTTTTCTGACTGACAGCTGATGCTTGTTAACCAGTCATCAGCAGTTAACTGACATTATTTTAAGGGTAGATTAGAATTAAATGGAATTAGAAAAGATAAGTGTCTGTGACCCATTCAAATACCTCAAAAATGTAGATTTACACGTGCAAATAGCAGCATAAACAACAGAACATGAGGATTCACACACACCGTCACATCAAGCACCCGCAGTGCTTCTGTGAACAAAGTAAACCAGAATAAAAGTGTATATATAACTGTATATATATATATATATATATATATATATATTAGTGCTGTCAGTTTAACGCGTTATTAACGGCGTTAACGCAAACACATTTTAACGGCGTCAATTTTTTTAACGCGAGATTAACGCTCTTTTTGGCCTAGCAAACATTGTAGTTTTTTCACATGCTGTTGCAACAACTAGTAACGTTAGAAAAACTACAACATCACACCGGATAGCTAGACCGGAAACAAAACAAAACGCGGGACTAGATTTGATGGCCGAGTGCGAGCGCGGGCGGTAATGCACTCACTCTGTGTGTGCGGGTACGGGAGAATAAAACGATTCGGGACTCCCACAAACTAGAAATATCTATGAATAAAACATAAAAACTAATACATTTTTATTCATATGTTGCAGAAAAGCAACAAGAACAACTAAAACAAAATAGAAACGATTTACAGGCCAGAGTTACTTTTTATAACATGTTTGCAGCGTTGAGCGATGTAGCCAATCACAGACATGTGTTGATTTCTTAAACGCAATGGCCAATCAGATGCATTTAAAATAGACTCCCCTCACTGCTCAAAACTGACTTTTTGTTCAGTGCTGAATTCTGTATGCTGGCAAATCCTCTAATTAAAACAAACAAAGTGTATATATTATGAAAGATTCATTGTGCAGTCAGCTTCATTGATAATAACAGAGATGTGTGAGATTGCGATGAACTGATGTCAGCTTTTTAGGAATTTTTAAAGGATTGCACTTTGCGAGCATTCAGTCATCCCAAACCATGCACTCAGTAGCCTGCTTGCTTTTATATTATAACAGTGGTTTGTGTGTTAATGCTTTAATAACAAATAATTTATCAGGAGCATTTATGCTGATGTGTATGGTGGCGACACGTAGGCGAAGTAGCCTACAAATAAAGTCTATTTGCGGGCGGGAGCGGGACAAAAATGTTGCGGGCGGGAGAAAGTAACATAGAAAGTAGTTGAGAACGTCAGTTATAACGACCCACGTATTAAAAAAAAATGGACGGTTTTAAATCGGGCTCGGGACGGGCTCATAATTACAGTTAATGTGTCGGGCCGGGCCGGGCTCGGACACAATGCGCACGGGCTCGGGTCGGGCTTGATTTTTTGGGCCCGATCTAAGCTCTACAATGGATGACTTCAGACAGAAGCACATGGATACCACAGCTAAGAACAAACTTACTGCTGATCCACTTTTCCTTGTTGATAAGAGCATTAAAATTAGAAAAAATGATGGGACAAATAGAAATCAAGGGACATTTAGAATAGATAAAAATTAATCGCGAGTTAACTATGGCATTAATGCGATTAATCGCGATTAAATATTTGAATCGTTTGACAGCACTAATATATATATTTACACAACATTATTTTCAACTGAAAATTGTAAGCTTTTCATGTGTTTTGGCCGCTCATTTACACGAAAATGCCATTTTGGAGGCCTGACAATGCAAACTTTCCAACCCGGTCACACTAAATGCGTCTCTATTGCACGCATTGTGTTTATCATGCAATTTATACGTGAAAAGTAGTTTTTACGTGCATATGATACGCATGGGTAGGTTTAGTAGTAGTGTGGGGTACGCATGTATTATACGTTTGGTTAGGATTAGTGTTGTGGGGTGTGTGTGTATTACATGCAATAAAGTGCGTACCATATGCATGTAAAAACTAATTTCCGCATGTAAATTGCACGATAAGCACAATGCGTGCTATAGAGATGCATTTTCATGAGATCAGGCTGGTCATGCACAAGCATATAACATGTTCACATGTGTACTTATGATCAGGTGTTCACATGTTCATGAGCATTACGTGTTCGCCGGGTTTTTTTTTGACAAAGCGACATCAACTACTGGCCCGGCTTGCATAATACAGCCCTTTCAGTGTTTATAGGGTTTGTTTGTAAACAATGTTGTAAATGTATTTAACAATATTTTATATTTTACACGCAGTTTTGACTGATATGTGTAGTGTGTTACTTTAGTTTGAAAATGAGTTATCTTTTTAACTGTTAACTGGTTTGAATCTTATTTACGGAACAGAAAGTTTTTGGTCAAGATAGGTGATTTTCCTCTTCTGTCGCTCACCTCTCCTGTGGCCTCCCAGACGGATCATCTCCATCCCTCCCTTTACTCGTTTTACATGCTACCATTGGGGTCTATTTTAATAAGACATGGTGTTTCCTTCCATTTTTATGCTGACAACACACACACACACATATATACATAAATATATATATATATATACCTATCAAGAGAAATGATCCGTCTGCATTAATTTCTCTTTTATTATGCTTAGAAATCTTGGCTTGCTCAAAACTTTTTGTCTTTAAATGAAGTCAAGACTGAGGTGACAGTTTTCGGCCCCACTGATAATTTTAATACCACCAGCATCGATTTGAGGAGCTTTTCTGCATTCAGATCTACGCATGACAAACAAATATCTTCGGTAATTGGATCTAGTTTCTATCAACTCCGTCTTTTGTATCAAATTAAACACTTCCTATCTGACAAAACTCTAGAGATGTCTGTTCATGCTTTTATTACTTCCCGTTTAGACTACTGCAACTCATTGTATTGCGGTATTTCCAAGTCACAAATCGCTCGCCTTCAACTGGTCCAAAATGCTGCAGCAAGATTTATTCGCAAAAGTCGTAAATATGATCACATGATGATAATGATACATTTTATTTATAATGCGCTTTTCTCCAACCCAAAACGATACAAAAACAATATACAGTACCAAGATATATATATATATATATATATATATATATATATATATATATATATATATATATATATATATATATATGTAAAGAGATTAAAAATTTTAACATTACAAAATTTAATGATAGTACATTTCAAATACCTAAAAATGGTACATTAAGTGGTTTTGTTCAAGTCAAAAATATTACTTAACATTAATGAACCAACCTACATACAATAAAACTACATTTTTTGGGGGGTTAAATCAAGCAGAAATATCACTTCAAGGTAACAATTGCAGGTCACTACACAAGTTAAACTGTACATGATCTAGACTCTAGATAAATGAAATGCAATCGCAGCAGTAAGTCAGGGGAATGCTTATATTTATTTATTTGGTTTCAATTTTGAACATGTTGCAGTTCTTTTTAAAAAGGTATACATTTTGATATAATTATAAAATGATATAACATGATTTGATACTGTATATTAGCAGAAATTACACATTTTTCACTTCAGCAACAAAGTGGAGACCCTCTTTTCTGTAATGAAAGACCAATCTTATGGGTTGTGGTCTCTCAGACATTGGCCAATATCAGTAAAAAAAAAAAAACATTGTTTCCCTTAGGGCTTAAATGAACCAGATTTTTGTTTTACATCCTTACACTTTTAGACAGGTGATGCTTGCAACCCGACCATAATCCATTAGCCGACAAGATTAGAATGTTATATTCTAATTAAATTAGAATGTATGTATTTCTCAATACTTATCACTGTTTTAAAAGCTCTTCACTCCGTTGTCTTAACCACTTTCAGCTTCACTGCAGTAAATTTCACATTCAAAACGCATTAAAACTACCAAAACACATCATTCATGTCTCAAAATAAGTCATTCTTTCAGAACACTAGTAAAGGTTTCACCCAACAAACAAAATTAAAAATACAAATCAAAAAACACAAACAACAGGCAGTAATATGCACTATTTTCTGCTGTTCAGAATTCAAGGCAGTTTATCTTACATGGTTCATGTTTACATTAATGTACAAAATTATTTCCTTTTGTATAGATGGTGATGAAAATGAAAGACTAAGACTAGTGTAGGTGTTTAGTTACATCTTAATTGTTCTGATAGGTTTTTTTTAGATTCAGAATATATTTCAATGTGGTATACGGTATAAAAATATTGCAAATTTCAGTCTTATTCATTTTTGTTTGAGTTGAAATGTTTTTAACTTAAATATAACAGTCTTGGAAATAATATGTAAGCATGTGCAAATTGGCCTGTACAGTAAATCAAGTTCTGCTGGTCTTTGTGTTTAAGTGAGAAATGAATTCATGTAAATTGAAAGATCTCAGTTTAGCCGGAGACTGATCTTGTGATCACTGTGTGAAGAGTTTCTATGAATGGTATTAATTAATCTTGAGAAGGTATTAATCTTTCAGTTTAAACACAAATGTGTACTGTAATGTAAACATTGACCATGTAACATAAAATGCTGTGAATTCGGAACAACAGAAAACAGCAGAAATATTTTATAATGCTCCAGTTATTTGTGTTTTTTGTATTTTATGAGTGACAAAGTGTGTTTGTTGGGTGAGCTTTACTAGTGTTCTGGAAGAATGAGTTGATTTTAGACATGAATGAAGTGTTTTGAGCGTTGTATTGCGTTTTGAATGTGAAATTAACTGCAGTGAAGCTTAAGGCTGGTTATGAGTACTGAATGAAGAGTTTTGAAAAAAATACCAAAGTATTGAGAAATGTGTCCTAGCGACTGTAAAAAGAAATAAAAAAATCCAAACAAACAAAACTGTATTAGCAGCTGTAAATGGATATTCTAACATAGGTAGTTTCATGTGTATGTAGACTCTTGTGTGTGGATTGAGTTTCTGCACATCCCCCCACACGCAATTTACATCTCAATACTTGAAGGTGTGATACCTACAGATCTCACAACTCTAACAATACAGTTACCAATGTCCAAGAATCTGTGGAACTTCTCAAATAAACTAGAATAAACTAGAGAAAACGCTGGGATTTACTCTGACAAATTAAATTACAGGTTTTTACAGTCGCTAGGACACATTTCTCAATATTTAGGTACATTTTCAAAACTCTTCACTCAGTTCTTCATTTCACATTCAAAATGCACTGACACTTCCTTCATGTCTCAAATCCCAACTCAATCTTCCAGAACACTAGTAAAGGTTTCACCCAACAAACACACTTTGTCACTCATAAAACAGAAAAAAAACACAAACAACAGGAGCATTACACATTCTTTTCTTTTGCAAATTGCTTTTACAAAACAAGAATGACACTACTCTACTGTTTTTAATTCACTGCAGTTTAATATTAGATTTTAGAATCAGAATATTTATTTCAATATGATATTACTGTGGAAATGTTGCAAATCTTGGTCTTATCATTTTTTGTTGTTAGGTTTTGAAAATAAGTTTAACAGTTTTAAAAAGAGTATGTAAACGTGCAAATTATCCTGTATAGAACATAAAATTCTGTTGGTGTTTGTGTTTAAGTGAGAAAATAATTAATGTAAATGGAACAAAATGCATCCGATGACATTGTTCAAAGCAGTGATCCACAGTTTAGCTCATATACGGATGGTGTGATCACTGTGTGAAGAGAGTTTACACTGTTAAACTTATTTTCAAAACCTAACAACAAAAAATGATAAGACCGAGATTTGCAATATTTCCACAGTAATATCATATTGAAATAAATATTCTGATTCTAAAATCTAATATTAAACTGCAGTGAATTAAAAACAGTAGAGTAGTGTCATTCTTGTTTTGTAAAAGCAATTTGCAAAAGAAAAGAATGTGTAATGCTCCTGTTGTTTGTGGTTTTTTTCTGTTTTATGAGTGACAAAGTGTGTTTGTTGGGTGAAACCTTTACTAGTGTTCTGGAAGATTGAGTTGGGATTTGAGACATGAAGGAAGTGTCAGTGCATTTTGAATGTGAAATGAAGAACTGAGTGAAGAGTTTTGAAAATGTACCTAAATATTGAGAAATGTGTCCTAGCGACTGTAAAAACCTGTAATTTAATTTGTCCGAGTAAATCCCAGCGTTTTCTCTAGTTTATTCTAGTTTATTTGAGAAGTTCCACAGATTCTTGGACATTGGTAACTGTATTGTTAGAGTTGTGAGATCTGTAGGTATCACACCTTCAAGTATTGAGATGTAAATTGCGTGTGGGGGGATGTGCAGCAACTCAATCCACACACAAGAGTCTACATACACATGAAACTACCTATGTTAGAATATCCATTTACAACTGCTAATACAGTTTTGTTTGTTTGGATTTTTTTATTTCTTTTTACAGTCGCTAGGACACATTTCTCAATACTTTGGTAATTTTTTCAAAACTCTTCATTCAGTACTCATAACCAGCCTTAAGCTTCACTGCAGTTAATTTCCCATTCAAAACGCAATACAACGCTCAAAACACTTCATTCATGTCTAAAATCAACTCATTCTTTCAGAACACTAGTAAAGCTCACCCAACAAACACACTTTGTCACTCATAAAATACAAAAAACACAAATAACTGGAGCATTATAAAATATTTCTGCTGTTTTCTGTTGTTCCGAATTCACAGCATTTTATGTTACATGGTCAATGTTTACATTACAGTACACATTTGTGTTTAAACTGAAAGATTAATACCTTCTCAAGATTAATTAATATCATTCATAGAAACTCTTCACACAGTGATCACAAGATCAGTCTCCGGCTAAACTGAGATCTTTCAATTTACATGAATTCATTTCTCACTTAAACACAAAGACCAGCAGAACTTAATTTACTGTACAGGCCAATTTGCACATGCTTACATATTATTTCCAAGACTGTTATATTTAAGTTAAAAACATTTCAACTCAAACAAAAATGAATAAGACTGAAATTTGCAATATTTTTATACCGTATACCACATTGAAATATATTCTGAATCTAAAAAAAACCTATCAGAACAATTAAGATGTAACTAAACACCTACACTAGTCTTAGTCTTTCATTTTCATCACCATCTATACAAAAGGAAATAATTTTGTACATTAATGTAAACATGAACCATGTAAGATAAACTGCCTTGAATTCTGAACAGCAGAAAATAGTGCATATTACTGCCTGTTGTTTGTGTTTTTTGATTTGTATTTTTAATTTTGTTTGTTGGGTGAAACCTTTACTAGTGTTCTGAAAGAATGACTTATTTTGAGACATGAATGATGTGTTTTGGTAGTTTTAATGCGTTTTGAATGTGAAATTTACTGCAGTGAAGCTGAAAGTGGTTAAGACAACGGAGTGAAGAGCTTTTAAAACAGTGATAAGTATTGAGAAATACATACATTCTAATTTAATTAGAATATAACATTCTAATCTTGTCGGCTAATGGATTATGGTCGGGTTGCAAGCATCACCTGTCTAAAAGTGTAAGGATGTAAAACAAAAATCTGGTTCATTTAAGCCCTAAGGGAAACAATGTTTTTTTTTTTTTACTGATATTGGCCAATGTCTGAGAGACCACAACCCATAAGATTGGTCTTTCATTACAGAAAAGAGGGTCTCCACTTTGTTGCTGAAGTGAAAAATGTGTAATTTCTGCTAATATACAGTATCAAATCATGTTATATCATTTTATAATTATATCAAAATGTATACCTTTTTAAAAAGAACTGCAACATGTTCAAAATTGAAACCAAAGAAATAAATATAAGCATTCCCCTGACTTACTGCTGCGATTGCATTTCATTTATCTAGAGTCTAGATCATGTACAGTTTAACTTGTGTAGTGACCTGCAATTGTTACCTTGAAGTGATATTTCAGCTTGATTTAACCCCCCAAAAAATGTAGTTTTATTGTATGTAGGTTGGTTCATTAATGTTAAGTAATATTTTTGACTTGAACAAAACCACTTAATGTACCATTTTTAGGTATTTGAAATGTACTATCATTAAATTTTGTAATGTTAAAATTTTTAATCTCTTTACATATATATATATATATATATATATATATATATATATATATATATATATATATATATATATATCTCTTGGTACTGTATATTGTTTTTGTATCGTTTTGGGTTGGAGAAAAGCGCATTATAAATAAAATGTATCATTATCATCATGTGATCATATTTACGACTTTTGCAAATAAATCTTGCTGCAGCATTTTGGACCAGTTGAAGGCGAGCGATTTGTGACTTGGAAATACCGCAATACAATGAGTTGCAGTAGTCTAAACGGGAAGTAATAAAAGCATGAACAGACATCTCTAGAGTTTTGTCAGATAGGAAGTGTTTAATTTGATACAAAAGACGGAGTTGATAGAAACTAGATCCAATTACCGAAGATATTTGTTTGTCATGCGTAGATCTGAATGCAGAAAAGCTCCTCAAATCGATGCTGGTGGTATTAAAATTATCAGTGGGGCCGAAAACTGTCACCTCAGTCTTGACTTCATTTAAAGACAAAAAGTTTTGAGCAAGCCAAGATTTCTAAGCATAATAAAAGAGAAATTAATGCAGACGGATCATTTCTCTTGATAGGTATATATATATATATATTTATGTATATATGTGTGTGTGTGTGTTGTCAGCATAAAAATGGAAGGAAACACCATGTCTTATTAAAATAGACCCCAATGGTAGCATGTAAAACGAGTAAAGGGAGGGATGGAGATGATCCGTGTGGGAGGCCACAGGAGAGGTGAGCGACCGAAGAGGAAAATCACCTATCTTGACCAAAAACTTTCTGTTCCGTAAATAAGATTCAAACAAGTTAACAGTTAAAAAGATAACTCATTTTCAAACTAAAGTAACACACTACACATATCAGTCAAAACTGCGTGTAAAATATAAAATATTGTTAAATACATTTACAACATTGTTTACAAACAAACCCTATAAACACTGAAAGGGCTGTATTATGCAAGCCGGGCCAGTAGTTGATGTCGCTTTGTCAAAAAAAAACCGGCGAACACGTAATGCTCATGAACATGTGAACACCTGATCATAAGTACACATGTGAACATGTTATATGCTTGTGCATAACCAGCCTGATCTCATGAAAATGCATCTCTATAGCACGCATTGTGCTTATCGTGCAATTTACATGCGGAAATTAGTTTTTACATGCATATGGTACGCACTTTATTGCATGTAATACACACACACCCCACAACACTAATCCTAACCAAACGTATAATACATGCGTACCCCACACTACTACTAAACCTACCCATGCGTATCATATGCACGTAAAAACTACTTTTCACGTATAAATTGCATGATAAACACAATGCGTGCAATAGAGACGCATTTAGTGTGACCGGGTTGGAAAGTTTGCATTGTCAGGCCTCCAAAATGGCATTTTCGTGTAAATGAGCGGCCAAAACACATGAAAAGCTTACAATTTTCAGTTGAAAATAATGTTGTGTAAATATATATATTAGTGCTGTCAAACGATTCAAATATTTAATCGCGATTAATCGCATTAATGCCATAGTTAACTCGCGATTAATTTTTATCTATTCTAAATGTCCCTTGATTTCTATTTGTCCCATCATTTTTTCTAATTTTAATGCTCTTATCAACAAGGAAAAGT